>CM059875.1:16687590-17187746 GCA_030490815.1 Acer saccharum
TCAAGAGAAATCACAAAGCTAAAACTCAATTAACAATTGATCAAACAACCCTAGAGTATGAACTAACATCATTCTTAACACATTTCATCTATCAATTAGAAAGATTAAAAAAGATGATCAAAGAGAAAGTGAGAAGAAGAAGTTTCACATACAAAAGTTGAGACTCTGACTAAAATAAGCTTGCTGAGAAAAATCACAAACTCAAATGACTTTGAAAATACTTGGGGTTTGTAGCTCTCTTCAAAACCAACACTTTTGGCTTTTGGATCACTTGATTTTGAGTTTGTATAAGAGAGTTATGATCAAAATAAGAAATCAAAAATTGAGAGAAAATTTCTGCACATCTTTCTTTTTCAAATTTTCTTCACACGTTGTTTGGAGGGAAGGAGGAGAGTATTTAAAGAGAGAGAGGGAAAATTTCGGGACCAATCAACATGTGCCACATCACCCAGCCCGTGTGGGGTGTGTGTGGCACACATGGGCAGAAGGATGCCCAGGTCGTGTGGCACACATCCTCCACACGTGCTCACCTATGCTTGGCCGTTGGCTCGCATTCTTCGGCCGTATCCGGGCCTCTAAACTATGATTTTGAATCCGTCTTCGGATTACGAATCATGACTCCCTCACGCACAATGACAACAACAAAACTTTGACAAATGGTTGAGAATTCATCTCGAAAAATGATGACAAAGACAACTCAACGAATGAGAACACAAAGTAGCGTAGCTAACATCGTTTGGACTCGAAACCTAATGAATGGGTAACCAAAATGACTGGGACTCAATAAGGAATCAAATGAGATCATGTTCAAGTCCAAATAGAATAAAACACAAACATATAAATACAAGATCACACAAATATGCCATTTCCTAGACATAGTCTTAAAACATGCAACTCTACAATGTATGACAATATGAGTTCAATGCATGAGCATACTTCAATGGTGTGTGAATGTGTTATACCAAATGTAGCACAACGATGCAGGGACACACATGAATGAATTGTGTGTGTATGTGTGTGCACTTACGCCTTGCAAGAGGAAGAAGAATCTTGATACCTTAGCATCCAAGTACGTGATTTTCCTCTTGAAGACAATATTTGCATGAGACGTTGCTTTTCTTCTTTGAAGCTTCTTTTCACCAAGAAAAACCTAAGCAACTAATCAATACAAATAAAGAGCGTTTTTTAGTGGAATCAAGACAACAAAGATCTAAGATCTTACAAACCACTCGAAAACTCAATCAAACAGTTGCAAGACCACTTGGAAAAGGTAGAGTACTAGAATACGAACAATCTCCAACTTGAATCAACCAATTCCAACTGTATATGAGAAAGTTATGGTGTTTGGAAGGTGAGAAAAGTTGAGAGAAAATTTCAACACTTGAGATATTCTAATTTTTCTCCTTGGAATGAAATGGGAGGGAAATGAAATATTTAAAAGGAAGAGAGAGAAGGAAAGAAGCCACCAATCACATGGTGCCACGTCAGCAGCTCGTGTGGGGCACGTGTGGCACACGTGGGCAGAGGGCCTGCCTAGCTGTGTGGCACACGGCCTCCACACGTGGCCACCAAGCTTAGCCGTTGGCCATGCTTGCTCCTCTCGCGCTCCGCTTGCGTTCTTTGGCCGTATCCGAGCCTCCGAACTCTGATTTTGAATCCATCTTTGGATTACGAATCGTGACTCCCTCACGCACAACGACAACTATGAAACTTTGACAAAAGGTTGAGAATTCATCTCAGAATACGACGGCGAAAATAACTCAACGAATGAGAACGAAAAGTAGCGTAGCTACATCGTTTAGACTCAAAACCTAATGAATGAGTAACCAAAATGATCAGGACTCAATAAGGAATCATAAGAGATCATGTTCAAGTCTAAAATCATTAATACGGAAACAAATAAACACAAAGTCACACACGTATGCCATTTCCTAGACATAGTCCTAGAACATGCAAATTACAAAGATTATCAAATTAAATCTAATGCATGTGCTTACAATACCAAGTGTGTGAAAGTGTTATATAAATATTGTTCAACCATGCAGGGACACATATGAATGTTATGTGTGTGTGTGTGCCTTGCCTTGTAAGAGGAATGAGGTGTATTTTACCTTTATTGTGCAATGAAGCACATTCCTCCTTGAAAAACACCAACTTGCATGAAATGTGGCCGAGCCTTTCTTTGAAGCTTCAAATCATCAATCCTAAGACCACTAATCGATACAAGAAAAATATCGCTTTGATATGGAATATATGCCAAGACAAACCAAAAACCTAACATTACCATAGCTGTAAAAGTAGTTACCAGAGTAGTAAATGTGGTTACAAATTTTGAAGAAAACATTAAATGGTTACCGAGGCCATAAATGTAGTTACCAAAGCCATAAATTTAGTTACAAGCAAAATTTCAAAGAAAACGTGAAATGGTTACCGAAACCGTAAAAGTAGTAACAAGCAAAATTTTGAAGAAACCATTAAATGGTTACCGAAGCCGTAAATGTAGTTACCAATGTTGGGATTTATGCCATAAAGCTTGTAATTTGTAAATGTTATAAATTCATTAATAAAAGAAATAGTTATTTCATTCAATTAATATGACTCATACGTTTATATTATATGTGCTAAACATCCAAGATTGCTAGATGTAATCTCAAACTAAGTATATGAATGTCATGTACAAAGAAATTCGTTTTGAGATATGCAATCTAAAGAGTCCGTAGAAAGCAAATAAAGCTGGGTACTTTATTTGTGGTTAATCTATAGCTACTGTCCATTCTGTAATGTACGGTGGTCTTATCCTAGACTACTCATATGGTGATTAATGTGGCCATTTGTGCATAACAAAACTATGTATTTATGTGATCATTTGAAAACCATGTTTAACCACTTAGGAATCCTCTTAGGATGTAAAACTTAGTAAAATGGTAAGCAAAGATTTGTTCCATAGGGAATTAGAGTAATACGTTGGATTGATTAACTAATCTACAATGCAATAATGTAAATCATGGATAGTTGGATAATTGTATGGTTTGAGAAACCATCAAACATACATGTAAAGTAAAAGTAACAAAATGTGATAGGAAAAATAGAATGCTCAACAATCTTAGATAAGAAGATGGAATGTATCAATTAAGAGAATGATCAAGCCAAAATTGATATGATTTTGGCCCTCATTCCCGTCTCTTTATGCTTGATTCTCAGGTGTTTCCCCGTATTTAATGTTGTTAAATCAAGTGTTTCAGATTTTATTAGGCCTCAAGGGCATTTGTGAAGAAGAGGAGAAATTTAGTGCAAAAATGAGCATAAAGATGTGAAACAGGGCATTTTCGCTATTTGATCAAGCTATGTCGCTATGGCGACAGGGAGGTGCTCTTCATGAACATAAATATTGCCACAATGTCGCCTATAGGTCGCCATGGCGATAGAAGAATTTATTCAAGAAGATAACAATCAGGTGTTGTCGCCATTTGATGTCGCCATGGCGACACTGAAAGGCAAATGGCTACATCCCTCAAAGTCAGTCATTGTGGCTCTTTGCACCATGACGAAAAAGATGAAAATAGTGGTGACAAGTGAATCACAGAATGCATAATCATTTGCTGCCGCCATTTTGTCTCCATGGCTACAAAAGTAGCGACATCTTGCCACATCGGATTTTCAAGTAATTATCAGTACATTTCCAAAGACCACTATAAATATTCCTCTTTCTAACTTGAAGGAAGATCCAAGCATTACTTGAGCACGAATTTACATAAATTAGATCTAGATTTTCTCTTCCATACTTCATCTTTCAACTTTCTTCATTCTCTAAACTTATACTACATTTTCCATCAAAAACCTCAACACCACATCTTGACTACTTCACCCAACCATTCCTCTCTTCCCATTCTCTACATCTCAATACCTTTTTCACTACCCATTAGTCACACACCTATTTAGACACATCCTCTACTACCACTCTTTGCACTAGGAATAATCAAGGAGAGGAAGGAGTAAGCACTAAATAAGGAGGCTTAAGGGTGATTTCCTTATCTATCACTTCCTTTTATTTGTTTATGACTATGTGTAACTAAACCCCTAATCTAGGGGATAGATGTGAGGAACAATTGGTTGTGGGTATTTGCTAAGCTATTTGTAATTGAATCTCTTTATGTGTTCTATTTCACTTTATATTTAGATCATATTCACTATATGATTTGCTTTGTATATCACTAGTAGATTATATTCTTGTGTGGGATAACATGTTGTGAAACCAATCTTGGATTGACACCCTTGATTGGTTAGGAGCATAGTGATTAGGATAGGTTAGTGGTGGTAATATCAACCCCATTAATCTAAACCTCAATTTATAACTAATTGATCCCACATTGACCCCCTTTCCTTAATCGGTTAAGCATCTTGGTGGGAAGATGTTTAGGGTTCATAGTTATGACCCAAGCACAACTTAGAAAACAAATGGTTAACATAAATGAGATTGGTCATTAAAGAGGCTTTGATAGCATTACCCATTCCCATTTGCAACTCCATCTATTTCCTAGCTTCTATCTTAATTGTTTACATTCATACTCTTATCAAGATTGTTGAGTTTTCTATTTGTTTTATCATCTTTTGTATGTTTATTATTTGCATTTTTGGTGTTTATGACACCATAAACTTATCCATTTTCAATGAGTTATTTTATCGCACTTGAGATTAGTCAATCAATCTGACACATTACTCCATCTCCCTGTGGAACGAATCTTGCTTACCACTTGCTAAGAATTAACATCTTAAAGGATTTTTAAATGGCTAAAACATGGTTTTCAAAAGAACATAAAAACGTATTTTGTTGAGTGCTAACGACAGCTCATCAGAGAAATACTAGGGAAATGATGGAGTTGCAAGTGGATTATGGGCAATGCTTTTTAAGCTACTTTAATCAACCAATCTCATACTTGTTAACCATTTGTATTCTTAGATGAGTTTAGGTCTTCACTACGAACCCTAAACAACTTCCCACCAAAATGCCTAACCGATTAAGGAGAGGGGGTCAAGGAAGGATTGGTTTATTACAAATCAAGGTTTAGATTATTATGGTTGATATACCCTCCAATAATCTATCATATTCACTATGTTCCTAATCAATCAAGGGTGTCAATCCAACATTGATTACATAACAAATTATCCTAAATAAGAGTATAATCAACTAATGGGTATACAATGCCAATCATATAATGAATAGGATCTAGTTATCAAATGAATAGATCACAAATAGAGATTCAAATACAATATAGCTTAAGCAAAACCCAAATCCAAATGTTCCTCACATCTATCCCCTAAAATAGGGGTTTAGTTACACATAGTTACAATCAAATAGTAAAGAAGTAATAGATTAGGAAATCACCCTTGGGTCTCCTTTTGTAGTGCTTGATCCTTCTTTCCTTTGATGCTCCTAGTGCAAAGAATGGTAGATGATGATGTGTCTAGATGGGTGGATGTCTAATGGAAAGTGACAAAGGAAAGAAGATGTAGAGAATGGGAAGAGAGGAATGGTTGGATGAAGTAATCAAGATTTGGTGTTGAGTTTTTGGATGGAAAAGGTAGTACAAGATTGGAAATGGAGGAAGATGAATGTGTGAAGTATGGAGGAGAATGCTAAGTCTAAATCTCTGTATTTTTCATGCTTGGAACTCTTCAACTTGGAGAAGAAGAATACTTATAGTGGCTCTCGGATTTGTATCGTTAACTGCCAGAAATGCTGATGTGGCAGGTGTCGTGGTTGCATATTCGCGGTTGTGGAGATCGCAACGCCACCGCGGCAGATGGTTATTCATTCTTCGATCTGATAGTCACGGTTGTTTTCATCTTTTTCACGGTTGTGACAACAGCGATATTGGAAAGGTGACAAAGAGATCTGAGATCCTGAGAGTGGTTGCTTGTTTGGTCACATGATGACACAAACAGCGACACAAGACCTGATTGTTTTCTTGGTGAAAATATCTACAAGGTTATACTAAACAACCTAGAGAGAGAGAGAGGGGGGGGGGTGAATAGGTTGACACTCTAATTTTAAAACTCTTTCGTGATATTTGTCAAAAACCTTTATGAGCATACAAATTAACCTTTAACAAGATTATTATGAGAAAATAATTAGCACATATATGCTTAATTCACCACCCTTAGTCTACAAAACAAATACCAAGAAACAATGTATCTCATATATAAGTATATTCAATAAAGAACAAATTCCACAAGTTGTACTTTGAATATTACAATGCAAGTTCACTAAGTAGAACTTTACAACTTGATATAAAATATCACAAGATACAATGTTCAAACACTTACAAGATACAAGAAAAAAATGTTGATTCAACAAATAATATGAGCATATCTTTCTCTACAAAAATCTTGTTTACAAGGATGTGAGGAAATGAAGATCTTAAACAAGATATATTGATCATACATAAAAATATAGAGAGATAGAGAAATTTGACACATTGATTTTACGTGGTAAAATCTCCGAAGAGGAAATATCCACGGGTTGAATCCACAACCATCGGCAAACTATAATCCACTATGACGAAAAGGAGATACACACTCAAAGACATGACCAATCCAATGATACACTCTCCAAGCTATCAACCCATATTCTACCCTCGGGCCTAATGAATCACTTTGCCTACTTTCTATCCAAGACACTTCACTCATGTCTCTAGAAAGCAACTTCCTATCCAAGATGCTCACGTCTCTAGGAAGATTTCTTGTTTAGCTATCTGGATCACAAAGATCCTAGTTAAGCTTCCCTAGCTCAACCATCCGGAGTATCACACTCCTAGCTAAGACTTCTTGCTTAGTTATCTGAATCCCTATGATCCTAACTAAGACTTCTTGCTTGGCTATCCGGAACACTTTCCTAGCTAAAACTTCTTGCTCTAAACAAAGCTTCACTCACTTTGAAAAAGACTTCCACCTTTTGCAAGGCAAATGATCTAAATGATGCAAATGATGCAAACACATGTAATATAGAATATATGATCAATACATCCCATGGAAATTAGACTTAGTCATGTTAGCACACAAGTAAAAAATTGTCTAGTTACGAAAAAACATGAATTGAAACCTAGAGCATGTGAAACACCTAACACATGTGATTCCTAGTTTCATTCACAAAGCTAACACTTGAATAAATCATATACATGAAGCACATATTCAAGATATTAGAAACGTACACAAAAGTGCTAGAATCACAAGATATGATCAATGAATATTCTAGCAAGTATTTAGAGCAAGAATATAATGAATAATCAATTAAATCCTAGTTAGCTCTAAACACAAAATCAAATGTGCTAATCCTAGATTTGTTCAAATAAAGGATCTAAACACATGCTAAGGTTATTAATCATAAAATGAGTCAATCAAATCACAAATAACCCTAGATATCAAACTAATCACAATACAACACTCAAACATGTGAAAAACTAGAATCATAGAAAACTAGTTCATATTTGTCTCTAAAAAGACTTGATTAGATTTGATTTGAAGCTATCCTTCATAATAGCTTTCATCATACATACACATACATATAGAAGAAGAAAATCCAAGGTAATTGAAGGTTTAAAAATTTGAAAACACAAAGTTTAGTTCAATACCTAGGAATCCCGTGTAGTTTCGGTTTTGAGTGTAGAACCACCACAAAACTAGATCAAATGGCTGCAAACTCTCTTGGAGAAGGTAGGGGACTTGATTACAAAGATTTTCCAACTTAAATCACTCAATTTGGAGTCCGAATGAGAAATTTATAGTGTTTGGAAGTTGGAGAGAAAATTATATACTTCTCTTTTTCAAATTTTCTTCTACAAAATGAAATGGGAGGGAAAGAAGAGAATTTAAGTAAAAGAGAGGAGGGATTTCGGTGGCCAACCAGCAGCAGCCACATCACCCACCCCATGAGAGGCGTGTGAGCCTCACGAGGCAGAGAGGGTGGCTGGCCCGTGAGCCTCATGCGCTCCTCACGGGAAGCACCCCAAATGGCCTTCGGCCATTCTTGCCTCCTTGTGTTCTTCGGCCGTATTCGAGCCTCCAAACTCTGAATTTGAATTCATTTTCGGATTACGAACCATGACTCCCTCACGCACAAGGAAGTCTATGAAACTTTGACAAAATGTTGAGAATTCGACTCAGTACATGATGACGAAGACAACACAACGAATGAGAACGCAATGTAATGTAGCTTCCTAGTTTGGACTCGAAACCTAATGAGTGAGTAACCGAAATGAACAGGACTCAATAAGGAATCATATGAGATCGTGTTCAAGTCCAAAAAAAATAAAACAAAAACAAATAAATACAAAGTCACACAAGTATGCCATTTCCTAGAAATAGTCCTAGAACATGCAATTTCACAATGTTTGTCAATTTGAAACTAATGCATGTGCATACTTCAACAAGTGTGTGAATGTGTTATACCAATGGTGTACAACTATGCAAGGACACATATGAATGCCATGTGTGTGTATGCCTTAAGGTCTTGTAAGAGGATAGAGGTCTAAGTATATCTTTGATGCTTTCTCCTCTTGAATGCTTCACTTTGCTTGATATGTTGCCCAATTTCCTTGAAGCTTGTTAAACTGTGAATCCTAGACAACTAATCAATACAAGGAAAATGTCATTTTGATATAGAATAGTGCCAACACAACTCAAAATCCTAACACTTGGGTTTCATCTTCTCTATCGCGGTTGTAGCTTAAGAGCGACACTCACCGTAGCGCCACACCTGATTGATTTTCAGGATTTCAACCCTCTGTTGCGGTTGTGTCGCCACAGTGATAGTACCGTGACAAATCCTTGGCTTGAGTCTTCATTGCTTCTCGCCTTTTGTCGTTGTGTGCCCAAAGGCGACACCATCAAGGGCGACAATGCCCTATTTTTCCCACTTTATGCACATTTTGCATCAAATCCATCTCCTTCTTCACAAATGCCCTTGTGGCACAAATAAACCTTGTAAGGATTCCCTTTTATTGATTGGCTTATTTCGTGGTCAAACCACAAATTGGGGTTTGGTTGTAAGGGTAGTCTAGGTGATTAGTTGAAGATCAAGACCCTTTCCAAGACCTCAAGAGGACAAGCACCAAAGGTATATATCTAGTGCTTACATTGTCTTGAAGAGATATAGTTGCACACACACACAACATGCATAACTTTTATTCTTGAATGTTGTGTTTATATTTTGTGTGCATTGTGCTTTATTGATTTATTTAATATCTCTTCTTGCATTTAATTGATTGCATCTTGTTCTATGAAATGCCATGACATGATAGGCATTATGATGCATTCAATACCCACACGTGCACTTCATGTATATTAGTCTTAAGTGTGGTGTAATTCGTTTCCATTTGTGTGATCGGAAACGTCCGCGCTTGCACGATGGTGTGCTTGTCTTAGCGCGATGGTTGACCACTTGAGAAGATCTCATTCTTCTCTTGGATAAGTGGTAGCTTTAGTTTGGTTGGGTTGATTGGAGTAAGGTGTCTAGTTTCAAAAGATTGGATTTCAATGTTTTAAGTGTTTTCAAAACTGACCTTTGCATGGTCGTGTGACCATAGCTTTTTACACAAAGCTTCAAAATGAGTTTTGAAAATTTCTGTACAAACTAGACACCCATACCTTTCCAAAGGTATATTATTCGTAATATTTCATGACCGTTTGGATTGGTTTTGAAATTTCCAAAGTGACCACTAAAACAGGGCATCACAGCTGTTATCCGAATCTGACCTTTGGTCACTCAAATGACCATAACTTTTTCTACAGTTATCCAAATTATGTTTTGTTAATTGGAGTAGAAAGTAGACTTCCATACCTTTCCAACGGTATATTATATGAAAGGTTTCGATGTCGTTTGGTCATGTTTTGAGTCGCTTGAAAATCAAGCTTTGTGCTGTGACGCCCGCCGCGGTTTCAGTGCCGCGGTTTTTGCAACCGCGGCAGTCAAGCCACAAAGCAACCGCGATAGTGTGATTCAGGGGCAAAATTGTCTTTTCACTTGCCCTATTCTTGATGTCTATAAATATCACACTTTCTCATTATCTGAACAAGTTCTTGACTCTTAAGAACCCTAAACTTCAAAGTTAGATTTTGAGAGAAAATCAAATCAAGAATTCACCTTTAACCACTCAAATCAAACCCCTTTTGCATCAAATTTCATATTGCATCTCCTATGTCTATATAGAGTGCATCCATGTATGGGTTTGCATCATCACAACTTGCTTGGTAAGATTTTGATTAATTTCATCTTATTTTAGTATTTTAAATACCAAGCCATCTCTTTTAAATTACTTGTATGTTTTAGATCATATGCTAAATACAAGAAAAGAGATTATTTGTGATGTATTGATTGAGTGTTGTTTGTGATAGCTTTGTATCTAGGATTGGTTATCCTTTACTTAGCTAAAGTTATATGCCATGTCATATAGCTACATGTGATATCTAGGATTGATTATATTGTCATCTTATAATCCTAGGTAAGCATTTAGAGTACCCTAGCTCTTATTGCAATATTTGGATATCATTGCATATTCACATAGGGTTGTTTGATCTCTTAGGAGATTGTAAGTCTTGTGTGATAGACCGGGATTAGGTCGGACACCGGGATTAGGTGGTCACATGAGCAAATTGGACTAGGTCCACTTTTACAGGCCTGCGGGTAGTGGTAGCGGGATATTGGCCGGGATTAGGCCGTCAAACCTGGATTAGGTTGTATACGTTATCACAATTAGTGGATTCGAGGTTCGAGTGTGGCGCACTTACCAGCCCGTGGTTTTTCCCGTGAGGGTTTCCACGTAAAAATCAAGTGTCGTTTATATTTCCGCACCATATTACACTTGATTATTATATTGTCTAGTTTGGGGCATTTTCGTAAATTTGACTAAAAACGAAAATTGGGTAAAAAGCGTAAAATCTATTCACCCCCCCTCTAGATAGTTTTATACACACCGTGCTATAATTAGTTTCAAACCTGAAACACTTGATTAACGTAGTTAAAACACGAGGAAATGATTGAGAATCAAGCATAAAGAGAAGGAAGTTATGGCCAAAATCATACCAATTTTGGCTTGATGAGTGATATGAGAATGGAGGTACCTTATATGATGTGATCATATAGGACTGCGCCTCGATCTATATGAATATATCACTAAGATCCGTTAGTTGAAAAGATTCATATATATCGACAATTGATGGTTGTATATGGGTGATCTAAATTCTGAGTGTCTTATTGAATTCTTCAAGATTAGATCGTTTTTCTTGACATACCATGGGTGAGATCGGAGTAGCATTTAGGACAACAACTCCATATCTTGAAATCACAGTTTGACTTGTGGCTGGGAAGGTATGCACACAATAGAGGAATCCACTCTTTATTGCGAGAAGTAGATGAGTAGTTCCCTTAAGGGTTGATTTAGGACTTAAACGATTAAGAGCACTCTCCTTCTTCCGTAAAAGAATGAAGGATATAATCATTCATTAAAGAATCAATGGTACCTAAAGGAAAAGATATAATTAGAGAGGTATAACGGACTTTATGACTTAGCTCTAATTATGAACTACTTGTGTAAAACATCTATAATTACGAGAGTACAACCTTAGGTTTTTAATGGAATAACTCCGAGGTTAATAATTGTGAAATATTAATTAAAGGGTTTAATTAATTTTTCTAAGTATTATTGGAGTTCAAAACTGTGGGTCTATTAGATCCCCTTGTTAGCCCTTTACAACTGATAGTAACAAGGCTCACGGAGAATTGGATGGTCCAATTAATAATGTTACGAAAGTAACTTAAATATATTCTGTGAATTAATTAAATGATATGATTATTTAATTAATATATTATTTAACTGATTAATTAAATATTATTAAATAATATGATTATTTAATTGACATATTAATAATTAAGAATTATTAATTGTTATATTTGGAGATTTCAAGTTTCGAACCTTGACAAGAGCAAAAGAATAAAATAATAAGAGATTATTTTTATTTGTTTTAAAGAGGTCAAAAGTTCAAACCCTAGTGGTGACCGAATTAAAAAAGGATTTATAATCCTATTTTACCTTGGTTTACTAAACCTTAGAATCCTAGTATATAAGATATACTTATCAGGAAAACTAAACTAACCTAATCCTAATTTTTAAAGAGAGAGAGAGAGAGAGAGAGAGAGAGAGAGAGAGAGAGGTAGCAAGGTGAAAGGAAAAGAAAAAACAAAATAATTTTTTTTTTCACAAGCTTGGCTGAATTCAAGGAAGAAGACAAATGGTTGTCTTCCGGATCTCTCAAGCCTCCATTCAACTGCTCCCGGAATCCGTGATGTGCCCACACACACAGTTGCTAGAAAACAAATCTCTTCCTCATGTTCGTGTATACAAAAAAGTCCAAAGATGATAAAATTTTTAAAACCTATCAATCTTAACAAAACTTTCCACTACGACACTTACAACCAAAGCCGTAAATGTAGTTACAAACAAAATTTGGAAGAAAATATTAAATGGTTACCGAAGCCGTAAATGGAGTTACCATAGTCGTAAACATAGTTATAGGAATTTTTTTGAAGAAGCCATGAAATGGTTGCCAAAGCCATAAAGGTAGTTACTGTAACCGAAAACATAGTTATAAGCAATATTTTGAAGAAAACGTGAAATGGTTACTGGAATCATAAAGGTATTTACTAAAGCCGTAAATGTAGTTACAAGCAAAATTTTGAAGAAACCATTAAATGGTTGCCGAAGCTGTAACTGTGGTTACCATTTCCGTAAACATAGTTACAAGCAATATTTTGAAGAAAACGTGAAATAGTTGTCGGAGCCGTAAAGGTAGTTACCAAAGCCGTAAATGGAGTTACCATAGCTGTAAACATAGTTACAGGCAAAATTTTGAAGAAACTATGAAAGGTTTACCAAAGCCATAAAGGTAGTTACTGTAACCGTAAACGTAGTTACAAGCAATATTTTGAAGAAAACGTGAAACTGGTTACCGGAGCCGTAAATGTAGTTACAAGCAAAATTTGGAAGAAAACATGAAATGGTTACCGAAGCCGTAAATGGAGTTACCATAGCCATAAACGGAGTTATCATAGCCGTAAACATAGTTACAAGCAAAATTTTGAAGAAACCGTGAAATGGTTACCAAAGCCGTAAAGGTAGTTATCGTAACCGTAAACGTAGTTACAAACAATATTTTGAAGAAAATGTGAAATGGTTACCGAAGCCGTAAAGGTAGTTACCGTAACCGTAACCGTAAACGTGGTTACGAGCAATATTTTGAAGAAAATGTGAAATGGTTACCGGAGCCGTAAAGGTAGTTACCAAAGCTGTAAACGTAGTTACAAGCCAAAATTTGAAGAAAACATGAAACAGTTACCGAAGCCGTAAATATAGTTACCAATGCCATAAATGTAGTTACAAGCAAAAATTTTAAGGTTACCGAAGCCGTAAACATAGTTACCATAGCTGTAAACGTAGTTAGAGCATCTCCAACCCGAATAGTTCTTTTGGTGCAATTTTTGCACTAAAATAGTGCAACTTTCACACTATTTCACTATTCCATCTCCAATCCACTGCACCAAATTTTACTCTAAAAAGAATATTCCCTTGAATATTCCCTTTCTTTCCCTTTTTTAATATTTCTCCACAGTTAACATTTCACCCCATAATTAATATAATTTTGCAATACAATATGAAATTATGAAATTAATATATTAATAGAAATTAAATTTAATTCGGTAAAATATTGCATTTATTATTAAAATAACTTAAACATTACATTTCATAAAATAAAAAAGAAAAAGCATAAAAATAAAAGTACATATTGATCATCATCTAATTATCTGAATTAGTATATTCATCCCACAAATGATACATTAAGGCATTTCGGAGTGCAATGTGAGCCTCTTTATCCTGATTTTTCTATGTCGAGCTAGGAATTCTTGAAATCGGGTATTTTCATCTAACACCATCTCAACTTTTGGAGTTGGTGCTTCCATATGATCCTCAATTGCTGCATCAACATCACGCTCATCCTCAATTATCATGTTGTGCATAATAATGCACGTAGTCATTATATCATGTAAAACATGTTTATGCCAAAAACGCGCCGGTCCTACTATAATTACAAACCATGATAAAAGAACTCCAAACGCACGTTCTACGTCTTTTCTACATCCTTCTTGTTTCATTGCAAATAATTTATTTTTTCAACCACGTGGATCGTGAATAGTTTGTACAAGCGTAGACCATTTTGGGTATATACCATCAGCTAAATAATAACCCATATTATATTCTTTTCCTTGAATGACATAATGAGCTGGAGGAGCAATACCTTGAGCAAGGTTGGCAAAAAGATAGGATGCTTCCAACACATTAATATTATTGTTCGTACCCAGCAAACCAAAATAGGCATGCCATATCCATAGATCATAATTAGCTATAGCCTCTAGAATAATAGTTGGGGATTCATTACGACTTGGATATTGTCTTGCCCAAGCCGTTGGACAATTTTTCCACTTCCAGTGCATACAATCTAGACTATTAGCATTCCTAGAAAACCATGATCTTTACCAATACGGAGTAGTCTGGCAACGTCAGTAGCGTTAGGTGATCTTAGATACTCATCTGCAAATTCCTTCACAACAGCACTACAAAATCTCTTCAAACTTTTAATTGTTGTAAACTTTCCTATTTTAATATACTCGTTAGTAGCATCCACTGGTAGACCATATGCCAACATCTGAAATACTGCTGTTATTTTTTGAAAAGCAGACAAACCCAGTCTACCTACACTATCTCTTCGTTACACAAAATAGTTTTCACGAGCTTCCACTTTTTCAATAATACGAAGGAATAAACTTCTATCCATTCGATAGCGTTGAAGGAACATTTGATTGTTATACCGTGGGTTCTCAGCAAAATAGTAGTAGAACACACGACAATCAACACTTTTCCAGTCTCGATTAATCACTATATGACTAGGAATTTAGCCTCCACAGGTCACTGGGTTGTTTTGTTGATTGAGATACTGAGCGATAGCCCGTTGAATGTTACCATGTTGGGCAATTATCGCATCTAATTCTGAATCAATCGCTTCAAGATTTGGCAGAAGTTGCTCTTCCTCATTGTCGGAAGATGAAGATGAGAAATTAGATTGACCTCCGATATCGAAATTCATTTTTGCTTCGAGTTGAATTGAATTGAATAAGTTTTAGCAGACTTTGGTGTAGGCTATTTATCATTGTGAAATATACTATTCTAGATAAGAAATCTGAGCACAGCTAATTACTAACCGTTGGATGGATTGCATCACCATCTAAACCGTAGGTTACCTCTCAATTATAATATCTTATCTTTTCAATGTGAACCGAATGGCAAGTTTTGACATGGGTCGCGTATTTACCAAAATAGGGCTGAAAGAATCCCCAATTTGATTGAAAAACATGAGTCGTGACAGATATAAACAAATTCAAAATTAAGATTAAAAATAGGTAATTACACAAAATTGACCAATGAATCATCTAATTCGCATGCTCAATTGCATATTCCAACAATTAACTCGATCGAGTAGCTCCATTTGAAAGAATCCCCTATTCTGTCGGAGAACATGAGCAGTGACAGATATAAACAAGTTCAAATTTAAGATTAACAATTGTTGATTACACAAAATTGACCAATGGATAGTCTAATTCACATGCTCAATTGCATATTCCAACACTTAACTCGATCAAGTAGCTCTATTTGAAAGAATCCCCAATTATGTCGAAGAACATAAGCAGTGACAGATATAAATAAGTTCAAATTTAAGATTAACAATTGTTGATTACACAAAATTGACCAATAGATCATCTAATTCACATGCTCAATTGCATATTCCAACACTTAACTCAATCGAGTAGCTCCATCTCATACGAATCCCCAATTCGATCGAATAAGATGAGCAAATATCAAGAATATAATTTTCAATTTAAAATAGCAATTGCGATACGCGTGCTTCTAGAAAGGCGAGTGGATGACAGCTGTATCCAGCTGATTAACAACTCAGAACATGGCCGAAAATAGCTACAAGCCCACGTGGAAAAAGTAGATACGGACAAAAACACTTTAATTCAAAAAATTCAACGTGTAAACCAGATTCATTGAACCTAGACATCCAGTACTCGTTGTGGGGCCCACTCACTCACTGGCAAACCATTGGATAGGTTTTCAGAGCATCTGAACCGTAGGACACATCTCTGCAATAATATCTCAACTTTTTTAGAAATCTGATCTTCACTTTTCCCAAAATATCAAGTTAAGATATCTGAGCTATTAAATGCCAACCATTGGATGGATTGCATCATCATCTGAACCGTAGGATTAAATCTTGAAAATAATATCTAGACTTTTCCAGAATTCGTATCTTCACCTTTCCCAAAATTTGAAGATAAGAAATCTGATCATCATTTAATGCCAACCAATGGATGGATTTCCTCACCATCTGAACCTTAGGATTAAATCTGAAAAGAGTACCTTCTAGTTTCTATAAATAAATATCAACCCACACTAAATTAAACCTATCCCTTCAAATCTCTTATCCCTTAGAATCACTTATCTCTTCAAATCAATTTTCCCTTCAAATCACTTTTTCCAAAAAATGTCTTCAAGCCAAAGTTCTTCATACACACATGTAGAAGACACACACCTTTGTCACGTATATCTTGATGTTTCACAAAACCCGATCATAGGTATTTACCAATCGAAGGAGATGTTCTGGTCTCGAGTTAATAGTGAATACAACAACAACAAACAAGATTTTATCACTGAACTTCATAATAACAGAAGTTTACAGTGTCAAATGGGGACTATCCTTAACGTAGTTGGGAAATTATGGGGATGCCTATGACATATCGAAAGTCTTAATCCTAGTGGGGCCTCCGAAGCTAATATTGTGAGTATTTGTTAAAATTAAAGTTGTAGAAAAATTATATTTAATATTAAATTTTAACAATATATATTTGTATCATTTTGCAGATGAACCGGGCAAAAGTCTTATTAGCATAAGATAATAAATTCAAAAATGGATTCAAGTTTGACCATGTGTGGCCCTTTCTAAAGGATATGCAAAAAAATTCAGATAACAATACTGCAACATCAGCCTTGCGAAGGCCACATGATCATATTGTATCATCACAAGAAGACTCTCCAACTCCAGAGTCTCCAACAACGGCATCTCATGGACTATCTTCATTTACTCTGAATATAGCTAGTGATGACATCAGGGGTAGTTCATCTCAACAGCCAGTTGGGGTGAAAAAAGCAAAATTGAAAAGGAGGACTGCGGAAGAAAATTCAACAATTGTTGACACTTTTAAAGAAGGACAAGAAAAACTCATGGAAGTTTTGAAAAAAAAAAAAAAACAAAAAAAAAACAATCAGGAGAGGCAAAGAACTAACGATATTTTGGAGAAAAAATTGGAGTTACGGGAAACCAAAATTATAATGATGGATTTAGATTCCATAACTGATCCAAGAAAGAGCGAGTTTGTGAATCAACAACAATTAAAAATTATGGCAAAACATGCTCGGCAACAAGGCCAGGGATCCGGTAGTTCATCTGGGTCTTTTGGTGATTTTTCAATAATCTTGGAGGATTTGGAAATGGTCTTCTGGACTACTAAATCGTTGTTGTAATTTATGTTGTATTTTTCCTTAATTTTAGTGTATTCCAATTAGTGGTAATTTATTTTATCACTATGAAGTTTGTATTTCATTTTTAATGTTTTTACTAATTAATGTATTTTGCTTTAATTTCCGCTGTTTTGAATTAAGTGATTTATTTTTAAAAAATTGCATTTAAATTTTTTAATTATACACTTCATTTTAGTTTATTATAAATGTTCATATCAATAATAATTAAATCAAAACAAAATCATTAAATAATAAAAAGGACCAAATTGGAATTAATTTAATTAATTAAGGGTAAAACTGTGTATAAACAAAACCTTTAAATAAAGGATTTAATCAGAATAGATTTTAAAAAATAGGGTTAAAATGTGATTTTATAAAAGTTGAGGGATCGAAAAAAAAAATCAATAGTGTCTACGCAAAGATGAACAGTGTCGCGCAATATATTGCGCGACACTGTTCATCTCCTGACCGTTGGCGCAACGATTGCCGCTAGGCTGGAGGGCATTTTTGTGGCAATTTGGAGATGCCGCAATGGTTGGCGCGGGGTTGGAGATGGTCTTACAAGCCAAATTTTAAAGAAACGTTGAAATGGTTACCGAAAGCATCAATGTAGTTACCAAAACCGTCAACATAGTTACATGAAAAAAAATTAATTTATTCTAATTAAACATTATTTTTCTATATTATTTTTTAAGATTAAATAATTTTTTATTATTATTTTATCTTATTTTTCTTTATTTTAATTATTAATAAATTAATATAATAAATATATATTATTATTTTAATAAAAAAATAGGGGATAGCCAGATTGAAACCGGCAATTCCCATTGAAACCACCCTTTTTTTTTTTTGAGAGTGTTAGATCTCTCAAGCTACTCTCTCCTCTCCTTTTGACAATTGTCTATTATTTACTTTTTTAAAATAAATTTTAGAGTTATCATTAATGGATTGTTTTTACATGTTATTTATAATTTTAGAGCCATCATTAATGAATTGTCATAGTCATTTTCTTAAATATTAATAATATTATTATTTTTATATACCTCTTTTTTATTTTCTAAAATATCATAACAAACATAATCTGTACTTGAAAAATTATCCTTTTTGTCTATATTATCATAAGTTCATCATATTTTATAAAGTAATTATTTTTACGCGATTTGAAAATTATAGTTAAAAAAATTAAAATTTCATTAATAATATCAAAACTTAAATATACTATAAAAAAGTAAGATGTCAATGTTTATTGTATTTTAATAACTTTAATATTAATATATTTGCTAATTTTATTTTTAAAATAAAATAAAATAAATTAATAAATATTATTCAACCCATTTTACCTTTCAAGATTTTTGCTCACATATTTGGAAATGACAAATTTGGCATAAAAAAAGGGCAATTTGGGAAGATGTGGATGATTTGAATTTTAAATAACATGCATAAATAATTCATTAATGATGTCTCTAAAATTCATTTCTTAAAAGTCAATGTAGGACAAGTGTCAAAAGGAGAAGAGAAAGTGGATTAGGAGAATGAGTTGAGAGAGTGTATCTAGCACTCCTATTTTATTTATTTTAATTTTAATTTAATTTTATTTATTTTATTTTTATTTTTATGATGCATGGACTTTTATCCCTGCATAGTAGCCAGCCCCCTAATTATAATTATATAATTATAAGTAGAATCACTCACATAACCTTATTTATTCAACAAGTAGTCAATGTTTATTGTATAAGTTTTCGTGTACATATCTTTGATAAAACTTATAATTATATATAATAATTTAATAATAGCAAGTATCCTAACTAACTTCCCAATATATTTTACATTTTTAATGTGTTATTTTTATTTTCTTGAAATTACTTTTAATGTGATACCAGGCCCGGCCCTAGGGGGAGCCCAGTGAGGCAACCACCTAGGGCCCCCGATTGTAAAGGGCCCCCAAATTGTATTTCTTAAAAAATGTTTTTATAATATAGTTTATCTAAGATTTTAAATAAAACAGTCCCATAAATGATTTTAAAAAAGGTCCATCATACACATATAATTTTTTTTAAGAGGCCCACTAATGGAAACCCAACCAATAAATAAATTTTAAAATGGATCACTATACATATATAATTTTTTTTTTTTAAAAGGCCCACAAATAGAAACTCATTTATCATTCTTATAACAATAACAATGGATCAATGGTGGCAGTGGGTTAAATCCTATGTGGGTTGAATTCTAGCAATACTCATGTTTGTCACATATAATCATCTTTTATATCTCTAAAAAAAAAAACTCAATACTCTCTTTATACGAAAATTCAGAAGTTGTTGTTTCGAAGGTAATTAAATCAATACTCTTCATTTTTTTTTTCTTTTTTCGAAAACTTGTAAACTTAATTAGTACTTTTGTTACTAAAAATGGGAAACGAGTAAAGTTTAAATGATATATTCTTTGATGCAATTATAAAAATAAAAAAAATAAAAAGTGGTAATTTTTTTTTTTTTTACTATTTTGTTGTGTTATAATCTTGAGTTTGAGTTATTATATTGATTTTTACAAGTATTTACTAGAGAAAAAAAATCAAGTAAATATACATAGAGTATCGAGACCCTCATATTCTATAGTTCGTCTCGGGCCCCGAAAATCTCAGGGCCGGCCCTGTGTGATACTGTTAAAAAAAAATATAAACTTTTAATGTGTTATTTGAATTCAAATAATTTGTGAATATGAGCTCTGCTGGTAGATGAATGAGTTTGAGGTTTGGGCAAATGATTCTTAAGTCAGTGGCTTGAATCCTACTAATAGCAAAAAACTTCAAAATAAAAAAAATACATGGTCTAGATAGAAGGATAGATGAATATTGTCAAAATAATAATAATAATAATAATAATAATAATAATAATTTGTGAATACGTATTAATTACTAGAGATCTCATGATCAATATATGTATATTTTGAAATAATCTCATAATATATATTATTATATATTGATTGTGTGCCCCAAAGGCAGGGACGTAGCTCTGTTGGTAAATGGACGAGCTTGAGGCTTGAGCAAATGACTTCTAAATCAACGGCTCGAATCTATCAATGACAAAAACTTTTAAAAAAATGCCTAGTCTAGATATCTAAATAAATAGTTACCGTTATATAAATATTATATATATATATATATATATATACATATTGATTGTGTCGATATATAAAGTAGGATATGCAACTTTTTTTTTTTAATATTATATAAATTCTGGGTTTTGAGGGGAGATATACGAGTTGAACCATGACTTGAATCCACACCCTCATAGTGTACGTACGAGAGGCATACCGCTAGTCCAACCTTGTCTTTATTGATATGTAACGTTTGGTTAGTCATTGGTGACAATAATTAAATGACAATTTAAAATGTAAAACGATTACTTTAATTATTATAACTACTATTATGATAAATTAATTTAGAAAAAAAGTTGGATTGATTCCATCACCAACCACAAAGGAGAGAGAGCGTGACTTGAATTCTGTAACATTCATAGCTTTTCTCGCCGAAAAATCCAATAAAAAAGAAGGCAAAACCCAAATATATAATCTGATTTTCGAAACATCTATCTTTGGACTCCTACCTCTCTTCCCACAAAACATTCCTTTCTTTTCTCTCTTCTTCCACTTCCCAGCTCTCTCAAGGTACTTCTTCCTTTTTCAATTTTTGATCTTGTTTTTCATATTCTCATCTGGGTACTTATTTATTTAAATTTTTCGATCATGATCATTTCTGGGTTCTTGATCGGTTCTGATTTGTTGTAATTGAAGTGGGATTTTTGTCTTGTTGTTTGTCAATTCTGTTTTCGTTGCTCTCTCTAATGGATTCTTTTGGTTTGTTGAGTTTTCGTTCCTTACTAGTAAAGGAAAGAACTTTTTTTTTTCTTTTCTTTTTTTTCCAATTATCAAAATAACATGAAAGAAGAGCTAATTATATATATAAAGCATTAAAGAAAAGGGAAATTTTACATTTTCAGGTCAAAAGATGTGAAAGTATTTAACAAAATCAATTCTCATTATGTTAAAATATTTTGTTCTTGCCTCAATGAGTTTCTCACTCTTTATGGTTGTTGCATTGAGACATTGATTGATTGGTATAATATTTTCCCTTTCTTAAATTGAACTTGTGAATGCTGAATGGTTTAGTGACTGGTTTTTGCTTTTGCTGAAAGGGGATTTAGCTAATGAAGTTCATAAATTTTCTTTTTCTTTTTGAATTCTTCTTGCTGTTATTTGGCATAGTGGTTATATATAATTTTCTTATATTTTACAGGTGGAAAAATATAGCCGCCAAATATTTAGCTCAAAGCCGATTCAGCATTTGTTAACTAGAGAGGGAGGGTACTGGTTCGTGGAGGCGGTGGGACTTCTGCGAGCTTAGCGGCCTCTCTCATATATTCACTGTGTCATACTTATTTCTTCAAGAAATATTTTTCTATGCATATGCTTTGTATAGGTTCATATTGCTGATGTGATTGGATAATCACCTCTTTAGATAGAAAGGAAGAGTTTGAACTTTGAAGTTTACAACAATGGGATCTGTTTGCTGCTGTCTGCGTGTTGAGGACTTTGAGGATTATCTGAATCCAAACAGTTCTGTATACAGGAACTGCATGTGTCTCAGTTGCTTTGTTCAGAATTTTGTAAATGTGGTATGTCTTCTGCTTCTTGTTATAAATCTGTTTTCTTTATTTATGTTGTAGGTTTTTTTTTTTTTTTTTAATTTAATTTAATTTAATTTTTTATTATTTTTTATTTTTTAAATTAGTTTTGTTGTAATACTATTTTTATTTGTTGAAATGTCAAGACTTTCTCTTTTCCATCTGTAAATATATTTGTGTCAGCAATGTTTTAAAAATCGAATTGAGTCGGCGCCTCTTCCTTAATCTTAATAATTGATTCTGTGCATAAAAAAAGGTTGTATGCTTGGAAAAAAAGATTGATATTGAGGATGAGCAAGTGAGTTTGCAGGAAATTAGAATTAATACATTTCAAAATAGATTATTACTAGATCAGATTCAAGTATCATTTATAAGAAGTTTCCAACTTTTTTCTCTTATAGTCTTATGTTATAATTTTCTCTCACTGTTTGTAGTATACCTCATTATTTCGAAGAGGGGAAGTGCATTCTGTCCCCTCATCCATACCAGGGGCAGCATCTATGACTTCTACTGCTTCAATTGACGACTCTCTCTCTGAAATGTACCGTTCTCCTCCAAGACCCTTGCCTTATGATGCAGACACCAGATATTTCCGCTTGCAGCATGATGGTTTGGTCTCAAGACGAGAGAAGGGTTCAAGTCAATCAAATGAAGAATCAGAACCTTTAAGAGGTGATGATGATCCAGATTCAGAATCATTTAGTGCAGGAGACAAGTGGAATGGGTCCACTTGTGAAGATAGATCAAAAGAACAACGTTCTATATCCTCACTTAAGCTCTCATCAGCAAAAGCAACAGGTGGAATTGGGTATATTTATTCTCCATCAGAAGAAGAGGATGTCTGTCCAACATGTCTTGAAGGTAAGCTTTGAATGCAATTATACTTTTGTTGTATCCCCTTCGTAATTTATGATAAGTAGGTTTTTCTATGTTTATTGATAGCTCATGCCTAGAAATGTTGTCTGATTAGTTTTGACTCTACTCTTATTTGTGTTCCCCATATTTTGAATTAATGATAAATTTCATATTTATTGAGGTTTATTATTGGTTGAACACGCTTTCTCAAAATTTGTTGTATACTTTTCAATGGGATGGGTACTTCATCAAACTTTTATGTAAAAGAATAGACATTTTTGGGTATTTGAGAACATTCTGATTTTTCTTAGGGATTAATATTACAGGACATGAACATCGTCACTGGAAAAGCTAAGGAAGTGAATGAGCACTGTTACTGTTATTTCAATTTAATATCGCCTAACCTAGAACATAGACATAATGCAAGCTGTTATGTTTTGCCCCGGCTTAAAGGAAAAGGATTAAGTATACTTAATGGATCAGTTATATATTTGAAATCAAGCAGCTCTATTGTTGATTTGGGGGCATCATAGATTTTCCTACAACCGTTGTACTTGGGTTCTTAACTTGAAAAATACAGAAAATGTAAATTTGTTATTTTCACACCACTGCAATTTGGCAGAGGGTAATACATTCTTGATAGATTAACAAGGTCAAACTTATTGTTTGTTCTTTCCTAGTCTCCTTGCCCTCCTGTTTAAATAGGCATGATCTTGATAAGTAAAATTCTGTTGTCTGAGAGTAGCCTTGGCGGAGAATGTAACCTTAGTTGGCTGGGGAGTAATAAGCCAATCTAGGAGTTGAAAGGAAGGTTTACTGTGTGGTGTTGTGATGCTTCTTTTTATTCTTCCTTTCATCTTTTTTGGGCTGTATGCATGCTTTTATCAGTAGGTTAATGATGTTGTAAGATATACTCTATATGAATTGGGGGTTCTAGGTTGTGAGATTAACATACTTTTACCTTTTTGATGCAGAATATACACCAGAAAACCCCAAGATAGTGACAAAATGTTCTCACCATTTCCACCTTGGTTGTATTTATGAGTGGATGGAGAGAAGTGAAAATTGTCCGGTCTGTGGCAAGGTAACCCGTTTGCTTCATGTTTGAGCTTGCCTGTATTATTTTATTCATGATGATGAATTTATTTTTGTTTGATATATTGGATTGGGAGTTTGGACAGATCATCTATATAATGCTCAAAATAATAATAATAATGATAACAATAATAATAATAATCAATGTTTTGAAAAGCATGAGGCGGTTTGAGGCGTTTTGTACTAGTGAGGTGGGGCAGCCACCTCAATTTTGATATATTAAGTAATGCAAAAAAAATTAAAAACACAAAACTAAAATAGTATATCATCCATAACATTAAATAAAAGGTCCACAAAACTAAAATAGTATATCATCCTCAAAAAAGCGTATTGGGCACGTATCGGTATCCGACACGCTCTGATACGCGATTCGTTGGCCTCTTTGAAGTATCCGTGCTTCATAGGTCCACAATCAACATCAATGATAGATTCTAGATAAACATTTCAAAATGGAAAGTGCATAAAAAAAATAAACGAATGTGTGAGAGGCTGTCAGGTGTGAGATTTGATCGAGTGAGGCTGAACGTATGAAATTTGAGTGAGGTGTTGTTCGTTTGTATTTCTTAGGCAGAGGTGTTGTCATTTGATATGTGTGAGTGGGCTGTTAGGGTCTTAAAATAGTAATTCTAACTTAGGCAAGCTCAAACTGGTGAGTTTTGAAAAAAAAAAAAAAAAACAAAAAAACAAAAGCCTTGATTCAAAACTCACAGTTTCACCACCCAAAACCAAATTAATATGGCACCAAAACTCACCGTTTCACCACCCAAAACAAAATTGATATGGCACCGCCTCAAGGCAGTTGAGGGTCGAGGCAGCGTGAGGCTGGCACCTCAAGGCTGGCACCTCAAGGCTGTTTTTAAATGACGCCTTGGGGCGATGGGGAGACCACTCAAGGCTGAGCCGACTTGAGGCAGTGCCATATCAATTTGGTTTTGGGTGGTGAAACAGTGGGTTTTGAATCAAGGCTTTTGTTTTTTAAAAACAGTCTTAAGGTGGCAGCCACGGCCGTGAGACACGCCTCAAGGCAGCCGCCTTGGCCGATTTTTAAAACATTGATCATAATAATAACAGAGAACAACATTGGATTCGGGCTTGCTTTTTAAGGATGGGAAAACCTTTTTCATTAAAACAAGGCACATGTTACTTGATTGAGTCAACTGCTTTTCTTATTAGGTTTTCACTTTCCTTTTCACTGTTTTAATCACATAAAGATGGAGCCTTGTTCTAACATCCTATAAGTGATGGCAGTGAATTAGGAAACGAAGGTTTGGAGGCCACTCACACTCATTCCTGTTTTGGTTTTTTTTCTACCTTTTGAATTTGAAAATTGTAATGTGTAAAAAGCAAACGCATGCAATGATCAGTCCTATAAAATAAATAAATTCATGTAGTGACCAGGGTGGTGAAATAATACATATGCTTGCAGGTCATTTGAGCAATAAAAAAAACATGAATGATTGCTTTGGAATTCGTAGCTTTAAAAACCTGTTTCTTTCTTAGAAGTTAGAACATGTTGTTTAAGGTCATAAAAGAATTGCGTGTGAGAGTGAGTTCTATGACTAACCACACAAGTTTGATTATTTGTGTTCCCTGATGGTAATCAAGATCAGATAGTTTCCATGTTATATTGTGCCAAGTTTAAATTTCTTGTTATTGCGCTATCAACTTTAAATGTAGTGAAGTATAATCCTGTTTCGGTTATCTGAGTATAATTCTGTTTTGGATATGTGAGTATATATTGAAAAAGATTGTGGTTTAATTTCTTATTTATATTTATTTTCTCATAAGGTAAGTTTGATTATTTAAATCAAAATATAAAAAAGAAGAATTTGGCATAAAATACACTTTGAAATGATTGCTTGTGCCATGTTGATACATAATGGACTCAGTAGATACTAGATGCTGTGATTTTTTGTTTGTTGTTCATAGGTTTTATAGCACTGTTGGATTTAACTTTGCTTTTAGTAAGGGTTGTATCTTGTACAAGTTTTGACCCCACATAAAAAAACTTTAAGCATACCACTTAGATAAGAATCAAAGTTAATATTATGCATTAAATGGGCAACAACACACCCTTTTATATGCAATGGTCAATGGCATATGACTGGACAGTAAAGCTAAATGTTTTGAGCTGACCTCATATGAAGATAAACCTTTGGCTCTTATGGGTTTTGATCTCAGTAGCTTGTTGTGTTGCCAGTCTTACTATGCCTTGTTTAATCACAAAGGTAAAAAAGGATATTTACCAGAAATGTCAAAGTATTAAAGTATATGCAAGTTTTTTGCTATTTGATTGAACAATTATATTAATGTAATCATGTTCTGTGCTCGTTTTGAGTGTATTATTATTGATATTATCTTTGGATAGGAAGCTAAACGTTTTTGAGTATAGTTGCATTACAAGTTCCATGTCTTTAGCTACCTAGCCTCAGGGGCATAAAAAAGCCAATAATATTTTAGGGATTCATTGGCATCCTTTTAATTGTCATGAAATCAAGTTTTTTGTGTGGGTTGACTGAAATGGTTGGTATGCTAGATCAACCAAATTGCTCATAAATGGTAAATATTGTTATAGCTTCTTGTTGATTAGGCTGTTTGCCAGAAATATGGATTGAAGATTTTTGTAACTGCCCTTTTCTTTCAAATTGTTAAAAGATCACATGTGAATAATTGAGTAGTAACTGCTGGACGCTGGTAGACTTGAACTTGGGAGTAACAAAGTTGTACTTGGAATGAAGTGAAATATCTTGTACTTTTTTCTTTGGTTATTTTGACTCTTTTTAAGTCATTTCAATGGCTTCTATAGGTGATGGTATTCGATGAAACGACTTGATCTTTCTTCAAAGGTTTTGAGTTGTGGATGGAACCGGCTATGACTGGAGACAGGAGATACGTGTAAAGCCCTTTGTGAATACTGCTCTTTCAGCCTTTCTTCAAAGGTTTGGGTTGTGGATGGAACCGGCTATGACTGGAAACAGAAGACGAAAACAAATGTGTAAAGCCCTTTGTGAATACTGCTATTTAACGCATTTATCATCTACCGTAAATATGAAAAAGTGTTCTTTAGAACAATTGGCAAGAGTGCATTTTCTTCAAAGTTCAAACATACATTTTTGGTTTTTGAAAATCTGCTTTATAGTTTCCTCAAAAAAGAGGATACATGGAAAAGAAATGACTTTAGCTATGTTGTATTTGTGTTTTAAATGTCTTCTTTCATCTTAGTGCTAGTCCTATGGTGGAATGTGTTCTATTTAAATGATTTAGGCTCCGTTTTTTACTGCTTTCGAGAAGTTAAATTTAAATTTTTTAATAATTTTTGTATAAAATATATGTTTTTTAAAACCTCCAACAGTCAGTAAATGAGAGGTTACTTTTGTAAAGTTATATAAAGTAATTTGCTGTTGGATTCATTGAATGTTTTAAATAAAACAAATCATCCTCCTTACTTTTAACACAGGACACTTTTTTTTTTTTTTATATTTATTTTATTGGAATACAACAACAGACACTTTTATATCCTAATTGTTTGTTTGTTTTTTCAATGTTGATTTTAAAAGAACAAATTACTGGATACCTATTTGAGGTACACTGATTTACATTCAACGATAAAAAAATTAAAAAAAAAAAAAAATCAGAAATCAGAATTTTTTTAAGAACAAAAACTACAACGAAAAAATGACCTGCAACGATAAAAAAATAATAATAATTCAGAAATTTAAGAACAAAGATTAATAAAAACGAAAAAGAAAAGAGTTCAAAATCTCAACTTCAGATCTATTATTCTTTTCACTAATCCTAAACAACCTGAAAATTTAATCCAAATTTCAACTCAAATAATGTGGCAAAAGGTGTTTTTATTAATCACGTCATCTCATATTGTATGGTGATGGCAAGAGATTTGGATTGAAATTTGAATTAATTATTTGGATCGTATAACATTACTCTTATTTTGTTTATTTTTTAAAATGTAGATTGTTTTTTGAATCTCCATCATCCATCTCGAAGGTGGATGGTGGATATCTAATTTTTTTTAATTTTTTTTATAAATGAATGAATCTCCAACTAACCATCGATTCATCTATTAAAAAAAAAAAAAATTTACTATTTTATTAAAATAAGGGACTAAGGGTAAGGGTATAAAACAACGATATTCCCTTCAAAATGTTAAAGTTAAATAGTCAACCTTCGGCACATGAGATCATAATTTATTTTATTTAAAAACATCAAATCAAGATGAGATGATATGCCCCTTACAACTACAATATTGAGATCGTAGATTTGAGTTTTATCCCTTAGAAAAAAAAAGAAGATATTTTAAGAAAATTTTCATATTAAACATAAATAGGAAATTACTAAGTTTATTTCAAATATTGTATATTTGTTTTAAGTATTAGGTTGCCACTGGTAAAATAATTTACAATGGATTAGATATCTAATCAACAAGCTTCAACTTTATTAGTGCAAACACACAGATGGATGCAAGAGGTATATATTAACAAATCACAAAGGAAAGGAGCTGCATCTTTATTGGCGACTTAAGATATAAGGTTTTCGATTTCAATTTGCTTGAAAAGCTCTTAGGAAAACCTCTGGGGGCTGGCCTCCACTCAATTCATGCTTCCCGTTAATCTGCCAAAAAGAAATCGTGATTGAGAATTGTGACCTGTATGTGTTCAACTTAAAACTTCTAAGTTTATAAACGCATTTTTTGCGTCACCTACCACATAATGTGGAACTCCTGAAATGCGCGTTGAGTACTTCTCAAGCTCCTCCTTCACCTACATCGATTAATAAAGATCAAGCTTAGTTCAATTTAATGGTATCAGATGATAACTATCTATGTCAACTGCCGAAGCAGGGCAAAGGCGTAAGATAAACTAATGATATAAAGAATATGTGATTTGATCGTTTGCTGGGAAAACATAATAAAAGGAGTGTACATTGGAATCTCACAACTACTGAGATAGAACAACAGTTGTAGGACTGAAAATTTTCCATCTCAGCTATGCATCCAAAGAAACATTGTAGAAAAAATAGCATAACATTTCTTTGCCAGAATGCTATTGCATATAGAGGAAACAAGAACTCCATACATCTATAAACAGCCACCTCAAATTATTGTAAGAAGTCGATTTTAATAATCTTCAACACTTCTTAGCCAACCAAAGAAGCACGAAATGAAGCAAAAGAGAAAATACCTCATTTAGTCCGTTATTGGGGTCTTCAAGAAACTCTGCTGCTCCCTCTACCCCAACTTTCCTAGCGGATTCCACAAGAAATTGCCTGAATTCAATTGCATTTGTTAGTGGCTGCGTGATGTGAAGAGACAGGAATGCAATTAACTTTACTTACTATTTTATAACTCAAATCACGTGCATGTTCAAACAAAGAAAGATAAAACAAACTCATTTCAACTTTTTTCATCATCTCCCTGTATTAATATTTACAGTTACTTACGATGGATTACACCCCCTAATTGGCTAATTGTGCTACAATGGTTAGAAAAGCAGTTAGCAAAATAAATCATTTTACGCTATAGCACTTCTATTTAAAGCCATTGTAGAGAAGAGAACCTAAGGTCTTGTCCCGTGGGTGCCATTAGCCAATTACATTGTCACCAGGCTTCATCAGCTTAGAAAACACAATACAGTGTGTTCTGCCACGAAATTATCAAACTGTCCAAGAACTAAGACAAAATTGTCATGATTAACATAACATGTTTTACTTTTCAGGCAGAATTGGTTCTAAATGCACAATGTTCAAACCAAAAGTTGATGATTAGTCTCTCCAAAAATTCTTTCAATGTCAAACACTATGCAAAGAAAATGCAATAGTGAGTTGTGTTCAGAAGGTTTGAATATAAACAATCATTTTCGTTTGATTGATCACTAGACTTCTTCTCTTCTCTTCTTTATTTATTTTAAAAAAACAAATTTCAGGGAAGGGTTTTAACTTATCCCTAGATATAGCATAGCACGTGCAAGTACAATTTAAAAAAACTTTAAATGGTGACACATTTTATCCTTTATAAACTTTTTGTAGTTAAGTTAGAACTTTCCTTTAAGTGCCAAAAATTCATGGAAAATATTTGGGTTTGGGTATACTAAGTCCTAAACATCAAGGGGTGGTTGGTGAAACTTTGATACTATGAAAAGCTACGCAAATACAAAGTAAAATTAACAGGGAAATTATATCTTTACATGATGAAAATTCATTGAAGAATAATAAAAAAATCACAATTCAACCGATAACAACACATACCGGTCCCCAATGTATTTTCCTTGGGTAAAGTAGCCAAGGCACAATTCATCCACAAGATTATGTTGCTTATCAAGTCCCTGTTGTCCAGCAAAATATATAAGCCTGTGGCTATCTAGGGTATTTCCCCTGTACATATCAAAGACATTGTTTGTGTTATCTCTATCAAAATTCAAAAGAGCTCCTCTAAAGCTTTCCACTCTTCCATAAAGCAATCCATCAGTATAATAATGGAACAAATCTACTCAAACTTACGTGAGTCCAGACAAGTTGTATTCCAATCCAAGACCCCTAAAAACCTGCAATGTTGGAGCAGTCATTGTTGACAGACCATCTAAATAAAGAAAAAACTTTAAATTAATAACATGCTTTCAAGTGATTTTAAGAATCATAATAAAACCTCAGTCATTCGAGCTGCAATGCCTTGAGCACGAGATCCAAATTTATCTTCATAAAACTTTCTCTTATCGACGCCTTCCTTAGGGGCAGAAGGATTAAGAAAGAATGGATGCCATCTAATCTGCAAATTTAAGCCCACAATGAATCAAATAGAAAACTAAATGTAGCACGTGCACATATCTGTATGTGTGTGTGAGAAAGAGAGAGAGACCTCAAAATCATAGTGATCCTTAGATGCAGCTACAGCTTTGTCCAGATTTCTTTTTCCAACAAAGCACCATGGGCATACAGTGTCTGAACTGACATCAATCTGAATAAGCTTCTTCCCAGTGTTGCTACTAACTGACTGTGCCATGCTCTGTATGTATCTGCTATCTTTCTAAGGTATAGAAAAGAATATTAGGCCCAACTCAGACGTATATTGCTAAAATATTATTGGCGAACAACAAAAAAAATAGATAAGTATCCTATTTCAATTACAGAGCTAAAGTATCTACTATCTTTCAATTATATTGCTAAAGTACGAACGCCAGTCAAACAACACAAAAATAGAGAAGTATCCTATTTGAGTGTCTGTCGAATGTCAAAACACACTGAAACGAAATACACAATATTTCAAGAACTCATTCACAAGTCACAACAGTGAACTCAAAACATTCACTTCATTTATCTCTTAGGGGCCAAAATGGGAACATGCACGATTCGGAATTCTGTCAATGCCATTTAACTCTAATAAAAACTATGTTTAGTTGTCAAAGAGTCGGCACCAACATGTCTTCTGTCAATGTTGTTAATCCTCTCATCAGGTCGAAGATAAAAAAAAAAAAATGTCACCTTCCTATGCTATTCTTCATTCTTTTCCGTCCGTGCTTACGTTATCTTATTTATGTTTCATTTGCTCCTAATCCCAACCATTATTCTTAATCAAGGATGACAAAATGTTAACCACAACAAACACTTCACATACTGCTTAAAGCACTCATCTTTTTACCAACTAGTTTCAATTTTGAGATCCTGAATTACCAGAAATTCAGATTTTTACATGATTCCTATTATATATGGATCAACTACTCTTTGTCTTGTATGAATAATATAAACTCCAAAGAAGGAAGTTACACAGCTTAAATGATCATGGTAATCTTCTAATAATATGTAAACAGAAGGCTTGGAAGGATTATTAATAAAAGGCCTTAATCATTTTGGAAATAAAATTGAAAACAAAATATAGATAAAACACTATAAAATTTCAATGAAGACAAGCCCAAAAAAAAAAAAAAAAAAAAAAAAAAAAAGCTTGACCATATCAATTCACCACTTTAGGTTGGTTTGTTTCATGTTCATACTTACAAACCCCCAGCCCTGACGATAGAAAATGAAAAAGAAAAAGAATCACAAAATGGGTTTATTTTAATACATAAAATAACAATCAATCAGCTAAAGAAGACAAGAAACAGAGAGTAAGATTACCTGGAAGAACAAGTCGCGAGTTGGTGAGAAGGGCGAATGAACGCATTGTCACAACAGTTATGGATGCCTATTTATTATTATTTGACATTTGTAAAGACTAAAGGGTGTGTTTAGAATAACAAGATTGACATTTTCAAACTACTGTATTGTGAACCTATGACTACCACCTAATCCCAATTCCCCAACCCAATTTAATCAAATTTAGACGTCTGTAATGACCAAATCATTCTTAATAGTTACTCTTTTCTCAATTCTAGAATATTCTTATAATATTATGGGAGAATCGTAAATAACCGAGAGAAAACCAAAAGTGACCATTGGAATTATTAAACTTTTGTTAGTAACCACTTTTGAAACTTTAATGGTTAATAACCACTTTTAAAAAAAAATTCAGTGTATGTCCATAAATTACCAAAGTACTCTGAAAATAGTTTTTTTTTTAAACCTTGAAGCAAACTTGAAATTACAACTAAATTGAAATGTCCAAACTTGAAATTGTTGACGGTGATTTTTGGAAGTAAACCGATCAATGATTTTAGGTTAATGAAACCTGCAAGATAAACGTAATGAAAGTAGAAAAAAACAGATGAGCAAGCATTACCCCCAAGGCGGGGAAACATCCACGGTGCCGGTGATGGCAAGAAGTGATCCACTATAAATATAAGGATTACACACTCAATACTCGCTTTCTCTCTTATGTATCATATCTCTTTTCTCATGTCAGTGTAAATTGCTCATGATGATCATAATCATATAATAAATACATGGATGTATTTATAGGGTTTGATCTAGGGTTGCCCCAGTTCCTATCGTATAAGCGGTGGACTCATTAATTAGAGAGTCTTTGTAGGATTCTGGTAGAGTAGACTGATTAGGACTTGTTTTCCCGTTTGGTGTTTATCCTTCTGGAAGCTTTGAGTTCTTTCTTGATTAGACTTCTTCGGTACTGGAGAGGAAATAAGGATATTTCCTTACTTGGAGCGTGATTCGTAGATTTCACATCTGAGTGGATCTCTGCTTTATCTTGATAGGATTATATTTCCTATTTTGGCCGAGTAGATCTTGATGAGTAGAGATCTTTGGCGAGTAGGATCTTCGCTTATTCAGACTTCTTCTACTGGACGACTTTACTTGGCGCATACGCTTCTAACTTCCATATTAGCTTTCTTGATGACGTGTCCTCGGTCAACATCCTTTTCGTTGATTAGTTGACTTTTGATGACGTGGAATTACTATACTTCCGCATTACCTGCTATCCTTACTGATGTATCATGCTGACGAAAAACCCCTATAACAATACCCCTTCAAATCCGTGAGATGAGTTATTGGCAACTCGACGAAGGGGATTTGAATAGCTTTTTGACCACATCAGTTTTCATTCTCTTGTAGACTGATTCTTTAAGACAAGTTATGTTGTTGAGATGCTTTCTAGGGCCTATATCTGCAAGTGTCTTCGGGACACAGGTTAGGTCACTGAGATGCCTTTGGATACTATGAGATGAATTTGCACTTGGCTCGGCCAGACCATGGCTAACCGCCAGGTGATTAGTCTTCTTTTTAAGTGATCAACTTATGATTCTCTCTTTTCCTTTTCCTTTTTTTTGTTGTTGTTGTTGTTGTTGTTGTTGTTGTTGTTGTTGTTGTTGTTGTTGCTCATCTTCAGCTTAAGTCCATGTTATTGTCTACCCGGCTAATGTTGAACAATTGTCGGGCATTCGCTGAGCCTCTGCTCGCTCTTTAACTCTTTTCTTGTAATTTTTGTCTTGTATATTTCTGTAATGCCTTGGTGTGCACTCGCACAATATAGATTTGGTATTCGGTATACCTTTCTTCTTCAAGGCCTTGTAGCTAGTATTCCTGCAATCAAAAAGCACTTTGTTTGTATAAACATAATCGTAAATTCTTACTTACTTGCATTTGGTTCTAGTTGCGATCGATAAACTGCCTTGTCTCCACAAGCTTTAAATGTGGAGATCTTTTTTCTTTTTTTTTTAATAATTTTTTTTTATTTTTTTTTATTTTTATGATCTCGTCACTGGGATGAGCTTTGCATTTTTCTTTTATTGAAGAGCTAAAAAGCCAACGAGCTGAATGGACCCGCTGAGTTGAATAGCTACGGCAAACTGAGTTATTTTGCCGAGCTGAATAGATAATGGCAAGTTGAATTGCCACAATGAGCTGTATAGGTTGACACCTAAAATTTGGAGCTCAGGTGCTTTTAAGCCTCTTTATTCTGAGGAGGTCCCAGCTTTTTGATGCTTCACTCGATTTTGTTAAAGCGACAATTTTACTCGGTTCGCTTAGATTGGGTCTTTCTTTTCTTTTTCTAGATGATGCTCAGATCCTCTCGCTCCTTTAGGCGGATGTGAGACCCCTTTTTGGCATCTGTCAGCTTCTCTGATCCTTTTCTCCGTGCGGTTCTTGCTAACGCTCAGATCATCTTTCAACATGGTTCGGCTTCACTTGGATGTTTGAGCGATTCTTACTAACGCTCGGATCATCTTCTCATCTTCGCTTGGATCCATATTTGAGTGGATCTTACTAACACTCGGATCGTCTTCTCATCTTCGCTTGGATCCATATTTGAGCGGATCTTACTAACGCTCGGATCGTCTTCTCGGCTTTGCTTGGATCCATTCTTGAGTAGATCTTATTATCGCTCGGATCATCTTCTCGGCTTTGTTTGGATCCATTCTTGAGCGGATCTTGTTAACGCTCGGATCTTCCTTGCATTCTGCTGCCGTGTATTCGATATTTCTGCTGTAATTCCTTTTAAACATGTATGAATTAGGTCTCCTCTTAGTTCCATAATATACCTCCAATAAGGCTAATTCAATGTGACTCAAAATAGAGAGTACAACCCTTCTAGCTTTAGGAATTTTAATCCACCCTCAACTAATCCTAACATTGAAAGTTTAGGATCAACTAAAACTGAATTAAAGTGACTTTTAGACCTTCATTAATCTTCCAAAACATAGCAAATTCGTCTAAGATCTTCATTCCCGAATAGCAACCCGTAATGCTTTATTTCCAAAATCCCGTGTAGAAATTCTAGACTGACCTTTGGGTACTAAAATGGTCATAACTCTTTCTAGAAAATTCAAAATCACAAACCGTAAAATTCTACGGAAAGCTAACTTCCGTACCTTTCTAACCATATAAGTCTCAAAGCCCAATTCCTTATGAGATGATACAGTTTAATTCTTGAAATTGACTCATCAGCAGATGCTGTTTTCATGGGTTGGATTAAGAAATCTTCCAAATTGCTTCCAATTATCTCATAGGACTTGAATAGCTGAGAATCCTTCTATCTGAAACATCTTTTCTTCTTGTCGTATCCTTTAAAGGCAAGTTCTGACGATCTTTTGAAGTTTTAGGGCTCAAGACAGCTTGAAGATGTTGAGGTTAAAGATCATAAGAGGAACTGATTAAGGTTTCCCTAAGCTGTGTCTTTCCTCACAAGCTGAGAAAAATATGGTATATGTCGTCTCTCTTGGCAAGTTAAGATGTCACTCTATAGAGATCGTGCTTCAAAGCATCCACCCCCTGAGACCACGGCCATATATATATATATATATATATATATATACACACACACACATGCTCATGGTGAGTTGGGGGCTTTGGTTCTCCAGGGGTTTATGTTGCTTGGAATCTACCCCCTAGCATCGTTGTTATTCTTGAGTTGATGCCGACGTGCAGGGTAGGAGCCACGCTTTTGGCACATTTTCTGGGTAGCCATTCTTTTCTTCTTTGGTCAGGTCATTCCAAGCGTTCGGCCTAGATCTTTCTTGTCCATTTGAACTTTTTCTCGGCTGATCTTTTTTTGTAGGTTTGATTCTTCCTTTTGGCCGATCTTTCTTATAGACCGGTCTTCTTTTTGGCCAATCTTTCTTACAGATCTGATATATATATATATATATATATATATATATATATATATATATATTTATACCTTCTAGCTAATACACCTGCAAAAAGAAAGCACTTTATGTATACAAATACAATTTTGACCTATAACTTACTTGCATTCGACTTTGTTCAGTATTGTCTCTTTTGCAATTGCTTATTGGCTTTTGTACTTCTTGCAAACTGTTCCAGGTGTTCGCTCAGCGTATCTAAGTTTCTACCCACTTTCGGGGTTTTTACTTGATTTTGCAGCGAGCCAAGCCAACCTCAAGGATTTCAGTTTAGGTGGCCCAGATCTTGCATTTGAAAGCTTCCTGACTATTTTTATGTGCACTTGCCCATTGGAGCTTTGTACCTGCACATTTTAAACTTAACAGATGCAATCTAAGAAGAAAAATCTTTACCCCCTTCTTTCCAAAAAGCCGGATCGCTGACAGTGCTTTATTCGCACCCAACCAGTTATTCTTTTTGATCAATTTGGTATACTTGCACACTCATAAATGTGTAAATAATAAAAATATTTTGTTTTATTTTTACCCGAGTGTAACGTTGGTTTCTTTGTTTAAGCTAAGTAACTCATTTAACTTAATTTAGCCAAGTATCTCATTAACTGGCATTAAGTTTGAGTAATCCATTGGTTTTATTGGGTCAAGTTTTTGTTATACTTGATTGGTTTATCCAAGTATCTAGTTACCTTGGTCTGAACAAATATATTATCCTTAGTTTGGCTTCAAGAATGATCAAGTATCTCATTAAACTGGTCATCTTCAGACTGACCAAGTGTCTCATTAAATTGGTTAGTTTTTCTTCAAGAATGATCAAGTATGTTATTAAACTGATCATTTCCAGACTGACCAAGTGTCTCATTAAACTGGTAAGTTTTACCTAGGTGTTACGTTGAGGCTCACCCACGACCATACACTTAGGTCCCCTGCACAAGTCACCTAGGACGTCTCCAGATTTGTCTGCTGCAGGGGTTTGCCAAATTGTTGGGGTAGTGTATACCGGCCAACACAGCTGTGCATCTCACCAGACATATTCCGGCGGCACCCCGAGCAGTTTTCCAGGTATCCTATTTTCCAGGTATCCTAGTGCCTCGGGTTTGCCTTTTCACTAAGGATACGTTCGTATCTGATTAGCGCGGCGGGCATGCTATTTCAGCTTCTCAGCCCCTCGAACACTATCCACTCGCTCTTCGCGGTTTCATGGCGCCCGAGTACTATCTTCGGGCTTTACACTCCAAAGATGACCCCTTTGGCCTATGTTGGTGAAGATTATGGCCCCTTTGGCCTTTGTTGGTGAAGATTTTGGCCCCTTTGGCCTTTGTTGGTGAGGATTTTGGCCCATTTGGCCTTTTCTTCGAATTTCTACATACGCCGAGATAAAACTCGTTTTGCATGTATTGAGACTAAGCTCAATTAAAGTTTTCAGCTTGTCTTTCTCTGTCAAACACGTGAGTAACATTTGCATAAATATATGTTTTAATAATGCTGAAAAAATAGTTGGATCCATGCACGTTATTGGTGTTGGTTGATGTTCGGGATGAATACCCATGGACTTGCTAGATGTTTTGCATACAAAAACCATGTAGTATGCTAATAAAACTAGTATTATGTTTTCGCAAGTATATACACGCGTAGTATTTATTATGTATGAAAGAAACATATAGATAGCATATGTAAGTAGGGTGTAATACTAGAATAAATACACATACTACATGTGTTGTGCATCATGTTAAAAGTGCAGTAAAGAATTTCAATAAACAAGGGTGAAAAAGGTGTTTCCCCACATTTTACCTCCTCGTCATCAACGTGCGGTTATGAAATCCAAGAAGATTTGATTTATAGGCCGAATAAAAAGTAACTAAGCGATAATTTAGATTTTACCTCTAACTCCACTCGATGAGGTATCTGAAATTTCCCTTAATGTAGTAGTGAAATATACCTAGAGGGGGGGTGAATAGGTATAGGCTCCAAATTCTTCCAATTAAAAATAATGCGGAAAATTACAAGGCAAATGCACACTTGATTAGATTTAGCAAATGAATTGATTTCACTAAGACAAGAGTTAATCAATTTACAAGATATGCAATCAATGTAATATATGGAAGATAAAGAAAAGTAAAGCAAAATTGAACACAATGATTTTAACGTGGTAAAACCTCAATGAGGAAACATCCACGGGTTAATACCACAACCACCGGCGAAGCAATCCACTATGTGAAAAAGGACTTACACACTCAAGCTATCACTCATGATATCCGCTCAAGCTATCAACTCCTAATCTACCCTTGGGCTAGTGAATCACCAAGCCTACTTCCTATCCGAGATGTATTCTACACCTCTAGAAAGCAATTTCCTATCCAAGACGTTCACGTCTCTAGGAAGATTTCTTGCTTGCCTATCCGGATCCTCCCGACCCTAGACAAGACTTCCTTGCTTGATTATCCGAGTCCTCCCGGCTCTAATCAAGGCTTCCTTGCTCTATCCACAAAGCTTCACTCACTTTGCTAGAGACTTCAACCTAATGCAAGGCTATGATCTAAAGTGATGTAAGTGATGCAAACACAAACAAATTAAGCTAGATGATTAATCAAGCAAAATGTACATGTTCAATGATAGTCTAGAATATTATTTCAACACACAATCACAAAATTATCTAGAAATCAAGACATGCAAAACAATAAGAACAAATATATGAATATTCAATTTATCACACTAAAAACCTAGTTCTTAGATCAAGAAATAGAACCTAGAAAATAATATGAGATACATCATATATTCAATTTCTAGAATCAATTTCACACACAATCAAGTTTAGCACATATATGTTCAAAACAAATCACAAAGCTAAAACTCAATTAACAAATGATCAAACAACCCTAGCAAGTGATCTAACATACTTCTTAACAAATTTCATCAATCAAATAGTAAGAATATAGAGATGATCAAAGATGAAATTGAAAAGGAAGAAGTTGAAATACACATACTGACCACGTACTGAAAAAACATCAGCTGAGAAAAATGGTGAAGTCAGCTGCCCTGGAAATGGTTGGGGTTTGTAGCTCTCTTCGAGACCAACAATTTTGGTTTTTGAATCGATTGATTTCGAGTTCGTATGAGAGAGATATGATCAAAACAAGAAAACTAAAATTGTAGAATTCTGCAGCAAATTTTTCAAAGTGTTCTTCAAAATTCTTCAAAGTGTGGAGGGAAGGAGGTGAGCTTAAAAGGAGGGAAGAGAGAAATTTTACGAGCAAATCAGGAGACGCCACATCACCTCCCCGTGGGGGCCACGTGGGGCCCACGGGAGCAGAGGGCTCCCTTGGCCGTGGGGCCCACGGCCTCCCACACGGGCTGGCCTTGTGGCCACACGTGCTCCCGACTTCTCTCGTGCGCTTCTTCGGTTCTTCAGCCCATATCTTGGGCATTCGACCTCCGATTTCAAATTCATTTTTGGATTACGAACCATGACTCCCTCATGCACGACTACGACTACTCAACTTTGAAAAATGGTTGAGAAATCATCTCGGAATCCAACGATGAAGTCAACACAACAAATGAGAACGAAAAGTAGCATAGTCAACTTGTTTGGACTCGAAACCTTATGAATGAGTAACCGAAACGACCGGAACTCAATAAGGAATTAAATAAGAACATGTTCAAGTCCTAAACACAAAATACAGAAACAAATAAACACATATTCACACAAGCATGCCATATCAAGGAGATAGTCACAAAGCATGCAATTTCACAATGTTTGTCAATACAAGATCAATGCATGAGCATGCTATGAAGTGTGTGAATGTGTTATACCAAATGTTTGAACCACGATGTAGGGACACACATGTATGAATTGTGTGTGTGTGTGTGTGTGTGTGTGCGCTAACGCCTTGCAAGAGGATGGAAGTCAAGATTTACCTTTGACGTTTTTCACCTCTTGAAGACGACTTTTGCACTAGACGTTGCTCTTCACTCTTTAAGCTTCCTTTCTTCAAATAATGTCCTAAGCAACAACTAATACAATCATAGAGTGTTTTGCAATGGAATTAAGCCAATACAAATCATAAACCTTACAGTATCTGAGATTGTTTACCTTTTCATTCTGAGTTAGCAAATCGCAAGTCGCTCTTTCCTTGTGTTGTGTAGTGGGCGTTTCTATCTCTTCAGCATAGAGTTGTGATGTCCCGAATATCGTCAAATATTCCTTAGGTTGAACGATCCTTAGGACATTCTGTGATTGCAATGATCCATCTTATTCTTTTTTATATTGGCAATGAGTGACCGGATTTTGTGGCTGCAGGCAATCCTTTGATTAAACCGCCGAGATTGAGATGGTTTGATGTTATTCGACTTCTTACATGTGCTGAAAGGTGGTGATCGATCCACTAGCTTTAGTCTTGTACTTCAACTTCCGCAACTTCCATTATGGTTCATCTTCTTTTCTATATACACATATCAGCTGAATCACCGGGATAGAGATGACTTCACTAAAACTACTTTTGCAACTGCGATTTTTTTTTTTTACTATGCTTGTGCTACCCCTAGCCCCCTAGCAGTTGTTAAAGTATGTTTCATTCTAACATAGTACTTTTAACATCGCGTTCTTTTATTTATTTATTTTTTTATTGCTTTGCTAAGTAACCGGTCTGGGTATCTAACATAACGATAAGCTGAAATGTCTGCAATGGTTGAATACCTCTAGTTAGATTTTCTTCAAGAATGATCAAGTATCTTATTAAACTAATCATCTCTAGACTGATCAAGTATCTCATTAAACTGATCAGTTTTTTCTTCAAGAATGATCCAAGTATCTTATTAAACTGATCATCTCCAGGCTGATCAAGTGTCTCATTAAACTGATCAGTTTTTTTCTTCAAGAATGATCAAGTATCTTATTAAACTGATCATCTCCAAGCTGATCAAGTGTCTCATTAAACTAATTAGTTTTTCTTCAACTTCAAGAATGATCAAGTATTTTATTAAACTGATCATCTCTAGACTGATCAAGTATCTCATTAAACTGATCATCATTAGACTGACCAAGTTTCTCATTAAACTGGTCAGTTTTTCTTCAAGAATGATCAAGTATCTTATTAAACTGATCATCTCCTGGCTGATCAAGTGTCTCATTAAACTGATCAGTTTTTCTTCAACTTCAAGAATGATCAAGTATTTTATTAAACTGATCATCTCTAGACTGATCAAGTATCTCATTAAACTGATCATCATTAGACTGACCAAGTTTCTCATTAAACTGGTCAGTTTTTCTTCAAGAATGATCAAGTATCTTATTAAATTGATCATCTTCAGCTCTTATTCGAACAGTGCCATAACTAAGCCGAGTATCTTATTAACCGGCAATTGTGTTATTTTTACACTCTGTTCTCTTCTTTCTTTTTTAGCAAACTCTTTTTTAAGTTCAGCAGTCAGGTATAGAAACCCTCTGCAATTTCTTCCTTCTCTCAGGCAAAATTATTTTCACTGTACCCTGTTTGCAATTCGCTTGCCTGCACATCTCCTGGTGTTGATACAACAAATGACCCACCCCCTAGCACCCTTCTTTTTTTTTTTTCTTTTTTTTTTTTTTTAAGTTTGGGCTTGCTAAAATGTCTTCGGGTGTTTCGTCTGTTTATGCTGTAGTCATCGAGATGCTCTTGATTATTGTGGATGTGACCCGTTGTAATGACTCTCTTAAGATCCGACTTCTCTTCTTGGCTGATCTCTTTCGTAGACAACCTTTTTTTTTTATTATTTAAAAAAAAAAAATATCTGTCGGACTTCATTTACGGTTCCGAATTGATGAAGGCAGTTGTTAGCAATGTGAGGCCAATGCTACTCTTCCATCTCTGATCGGGTCACCAAGGCTATATGGTCTCTCTTAAAAACCTTTCAGCGCATCGAGAAGAAATTTGATTCCCGTGCGCCGAGGCAAGACAAGATTCCTGAGCTAGCATTTTCAACTTGTTTTTTATACCAAGTATGTGAGTAAAGTTCGCACAAGTAATAATAATCATGCATTTAATGAAACCAAATAATTGGAAGTGATCAACTCATACATGGTACTATATATTAATGATTGGTGTCAAAATTCGACACCTATAAATCTATGATAGACAACATGCACGTATGAGCCATAAAAGTTGTCAGACATACTAATTAAACTTGCATTATATGTTTATAGACTTATGCACGCGTATTATGTATTGTGTGCGAGAGAGACATGCATAGATAACATGTGAACACAAATAACATAAAGAGAATTACACAAAAAGCTATGTGTGTTGTGTATTTGTATGTGAAAGTATAACGATATGAAGAGGCAGATATAATTTAATATATCTAAATTACATAAATTCAATGTCTTAAGCATACCAAATACTTCTAGTCACATTTTTTCGACACTCATGCTCATTTGATTTAAAGAACGAATTGGTCGAACCCAATATTGTTGAGTCCAACCACTATCATGAATACTTAAACATCAATAGGAATTTTGATAGAAATGCATGGATTATATACTTATAGTTCTAGAGATTCCAATACTAAATTCATAATATTCCAAACATAAATAATCAATATGATACCCTTCTATATTATCGATTTAAGATGCAATATGATGTCAATGATAATAAATAACATAACAATTAAGAGAAATCGTACATTTTTATCCGAACGCTTTCGGTTCTGCTTTTAAACGCTTTTGGAAGCATTTCTTACCAAGATCAAAGTCTTGATCAATTTCATTAAATAACACTTACTCGAAAGATATTAAAAAAGACTATAATTACTTTCAAACATTGTATATGTAACAAATCACAACACTATTAATATCATAGAGTCAGTTTTTCCACAACATTTAAATAAACAACTCATCACAATTTTTATCTTCAAAAGAGTAGTGAAGAAGCATTAGACATGGAGGGTGCATATAATCAACTAGTGTGATTGCATCTAGGCTCTAGCAGTGTCACTCCTCATTATTATTTAACGAATTAAATTAATTACACAGACAACCATGCATTATTCGTAATGTATTGTTTGCCCAAAACAATTATATGCTAAATAAGTTATGTATGTCATGAGCTTGGTAATTTTTATTAGACAACAAATATTCAATCGTTTTTTATCAAGATCAAAGTCTCAATTAAATTCAATCAAATTAATGTTTGGTTAATCAAAATATCACAAATATTAAACATTAATCAGTATGTTTTACTCTTATTAATCTAGAATAATAATCATGCGACATACTTGCTGCCGACTAAATCTATTCGGCAATGCACTCCCAAGTCAAGGCAATCCATGCAAATATTTTAATAGAAAAATGCAACTTCTAATTTCAACAAATTAGGAGTGTATTCATAGTATAAGATTTAAGCATCCTGATATTCTATACGATTATCGATGCAGGACGATATCAATAGTGAAAACGTACCCCCGAATCTGAATGATTTTATCAAGATTGAAGTCCTGATTAAATCTCAAATAATCATTATTTGGTTGGTTTTCACTTATTTATATGTAATTATGCATATATTCTTTGTAAATAAAATCGTACGTAAAATTATACCGATGTGTAGATTGACTAACCTTGGCCACTTACCGAACCTGAAGTCTAGTCGTTTTACTATTGGATCCTTCACATGTGAATTGATGGAAGAGCCGAGTAGGTTCAGTTGAGAATAGCCATTGGTTGTTTTATATCAAGATGGGCTCGGTTTCTAACACGTCAAGTTAAACTTTTTATGCTGAACCGCAATATTCCGGAAGTCGTCAAATATTTCTTAGGATGAATTGTGTTGAGACCCACATATCCCCGGAAAGATCTATACATCTATTTTACATAAAAATTCACGGTTCGTGATTCCATGCTCTCTGGAGAGAGTTATCTCTGTTTTAGCGTCTAGTGGTCAAGTTGGAAAATCCTCCGCGAATCACATCCTTCAATGTTTCGGGGATCGTAAAATATTCCACAGGTTGAACCAGATTGCGAACCTTATATTTCTGGAAAGATCCGGATGTCTAGTTTCCGATGGTTTTTACGCTCGTAATTTCGACTTCTGTAGAGGGAGATATGCCTGTTTTAGTGTTCAATGGTCAGATCAGAAATCTGTGCGCAATCTGGTTTCTTCAATATTGCGGGAGCCACCAAATATTGCTCGGATTGAACTAGGAAACGAACCATATATTCTTGGAAAGCCTTTGATGTCTAGTTTCCAGTGGTTTTTACAGTTCGTGAATCCGACTTCTGTAGAGGGAGATATGCCCGTTTTAGTGCGTATTGGTCAGCAATTCCGTGATTCTGGGCAGCTCTCTTCTTTTTCTTTTGTAAGCTGTCGGAATGCGAAATCAATTCCTCGGACGGATTCTTGATACTTTGAAGCTCTGAGTATTGCTTTCATAATATTCTTCCTCCAGAATTGGTCACAGTCGTGGCTCCTGCTACGGGTTCTATAGTTAATCCACTCCCTAGCACTTCCAATAGTCGTTTGTTGGGTGCTTCAAGTGTTGGATCTACATCAGAGTTCCTTCTGTGGTCTGTTCATGAGGGTTTCTCGAAGTTGAGTTCTATGCCCCCCTCTTATTGTTGACGGTGATTTTTGGAAGTCAACCGATCAATGATTTTAGGTTAATGAAACCTGCAAGATAAACGTAATGAAAGTAGAAAATAACAAATGAGCAAGCATTAACCCCAAGGCGGGGAAACATCCACGGTGCCAGTGATGGCAAGAAGTGATCCACTATGAATATAAGGATTACACACTCAATACTCGCTTTCTCTCTTATGTATCGTATCTCTTTTCTCATGTCAGTGTAAATTGCTCATGATGATCATAATCATATAATAAATACATGGATGTATTTATAGGGTTCGATCTAGGGTTGCCCTAGTTCCTATCGTATAAGCGGTGGACTCATTAATTAGAGTCTTTTTAGGATTCTGGTAGAGTAGACTGATTAGGACTCGTTTTCCCCGTTTGGTATTTATCCTTCTGGAAGCTTTGAGTTCTTTCCTGATTAGACTTCTCCGGTACTGGAGAGGAAATAGGGATATTTCCTTACTTGGAGCGTGATTCATAGATTTCACATCTGAGTGGATCTCTGCTTTGTCTTGATAGGATTATATTTCTTATTTTGGCTGAGTAGATCTTGATGAGTAGAGATCTTTGGCGAGTAGGATCTTCGCTTATTAAGACTTCTTCTGCTGGACGACTTTACTTGGCGCATACGCTTCTAACTTCCATATTAACTTTCTTGATGACGTGTCCAAACCTAGTGACGTGTCCTTGGTCAACATCCTTTTCGTTGATTAGTTGACTTTTGATGACGTGGAATTACTGTACTTCCGCATTACCTGCTATCCTTACTGATGTATCATGCTGACGAAAAACCTCTATAACAGAAATCATACCTAAATTGAAATGTCCAAACTTGAAATCATACCTAAATTGAAATTTTCCCCTTCTTCTTCTTCCTCTTCTTCCAGACCACATCGCTTGTGATCGTGAAGCACGGAGCCGTTGGACGTCGTCGCCCATCGCCGGACGTGGCCAGTCACCAAGCCAATAGCCATTGCGAAGCCATCCCATCGCCCGTCGCCAAGCCACAGCGATCGCGAAGCCAACAACGCACGGCGTTGTCGCTCGGAGCTCGTCGGCACTCGACGACACCTTCATCGACGCTCGACGACCGTCAAATCACGCCGGCCAGAGAAAGATTGGGGAGAGAGAGCAGAGGAGAGAGAAAGAAAGAAAGAGAAAAAGAGAGAGAGAGAGAGCTAATTTGGGATGTTTTTATGTGGGGGCATTCAAGTAATTTTACAAAAACATAGTTATTAACAATTAAAATTTTGTTTGTGGTTACAACAAAATTTGTATGTTTTATGTGGTTATTTTTAGCAATTTCCACTAAATAACCCCTTATTTTTGATTAAATGTCAAATCAAACCCTCTGGTTTGAACAATCAGCAAAAAAACCTCTACTACTAGTTAACAGTTAGTTGACTTTATATATATCAAATATTACAATTTAAATCCTTTACTATAAACAGAATGAAAAAAATGAAAATATAATAAAAATATATACTAAAAATAATAAAATCAATATCATACAAAAATAATTTTGTATATTTTAAAATAAATTTTTTGTTTAAATTTTCTAATGAGTTTATTGCTTTGTTGTAATATATTTTTATATATTTAATTTTCATTAAAATATTTTTTATTTTTTATTTTCTAACATATTTTTAAGTATATTTTTTCATTATTGTTTTAGTTTAATTATAGAAAAAACCACTTAAATAATTATATTTCATTAGATTTAATTAAAGTCAACCAACTGTTAACTAATGTGAGGAAATAGGGGTTTTGTCACTTTTCTGAGCTGGTGTTTCAAGATTGTCACAACTTTAATAACTTATGTTTTAAAGGCACCAAAATAAGTGACTTCCAAAAATATCCTTACTTTTAGTATGTTTTTTTTTTTATTATATCTCTGACTTTAACTTTCTCCTACTTTTATGTTGTCTGAAATTTATTTCTCTCTCTAACTTTAAATTCTCTGTAAAGTGAGATCCAAGTTCATCTCCTTCTCCAACTCATGGTCGATGTTCATCTTCTTCTCCAACTCGTGGTCTTTTTCTCCTTTTCATTTGTCTACAAATCATGCTAAGGTAATCCAATTTCTTGTGTTTTTTTTTTTTTTTTTTTTTTTTTTTTTTTTTTTTTTTGGTTTTGAATCTTCCATTTGTAAAGTTGTTTGAGGTACGTAGGTTTAGTTGCACAGTCTGTGAAACCTCATTTAATATGTCCGAGACTTTTCAATTATATGTCCGAGACATTTCAAACGGCTCTGAGACTTTGGTATATTATGTTCTGAGACTTTTCATTAATATGTCCGAGACTTTGGTTTAATATGTTCCAAGACTTTTGAATCAGCTATAATTTTTCGAGACTTTAATCTTCTTTGGTTGCCTATATTTATTTCCACTGTGCCTCTCATTGTGTGAATTTTGTTATTCACAAACCGATAAGATGATTGAACTTAGAGAATGTATAACAATTCTCTAAGTTCACTCATCTTATCGGTTTGTGAATGTATAACAAAATTCATTCAAAGGTCTGAGATAACAACTTTGTGAATGTATAACTGATCGCGCTCCAAATGTTCACATTTAGTGCTCCATTTTCCTATCTTTTGTATTCGTTTCTGAGCACTTTTATGTATATAACATGTGTTTTGGTTAAGTACAGGTAAAATACTCATTTAGGGAAGTGATCGCACGAAGTTGGGGAAAAGAGATCAAAGTAGGAGCTAAAATGCATAAGAAGAACCCGCAGCGCAAAGCCGCGGAAGAGGTCAGAACGAAAGAAGTCGCCAGCCAGAAAGGAGGGAACTCACAGGGAATTATCTCGCGGGTTCAAGCTGCGGGCAAGAAGCCACTAGCCGGAAGGAGGCAAGCTCGCTGAGGAATGCTGTTGAAGCTCACGGAGTAGAGCAACCAAAACCGCAGAGGTTGTGGAAGAAGATCCCGCGAGTTGTGACCGCGGGAGGAAGTCGCGGACGACGCTGTCAGGGGCATTTACGGCATTTCTTTGCCCAATTTCAATTCAAAGACATAAATAGTCACTTTTTTGATGTAAAAGAGAGACAAGTGAGAGATAGTAATGATAGTTTAGACTCTCCCTTTTAGCTTAGAATAGTTTGAAGAAGGTTGTGACCATTTTGCATTTACTTTAGCTTAAAGAAACTCATCTTAGTTAAAGTAATTAATTAGATTAGTTCTAGAAAAGCTACTTGTGATCATCTTTTAGTTGTATTTGCTATGGAGAAGGGTTGTTCTTCCTTGGAAATCGATAAGACTTCAAGGGGTGTATTTCTTCTGTTTCTTCTTACTTATGCTTTTTTTAGATATCATGTGTAACTAAACCACTTTTGTTGAGGGATATATGATAATAATGATGTAACCTACCTTGTATGTCATTTTCTTTTATGAATAATCACCTTGTGCTTATCAGTGTTCTTAAAATCACTAAATCATTGCATGTTTCTCATAGACTTTGAATAACATGTATTGGTACTTGTGTTAAGGGTTGATGACATGCTTATTTCATAACTTTTGAATTGTTTATGGTCATCCAATAACTCATTAAGTAGAGTGTGTTGATGAAATGTAAAAACTTATGAATCACACTCTTGAATTCAGTTCAACAATCAAGCACTCACTTGATGTTACTTTAGGACTATAGAGGATACCTTTAGTTAGTTGTTGAGTGTGCTTTTAATTCGTATATGGAACTAGCCTTGGTGATTTTGGTCTAAAACTTATAAGAGTGGTTACTCGGTGGTGTAGCATTGTTAACTTCATATTTCCCCTAGCATCTCTCTCTCATTAATCTTTAATCTTTATCTCATTTTAGTATTACATTAGACTAGCCTTGTAATCAATTAACTAGCTTTCTAATTTCCTAATCGTCCTAGTTCTCGTGGGAACGATAACCCGTACTCGGGCACCCTATACTAGTTGAACGACTCGTGCACTTGCGAAGGGTGAAACACTTGTGCGTCCCTTTAGTATAACCGAGGTAGAATAGCATAGGCATTAGCAATCTTTGTAGAACCGGTTTGGGGCGTCAATAACAACTTAGAGAATGTATAAAAAATTCACACAATGAGAGGCATAGTGGAAACAGATATAGGCAACCAAAGAAGCCTGAGATAACAAGTTTTTTCAAAGGTTTCGGAGAGTATTTCGGACAAGGTCTCAGATATGTAGTAGAAACGTCTCAGACATATAGCAAAAAAGTCTCAGACATTGTTTTCAAAAGTCTCAAACATATAGCAAAAGAGTCTCAGACTTTGTTTTCAAAAGTGTCGGAAAGCTTGATCCTCTGAGACTTTTGATTGATCCTCCAAAACTTTGGTTTAATATGTTCTAAGACTTTTGAATCAGCTATAATTTTTTGAGACTTTAATCTTTTTTTGGTTACCTATATCTATTTCCACTATGCCTCTCATTATGTGAATTTTGTTATTCACAAACCGATATGATGAGTGAACTTAGAGAATGTATAACAAAATTCACACAATGAGAGGCAAAGTGGAAACAAATATAGGCAACCAAACCAAAGAAGCCAAAGATAACAAGTTTTTTCAAAGGTCTCAGAGAGTATTTTAGACTAGGTCTCGGACATATAGCAGAAAAGTCTCGGACATTGTTTTCGAAAGTCTCAGAAAGCTTGATCCTCTGAGACTTTTGATTGATCCTTCGAGACTTTTGGGGGTGCCCGAGACTTTAGTTTTATGCTCCAAGACTTATGGACTTTATGCCGATACTTATTAACTATTTTCCCAGACTTATTGCATAATACCAACTTTAAGTTTGTATTCATTTTTATTGTATAATCCCCATTGTTATTATGTTTTATGATATACCAACTTTATTTTGTTAAATTTTTTTGTACAGGAAAATGGATCAGGTTAGAATAGTTATATCCTATAACAGTGGATGGGAGCAACTACCAGACGGAAGCTAAAGGTTTGTTGGCTCGGATAATCAAGGAATATATGTATCAAAGAATATGACTTTTGAAGAGTTATTGGTGCACATGCAGTCCATTGTCAACTATGATCCAAACAAATACAATATTGATCTACAATTGTAAGGATTCACATATCTTGATTGGCTTATTTCGTGGACAAACCATATGATGGGGTTGATTGTGTAAGGGTAGTTTAGGTGATTGATCTTCAAGCTCGAAGGCCCTTCCAAGACCTCAAGGGACAAGCACGCCAAAGGTATAATTTCTAGTGCTTGATTTTCTTGAAGAGATTTAGTTAGCACACACAAACTTAGCATATTTGTTCTTGTGTGCATACTCTTCACATGTCACTTTACACACTAGCACTTTGATTGATATCTTGTTGTGTGTATATGTGTTTAGTAATTCGTTTCCCGATTTTATTCGGAAACGTTCGCGCTTGCACTAATGAGTTCTTGGTTTCGCACGAAGATCGCCTACGGAGAATGCCCTTGGCTTCTCCTTGGATTTCACCTATGTTGGTGATCGGCGGTCATGATCGGTGGCCTGGCCGCCGAACGAAACCACCGTTTAAGACCTGATTGATTTTTCTCTCGGGTTTGATTCGGCGGTTGAAACGGCGGTCAAGAAACCGCCGAATGAAACCGCCGTTGTTCCCCTGTTCTTCTCGGGTTCAATTCGACGGTTGAGAACGGTGGCCTGGCCGCCGTTTGAAACCGCAGATTGGTGCGTTTCAGGGGCAAACTTGTCTTTTCACATGCCCATTTCTTGATGTCTATAAATATCTTACTTTCTCATTATCTAAATAAGTTCTTTGACACCTTAGAACCCTAAACTTCAAAGAGAGATTTTTGAGAAAAAATCAAATCAAGAACTCACCTTTAACCACTCAAATCAAATCCTTTTTGCATCAAATTTCATATTGCATCTTCTATGACTATATAGAATGCATCCATGATTGGGTTTGCATCATCACAACTTGCTTGGTAAGATTTTGATTAAGTTCATCTTATTTTAGTATTTTTACTATCAAGCTATTTTCTTTTAATTTACTTGTATGTTTTTGATCATATGATAAATACAAGAATAGAGAATTAATTGTGATGAATTGATTAAGTGTTGTTTTGTGATAGCTAATTAGGTTTTTGATTAATCTTGATTAGCTAAGCTTTTTGACATGTCATCTAGCTCTTGATATCTAGGGTTGATTTAATTGAATATATCATCATCCTAGATAAGCATCTAAGGTTCCCTAGCCTTGTTTGTTATTTGAATATTCATACATATTCACATAGGTTGCATAATCTCTTCATAGAGAATTAAGTCTTAAGGCTAAGATTGCTTAGGCCTCAAGCAATTGGACTAGAGCCACTTTTAAAGGCCCGCGTGGTAGAAGTGGGGGGTTATTAACCGGAGTGTTAGACGAGGTCTACATAGGTTGTAAACTCCATTTCAATTAGTGGATTTCGAGGTTCGAGTGTGGCGCACTAAATAGCCCGTGGTTTTTCCCAGTGGTTGGGTTTCCACGTATACATCAAGTGTTATTTAAATTCCGCACTATATTACACTTGCTTGCATTTTTGACTAGTAGGGGCATTTTTGTAAAATTGACTTGCATGCGAAAATTGGGTAACAATAGCTAAAATCTATTCACCCCCCCCCCCCCCCCCCCCCCCCTCTCCAGATTAATATATTAGTACACACCTAGTTTATTTGAGAACTTTCAACAATCAATATCAATTGTTCCTGGCACTACATGTCACACATTTGTAAGAAATGACGATAATGTTCAGTTTATACTAGGGGAAGATAGGGTGATTCCTCAAGTATGTGGTAGCCTAATTAAAAGGAGATGTGGCTATGGGTGATGACATCCCTTTTCATGGAAATCCCTAAGATTATCCATTCGTCAACAGTAGTAACCAAATGTTCACACAACGGAGTGGGACCTATAATGATGGAAATCCCTAAGGTCTAAAAAACATTTGCTGTGTCTCGCCTATAGTAGTTGACCTTGAAGCTGACGTTGAACCTTATTTTGACGATTACTTTGGGCATCAATTTGAGGCCAATATAGAGCCGAATATATAACCCAATTATGATCATGTAGGTGATCGTGAAAACATTGTTGAAGAACCTATACAATGTCAAATTGAAGGAAGGTGTGTACAAGGTCACCGTCCCCGTTGTAGTGCACCAGATATACTGGGGACATCCGATGTCCAGGAAAAACTTAATATCTCAGCTTTCTATAACCAGTCAACTTGGGTTATTCTTGGATCTGAAGCATATTCGTTTGGTCAAGTGAACAACACCATGGGATCATGTGAACCTAACACTTTGATTTACAAAGGTAAATTTTTTCCAAAAAAAAGCGATTTAAAGAGGTTAGTAGGTCTTCATGAAATGAAGGAGAACTTTGAATGGAAGGTGAAAATGTCTAACAGGTCAGTTCTATATTAGATGTGCAAGATTGACAACTGTATATGGAAATTAAGAGCAGTGAGGAGAGATGAAGGCACATACTTTCAAGTGAGAAGTTTTGTAAGTGAACACAGTTGTCTCTTGGAGGATGTCCACCGACTCTACCGACAGGCTAGTGCGGTCATAATTGGTGAAATAATAGCCCTTAGACTCCAACAACATGATGGTCGTCTAATAAAACCTAAAGACATAATTATAGATATGAAAACAATGTATGTCATCCAAGTTATGTATAGTAAGGCTCATCAAGTCTTGCATTATGCATTAGCATTGACCTATGGATCGCATGAAGAAACGTTCCAACTACTGGCATCTTTTGGTTATATTCTGGAACAACACAATCCTGGCACAATCATAGAATTACAGTGCACATTATTTCTTCATGGCATTAGGGGCTTCAATTAGAGGTTTCCAGCGGTGTATGCGTCATGTGATTGCTATTGACGGCACCTTTCTAAAAGGGAGATGAATGGGTACAATGTTTGTGGCAATAACAGAAGATGATAATGAACCAGCATATCTAATAGCTTTTGGTTACAGGGATTCCGAAAACAACACTTCTTGGGAGTGGTTTTTGGATTGCTTGAAGGGTGCCCTCAGTTATATTAAATATTTGGTTTTCATTTCCGATTGACATGCAAGCATAAAGGCCAGGATAGCTAGCATCTTCCCATATGCAACACATATTATATGTGCTTGGCACTTTTATGAAAATATAAAGAAACGTTTCCATATAAATGATGCAGCAACAAAAAAATACCAAGAATTGAAATATAACCGTATAATAGGCGAGTTACGTAACCTGCACCAGAATGCATATGATTATGTTGTTAATGCTAGGCCAGAAAAGTGGTCCCGTGTGCATTGTCCCCAATGAAGGTATAGGTTGATAACAACTAATGTTGCTGAGTGCCTGAACTCATGATTGAGATTTGCACGGAAACTGCCAATGCTGACTTTGGCTAAGTTCATAAGGGATATGTTGCAACGTTGGTATTATGACCATCATCGAGTTGCACAGTCCATGCGTCACCAACTAACTGTAGATACTGTAGGGACAATAACAGATACTGTATGGACAGTGTCTGAAGAGACAACAACAAGGATAGGGGAAGATACTATAGGGACCATGTCTGAAGAGACAAGGACCTGCAGAGTAGGATCTGCAGTTGCTGGGACGTGCTGACTCCTATCTAAAGCTACAAGGATCTCCTGAGTCCTGAGTAGTCTATGTATGTGAAGCAACTGCAATGTCCTGCGGAGTAGTGTATGTATGTCCCACAACTGTAGTGCCCGGCTGGGCAGTAGTATTTGTATGTCCCAAAGTGGCCTGCTGATTGTTTGCTCTCCTCGGCGTCACCTTTGTAGCCTCAAAATCAAAAGGCCCATCCGTATGCATCTCATTTGAAGTCCCAAAGAGTGTATGTATCATACGAACAACTCATTGTGTTGTTCCTGTTTGTTCCTCTCACTCGTGCGGACCTCCTCCCATAATTCCCGTACGGTGTCCATAACTTCTGTAAATCGACGTTCCCAACGGTCTAAAATTGCCTGAAGGAGGAAATCACGCATCAAGGTTAAAATTCAAATTCTAATATGAAATTGACCTCTTGAAATAACAATTTATATACCTCTCGTACACGAGATCGTCGCTTCGTATGTCCACTGGTGCCTTGATGAGGTCGTTTTGTACTCTTCAAAACAATATATTTATGTGATTATTTGAAAACCATGTATAACCATTTAGGAATCATCTTAGGATGTAAAACTTAGTAAAATGGTAAGCAAAGATTCGTTCCACAGGGAATTAGAGTAATATGGTGGATTAATTAACTAATTTATAATGCAATGAAGTAAATCATGATAAATGGATAGTTGTGTGGTTTGATAAACCATCAAACATGTAGGTAAAGTAAAAGTAACAAATTGTGATAGGAAAAATAGAATGCTCAACAAACTTAGATAAGAGTATGGAATGTATCAATTTAGAGAAATGCTAGGGAATTGATAGAGTTGCAAGTGGATTATGAGCAATGCTTTTCAAGCTACTTTAATGAACCAATCTCATATATGTTAACCATTTGTATTCTTAGATATGTTTAGGTCATCACTATGAACCCTAAACAACTTCCCACCAAAATGCCTAACCGATTAAGGAGATGGGGTCAATGTGGGATTGGTTTATTACAAATCAAGGTTTAGATTATTGTGGTTGATATACCCTCTAATAATCTATCATATTCACTGTGTTCCTAATCAATCAAAAGTGACAATCCAAGATTGATTACATAAAAAATTATCCTAAACAAGAGTATAATCAACTAGTGGGTATACAATGTCAATCATATAATGAATATGATCTAGTTATCAAGTGAATAGAACACAATTAGAGATTCAAATACAATATATCTTAAGCAAAACCCAAATCCAAATGTTCCTCACATCTATCCCTTAGAAAGGGGATTTAGTTACACATAGTGACAATCAAAAGCAAGAAAGTAATAAATAAGGAAATCACCTTTAGGCCTCCTTCTTTAATGCTTGCTCCTTCCTTTCCTTAGATGCTCTTATTGCAAAGAGTGGTAGATGAGGATGTGTCTAAATGGGTGGATGTCTAATGGTAAATAACAAAGGTATTGGGATGTAGAGAATGGGAAGAGAGGAATGATTGGGTGAAGTAATCAGATTTGGTGTTGAGTTTTTGGATGGAAAAGGTGAGTTCAAGTATATAAATGGAGGAATTTGAAAGGGAAATTATGGATGAGAGAATACTACTCTAAGATCTGTAAATTCGTGCTAGGATTGTGCTTGGATTTTTATTCAACTTGGAAGAGAAGAATATATATAGTGGCTCTCGAATTTGTACTGTTAACTACTAAAAATGTTGATGTGGCAAGGTGTTACGGTTTCATTGTCGCGGTTTTGAAGACAGCGACACCACCGCGGCAGACGGTTATAGATTCTTTGATTTGATTATCGCAGTCATTTTGATTTTTTTCACGATTGTGATGACAATGACCATGGAAATACGACAAAGAGATCTGAGATCCTGAGAGTGGTCGCTTGTTTGGTTACATGATGACTCAAACAGCGACACAAGACCTGATCATTTTCTTGGGTTTCATCTTCTCTGTTGTGATTTGGCTAAAAAGCGACACCCCACCACGACGCCATACCTGATTGATTTTCAGGATTTCATCTCTCTATCGTGTTTTGGTCGCCACAGTGATAGTACCGCGACAACTCTTTGACTTGAGTCTTTATTGCTTTCATGCCTTCTGTCACCATATGGCCAAGGCGACACCATCAAAGGGCAATAATGCCCTGTTTTTCCCACTTTATGCACATTTTGCATCAAATTCATCTTCTTCCTTACAAATGCCCTTGTGGCATAAATAAACCTGAAACACTTGATTAACGTCGTTAAAACACAGGGAAATGCTCGAGAATCAAGCATAAAGAGAAGGAAACGATGGCCAAAAGATGGTTCGATCATGTCTCCACGTGCATCTTCCCTCACCATCGGTCTAACTCTGACACGGGTCCGCTTGACAGGTACTTCCTGAAGGAAAAAATAACACGTCAGAGTTATAGTACACAATTATTATCTAAAATTGAAAATAGCCAATAACAATTTATATACCTCTCATGTCTTTGTATCTGTAGCCATCGTCTTAGAAGGTCGCACAATTTCCGTGTCCGATAATGATTGGAAACGGGTGGACCTGATAAGTGTAAGGTGACTACTCGGGCCAGGAGAATCAAAGGTCACCGTGGAATTAGGATCAGGGTACAAACAGCCTCCCTTATCTATCCCCTTGTAGTACCATTGACCTAGCTCCGTATCCGTAGGTCTCAATTCATCTTCCGTAAATATCTAAAATGTTTGCAAAAAATATGACATTATAAACTTGTCCTCGAAATCATATTCAACAAATTCGAATAGATAATTACCTTTGTAGTGAATTTTTTTAATAGTTTTTGTGAACTTGGTCGCTGTGTGAACTCTCACTTTAGAATACGTGGGAAGGGTCCTTCTTCCCTACGAGTGGCCACTTGCATGGCAAGGGCTGGGATAGCTTCAAAAGCAAAAACCTACAACATATCCAATGAAAATATAATTGGTTAGCTGGAACAATAAATTCAATAAATAAATTATTAGTAGTCATCAAGTTTGAAGGCTCACTTGTAGTGCGTATGCAAACCCGTAAATGATGTATCTATTCCTCGGTTTCTTCTTTGACTGAAGTGCATTTTTGAACCAGAAAATGGAGGTCTTGTACACATGCAAACCCCACAGGATCGCAATGAAAGAATCCAAGTCCTCAACAAGGTGCAACTGCCATATAGGGATGGAATACCTCTCATCCAATTCGGTCAATACACAGTTGACCATCAACAGCAAACATAGCTTCACTGCATCCAATGGATGGGTCCATTGACCTTGTCCAATATGAGCTTCAAGTTCGCTAAAACTAACCTCATCTCGACCACCAAAGTACCTTCCATGTATGCCATTCTCCATCGCATTATATACATCTGTGTCGGGGATGGCTCTGAACTTTAGCCTAGTTATCAAACAAAACTCCACCCTCGAAAAATGGATGCTCTGGTTATCCAACATGAACCTCATCTCATCGGTGGGTTCTGTTAGGATTATGCTCAATAGCAAGAGTGTAATGTTGTAATTAACAATCTTTTTCATATTAATAAAGTGATTTCTGGTTTAACAAATCGTATAGCATTTATAGTTTAATATTATAATTGTCAAAGTAAATAATCATAAGGTCTAAAGACTATGGGAAAAGAAGAATTGTTCGTACATCTGGATATGTATGTGGTAGACACAATTCTTTAGTTAGTCTTGAATAATGTTCACAACTTAAGTTAAAGGTTGGGCACCTTTATCTTGTTAAAGTTGTAGAATTCTTTTGCTAGCATTTGAGTGGGATCAAATGAGATATGATGAGTCTAAAATCATCGGAGTGTCTTCGAGCAAAAGGATCTAGTGCACTGGGTGCATTGAACTGGGTCACAATGAAAAGCTTTATCTAGAACCGTCAGTAGATAATAGTCTTTTCATTATCAGGACAATCGGAGAGTCTATCTTAATCCTGAGATAAATGATGGACTTATGGTTGCAAGTGATATCATTTGATTTATCAATGAGTACGATTATATCGCATAGTCTATCCTCGATAGTTTGGTGATATTCATTTGCTAATCGATAGAGGACTTCATTTATAGATATGGACATCGTGGCTCCATTTAATTAAATGAGAGTATAATATCATCATATGGATGTTTTGAGGTAATTGGATATTAAATCTCAACGTTGAGTTTTCGATAGTGTCTATTGAAAACATGGCTTCTGGACAAGTCAAAATATCCAAGTTCAAAACGTGGTCATATGAGTAAATATGGTAACTTGGAGAGTTATAGGCGGTCTATGAACTCTTGGCGATTACTGATATTAATCACGAGGATACACTATCTCCAATATGATTGTCTAGGGTATGAATGAGGAGCATCTTCCTTTTCTATCTTTATTTAAGAGTTCAGTTTTAGCTCTTTAGTGGAATGAGTTAAAATTAATGGATCGGACCTAAGTGAATCATTTGTTGATTGTGATTAGGTTATGTCTATTGAAGCTTAAATTTAGATGGCCCGCCAAGATCCCCAATCCACACGGACTTGCATGGATCACTTGATATATTCTACCGGACCAATTTAAGGGTCCATCTAGAATTGCATTTAATATATTAAGAATATAATTTGCACATTATTTAAGTAATGGGCTGCTCAATTATATTAATATATTAATGAAAGACATGTGGGCTTGTTTCTTTTAGTAAGAATGGGTCTGGTTCACATGTGGGCTTTTATTTAAAGTCCAATGGATTAAATGAAATAGGAAAATAATATTAGGCCCATCTTATATAAGTGGGGCGGCTAGGTTAAGGTTTTAACCTAAAAATATTATTTTGTTTCATTTGTTTTAATTAAATAAGAATTAATTGATTTATTGATTAATTGTTTAATTAAAGAAACAAATCTTTCCTAAAAGTAAAAGACTTGTTTGATAAGTAAATAAATAAATTAGTTTTATTTATTTAATCAAATAAGGAGTCTTTTTTTTTAGTCAAATAAAAGAATAAAAATAAAAGAGTTGGATTAGGGTTTGAAGTCTATAAAGTTAAAAAGAATTAGGGTTGAATTTTAGTCACCCTATATAAGTGACATGATGAAATTCGGCCAACCCTAATCATATACTACATAGAATTCGGCAACCCTAAAGGAAAAAGAAGAAAATTCGGCCAACCTATATATATGTTCTTATAGGGTTCGGCCACATCAATGCTTGGTGCTTGAGATTTTTATTTTTCTTCTTCTCTTAATTCATAGAGAGTTTTTATTCTAAAAAAGACAAAAAGGAGTGTTAGATTATTCTTTGATAGTATACTATTGCTAATCATCAAAAGCTTGTGTATACGATATTGATCTAGGTTCACGCGAGTTTCGATCATTAGATTGAGAACTCAAAGTGACCGGAATAATCTTTGACATTCTTTTGATTGTTTTGTGACTAACAAAGAAGAAAAGTTTTGTTTGGTCCATTCACAGGTTTGCAATTCAAAGAAAAGGGAGACCACGCTCCTAGGTGATCCCGTTCGTGCTGCTTGGATTGAAGGTCTTGCGGATTACCATCGACGTAAGTCAATCGGATCACGCGACACAAAAGGTAATCTACTTTTGTTAATGTATATGCATGTTTATTGATTAAAAAGGGTTTAAGGTTCATAAAGGAAAATTTTTTTAAAAGTCACTAATCTAATTTTAGTATCGCTTCCGCTGCGTTTACTACTTTTGTTATATTTTTCCCTACAATTGGTATCAGAGCCTAGGTTGAACCCTTTTAATTAATTAACGTATATATACGTGGATCTATTTCTTTTTATTGTGATTATGCATGTTTAGAAAGAGATGGCACTCTAGGTATTCAAATATATAATTACATGTGATGTATGGATTTTTATATTTTTATGTGATGTTATTGCTCGATTTTGGCCCTAGATTTTCAATGTAATTTTTGTTTCGGAGTTGTAACAAGAAGGGTGGTCTATTATCGCCATAATTCCTTCTTGGTAGATTGCTAGGTTTATTTTTTTTATATGTGCAGTATTTTTTTTAGGGTTACTGCAGTTTTTTTTTTTTTTTTGTATGTGCAGTTTTTTGTTTGTAAAAATACTGCAGTGATTAAAAAAAAAAAAAAAAAATACTGCAGTATTTATTTTATTTTATACTGCCGTAATATATTTAGGTCTTGAAGATTCGAAGACACGAAGCAAAACGAAGCAACCGGAACCATGAACGAGCACCGTGCGCACCCTAGGAGTTGATTGGGCTGCGCATGGCAAGCCCATTACAAGGTGGGCTGCGCACGGCAGCCTTGAAGGCCTTATGGGCTGTGCATGGCAGCCCCTTTGTGGGGTTGTGGGTCATGCACGCCCATGGGGTTTGGGCCGAAGGATGAGCGTATGGTTGATGGCCACCTGAAGATCTTGTATTCCTGACAATTGTAATTTACTTGTTTTTCTAGGATGGGCCAAAATTGTTGCTATTTAATTTATGCTTAAATATTACAATATTTGTTATTGTATGATAACATGACATATAGAATAGGAGTGCCACGCATATATCTCTTTTGGTATGAACATGCATTGATGATTAGGTATCTAATGGCATTAGATAACTCGGTAAATCATTCTATGGGATTTAATCACACGCCTTAAATAATTGAGTGGGAGAAGGTGTTTTTGTAACACCTATGGCCTCCAAGGTTAGTTGAGCTTTATTTATTGGTAATCCCCCCAAGGGGCGTCCATGAATGGAATTTAGCAACATACTTCCTTACAAGGATAGACTAGACAAGGACTCAAACGAGATCTACTCCCCAAGGAGGGATTTTCATGAGAGAAAATTGAGGGTCGATATCTTGGTAACACACTCAATGTAATTTTATTGATATCCTCCCAAGAGTTCTTGTCAGTTAAAATTGCAAGGCTAAAATTGAAAACGCTGGTTGTTATGTTAACAATTAGGTGGGACTACTAGTCTAACTAGTAAATGGTGCGAACTCCCAAAGGAGGCGTAACATTTATGGGTGTTAGATCCGTTGATTTTTATGATTGAGTTATTTATTTAATTCAAGATAATATTTAAAAGTGCTTTATCATGATTATTTACTTATATATGTTTTGTTTTATTCAGAAATCATGACCCCATCACTTATGAACATCCTGAAAGATAACACTTTAACTGGAGATAATTATGTCACATGGAAAAGGAAAATTGGGTTGTTGTTGCTGCAAAGTGAAAAACATAAGTTTGTTCTAACTACTCCTAAACCACCTGCTCCTAATAATGAATCTAGCATAATGTGTAGAGATGAGTATGAGCAGTGGAAGACTTCAGATGATATGGCAAAATGTTACATTATGGCCACTATCTCCGACGTGTTGCAACAGCAGCATGAAGAATGGAGTCCGCTGCTGATATAATGATGTCTCTAGAGGAGATGTTTGCTATGAAGTCTAGGACGACTAAGAGAGAGGCAGTGACTGCTTTTATGAATCTTAGGAAAACCTAGACAGCTGTGAAAGATCACATGATGAAAGTCATAGCACATCTCAACATTGCTGAACTGCATGGCGCTGAGATAGATGGTGAGACAAAGATTGATATGGTTGTCAATTCATTGTCAGATTCCTTTGATCAGTTCAAATTGGACTACACTTTGAACAAAAAGGAATACACCTTACAAGGCCTGATGCAAGATGTTCAAAGGCTGAAAAGATCCTTGTGAAAGGCAAAGGTCAAGAGATTCATATGGTTGGTAAAGTTGCTACTGTTAAGGCCCGTCAAAAGGTCAAGAAACAACAGAAGAAAAAGCAACTTGGGCCTATCAAGAAGGAGACCAAAAAGTAACCAAGATCAAAGGGAATGCTTCCTTTGTGGTGAAAAGGGACATTGGAAGAGAAATTGCCCAAAGTCCCAGAACAAGAAGGAAGAAGGTAATTTGAATTATCTTGAAACATGTTTTTTGGCTGATTCTACAGATTCTTGGATCATAAACTCAGGAGCCACTAATCATGTTTGTTATTCCTTGCAGGGGTTTCAAGAAAGGAGAAAGCTGAGTAAGAATAAAATCAATTTGCGCTTGGGCAACGGAACGTTAGTGTCTGCAAGTGCAGTGGGAGATATTAGAGTTTATTAGGATTCTAGAAGACATTTAGATTTAATAGACGTTTATTATGTACCTCAATTCAGAGGAATTTAATTTCAGTTTCTTGTTTGAAAAATTTGGATATTCGGTTACTTTTAATAAAGTTTTTATTATTAGTAAGAATGACAAAATTATTTGCCAAGGTACATTGGAAAACGGTCTATACTTTTTGCATAGAAATATCTTTCACTCGTTAGACACAGAAATAACGGAACCTAATCATAAAAGAGTAAAATTATCAACAGATGAAACCTACCTTTGGCATTTACGCTTAGGTCATATTAACCTTAATAGGATTAAAAGATTGGTATGTGACGGACCTTTGAGTGACTTAAAGGTTGATGATCTACCAACTTGTGAATCTTGTTTGGAAGGTAAAATGACCAAAAGGACGTTCTCTGCCAAAGGTGCAAGAGCCACTGAATGTTTAGGATTGATACACACTGATGTATGTGGACCTATGAGCATTCAAGCTAGAGGTGGATATGAGTACTTCATCACCTTCACGGATGATTACTCGAGATTTGGTTATGTGTATTGTTAGGATTCCCGTTGTTTAATTGGCTTATTTCGTGATCAAACCACATGTGGGGATGCTTTGTAAGGGTAGCTTAGATGTTGTGTTATTGCTTAGGCCCTTTTGAAGACCTCACCATTGACAAGCACCAAAGGTAATATTCTAAGTGCTTACTTGTCTTGAAGAGATAGATGCACACACTCACAACTCATGCATATGTTTAATCCTTATATGTGTGTGTCTTTTATGTGTGCCTTAATGCTCATAACATCTCTTCTTGCATGTTAGTTTGATTGCATCTTGCATATCCAATTGCCTTGTCATGCTTAGACTTAGGATTGCATTTTTGCACTGGGCGCCCCCAAAAGCGCTGTACAGAAGCGCTGTACGAACAGCGCCCATTGAGCGCTGTTCAGACCTGATCGATTTAATCGGTCGCTGTTGGGTCGCTGTTGGGGCGCTGTACGTGGCGCTGTACAAAGCGCTGTACGTACAGCGCCACTCTGTTTCCTCGTGAAAACAGAGCAAGGGCGCTGTACAGGCGCTGTACAAGGGCGCCTACGTACAGCGCCCATGGCAAATAGTGGGCAAACTTATCAAAACGACCACACTTTGTTTTGGCCCCCTATATATATGCCACTTTGACTTTAGGTCAATTACAAGAGTTCATATTCAGATTCATACTTAGGAGATTTTTCAAAGAGAAGAAAAATTCCAAGAACTCATTTTTAATTACTCAAACACTTTTCCATGATCATCAATCATCATCTAGCATCATCTTAGATCATCTAGATGACATCTTGCATGGATTCTTCATCATACTTTGCTTGGTAAGCTTTTCACTAATATCTTACATATTTTGTGTTTCTCTTATCTAGCAATCTCAATTTAATTACTTGTATGTGATTATATTTGTTGAATACAAGATTGAGATTAGTATGATGTATGTTTGAGAAGTTGTATTGTGCTAGCATATTAGGTTTTTGTGCTTGATATTGATTAGCTAAACTAATTGACATGTCATTTAGTTTTGATATCTAGGATTGTTCTTAATTGCATATTAATCATCTTAGATAAGCATATAGGGTTTCCCTTGCTCTATGTTGCATTTTGGATATTTTCATATTCACTTAGGGGTATTCTCTTCAAGAGAAGCTAAGTCTTGTGTGTAGCAATCGGGATTAGGTTGCTTAGATCGCAAGCAAATGGACTAGGTTCACTCATACCGGGATTAGGTAGGTGTGTGATTACTCCGGGATTAGGTTGTAATCGTTTGCACATTTAGTGGATTCGAGGTTCGAGTGTGGCTTACTTACATAGCCCGTGGTTTTTCCCGTGAGGGTTTCCACGTAAAAATCAAGTGTCAATTTAATTTCCGCACCATATTACACTTGCTTGTTTATTATCTTGAGGGTAATTTCGTAATTTTGACTAACACGAAAAATTGGGTAAAAAGCGTAAAATCTATTCACCCCCCCTCTAGATAGTTTATACACACCGTGCATTAATTAGTTTCAATTGGTATCAGAGCGGGTTCCTAGACATACATAGGTGATCCTTGCTTATTTTGGTGTGTTTTGCATTTTGTGTGATTTTTGATCATTCATACATTTGCATTCATTTCATTCATTCATAAACACTATGAGTGGAAACGGTGGAAATGGTGGTGGCCACGAAGGAGCTTCTAGCACTAGGCCTCCACTTCTTACCGGATTGAACTATTCCCAATGGAAAGGGAAGATGGAATCCTACATATGCCAAATTCATGACCGTGCATGGATGGCGGTGGAAGACGGATATGATCTCCCTATGATGACTCCCGCGGGTGGAGGAGAAGATGTTTTGAAGCCTAAGGCGCAATGGAACGCGCAAGAGTTTGATGCTTCAAAGTGGAATAGGAAGGCGTTGCATGCCATCTTGTGTGCCATGGACGAAAATCAATACAAGTTGATTCAAAATACTAGGATAGCTAAGGAGGCTTGGGACATCCTAGAGATTGCACATGAGGGAACCGAAGTAGTGAAGGACTCCAAGCTTCAAGTCCTCCAAACTCAATTCGAGACGCTTAAGATGGAGGAGAATGAGTGCTTCAACGACTTTGAGATCAAGTTGATGGATATAGTCAACCAAAGCCATCAACTTGGTGATCCATATTCGGATAGGAGAATCAAGCAAAAGATTATGAGATCTCTACCCGATAGGTTTGAATCGAAGGTGACGGCTTTAGAAGAAAATAGTGGTTATAAGGATATGAAGCCGAGTGAGGTGATTGGGAGACTTCTAGCTTATGAGTCTAGGAAAGGGCCTATCTCCACACCCACTAAAAAGCAAAAAGGAATTGCTTTAAAAACCTCCAAGGATGAAAAGGAGGAAAAGAAGGTTGACTCGGATGAAGACCTTGCCTTGTTTGTAAAAAGGTTCAACAAGGTTATGAAGTTTAGAAGGAAGAGCTTTGGGTCAAAAGGTCAAGATTTGAAGAAAAAGGGCTCTTTCAAGAAGTTTGAACCTAGGCAAGAAAGGACCGAAAGGAAAGGGGTCCGTTGTTTCGAGTGTGGTGGCATAGGTCATTTTGCCCCCGATTGTGCAAACCATGTTGAGAAGAAAAAGGGGAAAGTGATGGCCGCCACTTGGAGTGGAAGTAGTGATGACTCCTATGAGGGAGATGAGTCTTCGGATGATGAAGAGCTCATGGCTAATCTCCTAGCTTTTGCCTCCTCCCATAAAAGCAAAAGTGCTAGTGAGAGAGAGGAAATGAGTCAAGAGGAAAATGACTCAAGTGATGTAGAAAGTGATTCCTCCTCTAACTCCATGAATGGATTTATGGAGAAAAAGGAGTTTGCTAAATATCATGCCGAATTTAATGATTTAGCAATCAAGAGTACAAGAAAGATCAAGATGTTGAGAGAAGAAAATCTTGAACTTGCATCTCAAAATGACCACTTAAGTGAACAAGTGGAGAAATTCAAGAAGATGGAAGATAAGCTAAAAGAGGAGTTAGTCTTATCTAGGAGGAATGAGGATAGTCTAAAGAGGGAGCTTGAAGAAGTTAGAGAATCTATGACTAGGATGGATTCTAGCACCAAGAAGCTTGACCATATGCTTGGTGTTGGAAAGAGTCCATGTGACAAGAGGGGTCTTGGGTATGAAGATGACAAGAAGATCTCAACCTCTAACAAGACCATATTTGTCAAGAGCTTGAAGAAAGAAGAAACTTCACTTGTGCAACTTCCTAGAAAGAAGTTAGAAATAGGACAAAGTTCAAATGCTCAAGTGAAGATGGGGCCAAGAAGGCAACCTCAAGCTCAACCCCTAGGGTTCCTCAAGCCAACATTTCTCCTCAAATGGCTCACAAAGGAAAGAGGCCTATCATGCAACCTCAAGCTTGGAAGCAACCTAGACCGGTTCAACAACGAAGACGCATTGAACCCCTTCATCCACAAAGACAAGGACAAGGTATGATTCCTTATTTTACTCCTATTTGTCACTTTTGTGGATTTGTTGGTCATATTAGACCACAATGCTTTCGCTATATAAAAATGTGCAAAACTAGAAGCATGATAGAGAAGAAAAAGAAAAGAGCCATGATGCATGTTCCTAGGAATAATGATATTGATTTGCATGATCCTAGGAATAATAGAGCACATGTACCAAAGACCACTAAGAAAGCCAAAATTGTTGCTAAGTGGATTAGAAAGAATGAAAATGTTTGCCATGTTGCACAAATAGCCTTGAAGGCAAATTCTTCTAATTTTTGGTATTTGGATAGTGGGTGCTCTAGGCACATGACGGGAAACAAGAGTTTCTTCGAGACTCTTGTTATGGAGGAAGGTGGATATGTCACTTTCGGTGATGGATCCAAAAAGAAGGTTGTAGGGAAAGGATCCATTTCCGTTCCCGGTTTACCCTCCTTATCCGATGCTTTATTTGTTGATGGCTTGAAAGCCAATTTAATAAGCATTTCACATCTAAGTGATGAAGGATATTCCGTCTTGTTTAGTAAAAATGATTGCTCAATCCTAAAGCCCGATGGACAAACCTTATTGAAAGGTATGAGATCTAGCGACAATTGCTATTGTCTTGAAGCTAGAATAGTCTCAAACAATGTGTCCATGGATGAGCAAGTTGAGTTGTGGCATGAAAGACTTGGCCACATGAACTTTAGGGATTTAAGAACCCTTGGAAAGTTCGAGTGTGTGCGTGGCCTCCCTAAGCTTGGGAAGAAAGCCAATGGTATTTGTGGACCTTGCCAACAAGGAAAACAAACCAAAAGCATGCACAAAAAGGGCAAGTATCTCTCCACCAAGGAGCCCCTAGAGCTTCTCCACATGGATCTCATGGGTCCTATGCAAACCGAGAGCTTAGGTGGAAAGAGATACATTTTTGTTTGTGTTGATGATTTCTCTAGATTTACATGGACATATTTTCTTAGAGAAAAATCCGAAACTTTTGATAAGTTTAAAATGCTTTGTACTAAATTGCAAAATGAAATGAATTCTAATATTAGAAGCATTAAACGGATTAGAAGTGACCATGGGAGGGAGTTTGAGAATGCCTCTTTTGAAAGCTATTGTGATAGCCTAGGCATCTCCCATGAGTTTTCCGCTCCTAGGACACCTCAACAAAATGGGGTTGTTGAGAGGAAGAATAGGGTCCTCCAAGAGATGGCCCGTGTGATGTTGCTTAGCAACAATGTCCCTAGGAACCTATGGGCCGAAGCCATCAACACGGCTTGCTATATAGGAAATAGAGTGTTCCTAAGGCCCGGTACTAGAAACACCTCCTATGAATTATGGAAAGGCAAGAGGCCAAATGTTAGCTACTTCCACACATTTGGGAGCAAATGCTACATTTTAAATGACCGTGATCAACTTGGCAAGTTTGATGCTAAGAGTGATGAGGGTATCTTTATTGGCTATGCCTTGAATAGTAGAGCCTATAGAGTTTTCAACTTGAAGACTCGAACCGTCATGGAATCATCAAATGTTGTCATTGATGATACAAGGCTCAAGTCCAAAAATGATGAGGAGGAGGATGTTTTAGAGGATGACTCTCCTTTGGAGAGGGTTGTGGTGACTCCCAATGTTGGGACATCTAATGAAGTCACACAACCTAGTACTAGAGTTCCTAACTTGGACTCTAATGAACCCGCTCCATGGGTTAGAAGACTCCATAACAAAGAGGATGTTATTGGAGATGTTAATGAGGGTGTTAGAACTAGGCGTCAAATAGCTAATCTAATTAGCTTGACATGCTACACCTCTCAAATAGAACCCAAAAAGGTTGAAGAAGCCTTAAATGATGAATTTTGGGTTCTTGCCATGCAAGAAGAGCTAAACCAATTCGAAAGGAATGAGGTTTGGACTCTAGTTCCTAGGCCTAAGACCACTAATGTCATAGGCACAAAATGGATATTTAGGAACAAATCCGATGAGGATGGCAACATAGTGCGGAACAAGGCTAGACTTGTAGCACAAGGGTACTCTCAAATTGAGGGTATCGACTTTGAGGAGACTTTTGCTCCCGTTGCCCGCTTAGAGTCCATTAGGCTTCTCTTGTCCATCTCTTGTGTGCACAAGTTCAAATTGCACCAAATGGACGTCAAGAGTGCCTTCCTCAATGGCTTCTTGCAAGAGGAAGTGTTTGTTGAACAACCTAAGGGGTTTGTGGATGCACACCACCCCAATATGTCTATCGCCTCAAGAAGGCACTTTATGGGTTGAAACAAGCACCGAGGGCTTGGTATGAGCGCCTCACTCAATTTCTTGTTGACAATAACTACACAAGAGGTAGTGTTGACAAGACACTATTCATCAAGAGAGACAATGATGAGCTTTTCATAGCTCAAATATATGTTGATGACATAGTTTTGGCTCCACCAACAACACCAAAGTCAACAATTTGTTGATGTCATGTCTCTTGAATTTGAGATGAGTCTTGTTGGTGAGCTAGTTACTTCCTAGGTTTGCAAATTAGGCAAATGCATGATGGGATTTTCATAACCCAAGCCAAATATGCTAAGAACCTAGTGAAGAAGTTTGGTTTAGAGAAAGCCAAACATTGTGATACACCCATGAGTACCACTTTGAAGCTAAGCAAGGATGCTAGTGGTAAAAGTGTGGAACAAACTCTATATCGTGGCATGATAGGTAGCTTGCTTTATTTGACCGCAAGTAGGCCCGATATATCTTTTAGTGTGGGTGTGTGTGCTAGGTACCAAGCGGATCCTAAGGAGTCCCACCTCTCTTGTGAAGAGGATCATTCGCTATGTGAATGGGACATCCAACTATGGGATTTGGTACTTTTGACACTAATGCTAGTTGTGGCTTTAGTGATGCGGATTGGGCAGGAAATTGTGATGATAGGAAGAGCACATCGGGCGGTTGCTTCTTTCTAGGCAACAACTTGGTGTCTTGGTTTTGCAAGAAGCAAAACTCGATTTCCTTGTCCACGGCCGAGGCCGAGTACATAGCCGCGGGGAGTGGATGCACACAACTCCTATGGATGAAGCAAATGCTAGTAGACTACGGATTCAACCAAGGTACTCTCACTCTCTTTTGTGATAACATGAGTGCTATTAATATTTCCAAGAATCCGGTTCAACATTCTAGAACTAAGCATATTGACATCCGCCATCACTTCATTAGAGAGCTTGTTGAAAATAAATGCATAGTACTTGAACATGTAGGTACTAATGATCAACTTGCGGACTTATTTACTAAACCCTTAGATGCTACTCGATTTAAAACTCTTAGTAGATCTATTGGGATATGTCTTGTGGAGTGATGTTCTATGATTGACCCCATATGGGGAACTCAAGCAAAGAGAGCTATTTTTGCATTCTTGTATCTTGCAAAAATTTGAAATAACTTATGCCTCTTCTTTTGATTGCTTGAGTAAGCTTGGTTGTACATATGTATATATGCTTTCAAATTCTATAAGTGTGAACCTTGCTTGTCTACAATCCATGTCATATTTATGTTCAAACATGCATTTTTGGACTAGGAGATTTACATAGGAAGTATGATGTGAATGACCTATAGTTATCTCCATGACATGATGATTCTTTAATAACATGCTAATGCTAAATGAAAAAGCATGAAATTCATACAACATGCTCACATGAAAAGCATGAATTGATGATTGCATATTCTTAAAAATGCAAAACTTGTGTGAAAGCTAATGAGACTCAAAATGAATAAAGGATCTTGTATCCGTTCAAAGGAATTACATTCCAAATGTCTCTCTTTCTTTATTAGTTGAACATGGTTACTATCATACGGATTTCTTATCCGGAAAAATCAAATAGGGTGCAAAGTCGCTCATGCCATGTTTCGCTTATAAAGTTGGATATAGTTGCTCTTAAAATTGAAATCAATAATCTCTATATCCTTGCTTTTCCCATGACATTGGTGAAATTGGTTTGAATTCAAATTAGAAACCTTTGTCATTTGCTTTGCCAAATACCATTGTATTTTGGACTTGAATGCTATATGTCTTGTATGCAAAGCATGTTGGATTCACACATTTTCTCAAATAAATCTCCTTGTTTCTCTCAAATTAATTGAAGTGCATAAAGTGACTTATATGTATATGCATATCTTGCATGCTTCTATCTCTCGTTGCTTTGAGTGACCCGGTTGGGGACTACTCCTTTGCCTATATCATGACAAAAGGGGGAGTAGGAAATGGTAAGGGGAGTTGCAAAATATAGAAGCTTTTGTGCATTTTGGGGAGAACATACATTGAGGGGGAGTAACCCTTTGAGGGGGAGCATTGCATTATCATTCATTGCATACATTTGCTAATGTTGTGCCTAAATTCTAAAAATGCAAATGCTTGGTATTGTTCTCACATGATTAATCTCACACTTTACTTGTATTGGAAATGCTAGAAACTTTATTTTCAGGACTTGATTGTTCTACAAGAGATTGAAGACTTGAAGTTTTTACTTTCTTATCTCTTTGTAATGTAGATAATCATTGTAGTCCCGTAGTTTCTAATTCTATGTGAGGAATCAATGTGAGTGGTGGTTTTGTCACGAAATAGCCAAAGGGGGAGATTGTTAGGATTCCCGTTGTGTTAATTGGCTTATTTCGTGATCAAACCACATGTGGGGATGCTTTGTAAGGGTAGCTTAGATGTTGTGTTATTGCTTAGGCCCTTTTGAAGACCTCACCATTGACAAGCACCAAAGGTAATATTCTAAGTGCTTACTTGTCTTGAAGAGATAGATGCACACACTCACAACTCATGCATATGTTTAATCCTTATATGTTGTGTGTCTTTTATGTGTGCCTTAATGCTCATGAACATCTCTTCTTGCATGTTAGTTTGATTGCATCTTGCATATCCAATTGCCTTGTCATGCTTAGACTTAGGATTGCATTTTTGCACTGGGCGCCCCCAAAAGCGCTGTACAGAAGCGCTGTACGAACAGCGCCCATTGAGCGCTGTTCAGATCTGATCGATTTAATCGGTCGCTGTTGGGTCGCTGTTGGGGCGCTGTACGTGGCGCTGTACAAAGCGCTGTACGTAACAGCGCCACTCTGTTTCCTCGTGAAAACAGAGCAAGGGCGTTGTACAGGCGCTGTACAAGGGCGCCCTACGTACAGCGCCCAATGGCAAATAGTGGGCAAACTTATCAAAACGACCACACTTTGTTTTGGCCCCCTATATATATGCCACTTTGACTTTAGGTCAATTACGAGAGTTCATATTCAGATTCATACTTAGGATATTTTTCAAAGAGAAGAAAAATTCCAAGAACTCATTTTTAATTACTCAAACACCTTTTCCATGATCATCAATCATCATCTAGCATCATCTTAGATCATCTAGATGACATCTTGCATGGATTCTTCATCATACTTTGCTTGGTAAGCTTTTCACTAATATCTTACATATTTTGTGTTTCTCTTATCTAGCAATCTCAATTTAATTACTTGTATGTGATTTTATATTTGTTGAATACAAGATTGAGATTAGTATGATGTATGTTTGAGAAGTTGTATTGTGCTAGCATATTAGGTTTTTGTGCTTGATATTGATTAGCTAAACTAATTGACATGTCATTTAGTTTTGATATCTAGGATTGTTCTTAATTGCATATTAATCATCTTAGATAAGCATATAGGGTTTCCCTTGCTCTATGTTGCATTTTGGATATTTTCATATTCACTTAGGGTTGTATTCTCTTCAAGAGAAGCTAAGTCTTGTGTGTAGCAATCGGGATTAGGTTGCTTAGATCGCAAGCAAATTGGACTAGGTTCACTCATACCGGGATTAGGTAGGTGTGTGATTACTCCGGGATTAGGTTGTAATCGTTTGCACATTTAGTGGATTCGAGGTTCGAGTGTGGCTTACTTACATAGCCCGTGGTTTTTCCCGTGAGGGTTTCCACGTAAAAATCAAGTGTCAATTTAATTTCCGCACCATATTACACTTGCTTGTTTATTTATCTTGAGGGTAATTTCGTAATTTTGACTAACACGAAAAATTGGGTAAAAAGCGTAAAATCTATTCACCCCCCCTCTAGATAGCTTTATACACACCGTGCATTAATTAGTTTCATGTATCTCATGCGACATAAGTCGGATGCTTTTGACATGTTCAAAGCAATCAAAGCTGAAGTGGAAAATCAGCTTGAGAAACACATAAAAATCTTGAGATCTGATCGTGGTGGAGAATATCTATCTGGTGAGTTTCAGCAATATCTTATTGATAATGGGATAGTTTCTCAGTTTTCTGCACCAGGTACACCTCAACAGAATGGGGTTGCAGAAAGGAGAAATAGAACTCTTTTGGATATGATTAGGTCTATGTTGAGTTATTCAACACTTCCTATTTCTTTTTGGGGATATGCTTTACAAACTGCTATATACATTCTAAACGATGTACCATCTAAGTCTGTTCCCAAAACACCGCATGAGTTGTGGACTGGGCGCAAGCCTAGTTTACAACACTTAAGGATATTTGGTTGTCCTACGCATGTGTTAAAAGGAAAGACAGAAAAGATGAAGTCCCGTTCGGAAACATGTATATTTGTAGGGTATCCAAAATAAACTAAAGGATATTATTTCTATAGTCCTTCAGATCTTAAAGTATTTGTTTCGACAATGCTAAATTTCTGGAAAAGGACTATATGAATGATTTTGTGCCTAGAAGTAGAATTGTCCTGAATGAGATGTCAGGAGATACAATTCCACGAGAGGTTACACAACCTAACCCAATTGTAAGTTCCGATCCAACACAAGATCAACAACCTACCATTCCTTGTCGTAGTGGGAGGGTTAGAACACAACCCGAAAGATACATCGGTCTAGGAGAATCAGTGGAGAATCTCCCGGACGACGATGATCCCTATACGTACAAGGAAGCTATGGAGGATGTTGATAGTCGCCATTGGCAAAAGGCAATGCAATCCGAGATTGAATCTATGTTCGATAACAAAGTCTGGTCTCTTGTAGACTTGCCTAAAGGGATAAAACCCATTGGGTGCAAGTGGGTATACAAGAGGAAAAGAGGTATGGATGGAAAGGTGGAAACCTTTAAAGCTAGATTGGTAGCTAAAGGGTATACACAGAAAGAAGGTATCGATTACGAGGGAAACCTTCTCTCCTGTGGCCATGCTTAAATCCATTAGGATACTCTTATCCATTGCAGCATCTTTAGATCTAGAGATTTGGCAAATGGACGTCAAGACAGCTTTCTTAAATGGAAGTCTTGACGAAAGCATCTACATGATGCAACCAGAGGGATACATTGAAAAGGGCCAAGTGGATAAGGTATGCAAGTTGCAGAAATCCATATATGGATTAAAGCAAGCATCCAGATCCTGGAACATAAGGTTTGATCAAGCTGTCAAGGTTTTGGATTTATTCAGAATCCTGATGAACCTTATGTATACAAAAGGATTAAAGGCGACAAGTTGGTTTTCCTGATTCTTTATGTTGATGATATACTACTCATTGGAAACGATGTAGGTGTATTGACATCAGTAAAAGAATGGTTAGCAAAACAATCTAATATGAAGGACTTAGGAGAAGCAAGTTTTATTCTAGGTATCCAAGTAATAAGGGATAGAAAGAATAGAACGATTGCATTATCCCAAGCTTCATACATAGACAAGATCTTGTCTAGGTTTTCCATGCAGGATTCCAAGAAAGGTATGTTACCTTTCAGACATGGAATCAAGCTTTCTAAGGAACAAGTTCCTAAGAATGAGCATGAAGAGCAATTCATGAGTAGAGTTCCATATGCCTCGGCAGTTGGAAGTCTCATGTATGCAATGCTCTGTACTAGACCAGATATTTGTTTTGCTGTTGGCATAGTTAGCAGGTTTCAATCGAAACCTGGTCCTGATCACTGGACGGCAGTCAAGCATATTTTCAAGTATCTTAAGAGAACGAGAGATAATATGCTTGTATACTCTGGAGGGGATTTGGTTCCCGTTGGGTATACAGATTCTGATTTGCAATCAGATTCTGACTCCAGAAAATCCACATCAGGGGCTGTGTTTACTATTGGAGGAGGAGCAGTTATATGGAGGAGTATCAAGCAATCTGGTATTGCTGATTCCACCATGGAAGCTGAGTATGTTGCTGCATGCGAAGCTGCCAAAGAGGCTGTTTGGCTCCGCCAATTCTTGATTGACTTAGAAGTGGTTCCTAGTGCGAATAAGCAGATCACTATCTACTGTGACAACAGTGGAGCAGTGGCTAATTCGAAAGAACCAAGAAGTCACAAGAGAGGTAAACACATTGAAAGAAAGTATCATCTTTTAAGGGAGATTGTTCAAAGAGGTGACGTGACGATTACCAAAATCGCATCAGCAGAAAATCTAGCGGATCCCTTCACAAAGGCTCTACCTCAGAAGAGTTTCGATGGGCATCTAGAGAACATGGGCTTGAGAGATATGACACATTTGCTATAGCGCAAGTGGGAGATTGTTAGGATTATGCTCAATAGCAAGAGTGTAATGTTGTAATTAACAATCTTTTTCATATTAATAAAGTGATTTCTGGTTTAACAAATCGTATAGCATTTATAGTTTAATATTATAATTGTCAAAGTAAATAATCATAAGGTCTAAAGACTATGGGAAAAGAAGAATTGTTCGTACATCTGGATATGTATGTGGTAGACACAATTCTTTAGTTAGTCTTGAATAATGTTCACAACTTAAGTTAAAGGTTGGGCACCTTTATCTTGTTAAAGTTGTAGAATTCTTTTGCTAGCATTTGAGTGGGATCAAATGAGATATGATGAGTCTAAAATCATCGGAGTGTCTTCGAGCAAAAGGATCTAGTGCACTGGGTGCATTGAACTGGGTCACAATGAAAAGCTTTATCTAGAACCGTCAGTAGATAATAGTCTTTTCATTATCAGGACAATCGGAGAGTCTATCTTAATCCTGAGATAAAAGATGGACTTATGGTTGCAAGTGATATCATTTGATTTATCAATGAGTACGATTATATCGCATAGTCTATCCTCGATAGTTTGGTGATATTCATTTGCTAATCGATAGAGGACTTCATTTATAGATATGGACATCGTGGCTCCATTTAATTAAATGAGAGTATAATATCATCATATGGATGTTTTGAGGTAATTGGATATTAAATCTCAACGTTGAGTTTTCGATAGTGTCTATTGAAAACATGGCTTCTGGACAAGTCAAAATATCCAAGTTCAAAACGTGGTCATATGAGTAAATATGGTAACTTGGAGAGTTATAGGCGGTCTATGAACTCTTGGCGATTACTGATATTAATCACGAGGATACACTATCTCCAATATGATTGTCTAGGGTATGAATGAGGAGCATCTTCCTTTTCTATCTTTATTTAAGAGTTCAGTTTTAGCTCTTTAGTGGAATGAGTTAAAATTAATGGATCGGACCTAAGTGAATCATTTGTTGATTGTGATTAGGTTATGTCTATTGAAGCTTAAATTTAGATGGCCCGCCAAGATCCCCAATCCACACGGACTTGCATGGATCACTTGATATATTCTACCGGACCAATTTAAGGGTCCATCTAGAATTGCATTTAATATATTAAGAATATAATTTGCACATTATTTAAGTAATGGGCTGCTCAATTATATTAATATATTAATGAAAGACATGTGGGCTTGTTTCTTTTAGTAAGAATGGGTCTGGTTCACATGTGGGCTTTTTATTTAAAGTCCAATGGATTAAATGAAATAGGAAAATAATATTAGGCCCATCTTATATAAGTGGGGCGGCTAGGTTAAGGTTTTAACCTAAAAATATTATTTTGTTTCATTTGTTTTAATTAAATAAGAATTAATTGATTTATTGATTAATTGTTTAATTAAAGAAACAAATCTTTCCTAAAAGTAAAAGACTTGTTTGATAAGTAAATAAATAAATTAGTTTTATTTATTTAATCAAATAAGGAGTCTTTTTTTTTAGTCAAATAAAAGAATAAAAATAAAAGAGTTGGATTAGGGTTTGAAGTCTATAAAGTTAAAAAGAATTAGGGTTGAATTTTAGTCACCCTATATAAGTGACATGATGAAATTCGGCCAACCCTAATCATATACTACATAGAATTCGGCAACCCTAAAGGAAAAAGAAGAAAAATTCGGCCAACCTATATATATGTTCTTATAGGGTTCGGCCACATCAATGCTTGGTGCTTGAGATTTTTATTTTTCTTCTTCTTCTTAATTCATAGAGAGTTTTTATTCTAAAAAAGACAAAAAGGAGTGTTAGATTATTCTTTGATAGTATACTATTGCTTAATCATCAATAAGCTTGTGTATACGATATCGATCTAGGTTCACGCGAGTTTCGATCATTAGATTGAGAACTCAAAAGTGACCGGAATAATCTTTGACATTCTTTTGATTGTTTTGTGACTAACAAAGAAAAGAAAAGTTTTGTTTGGTCCATTCACAGGTTTGCAATTCAAAGAAAAGGGAGACCACGCTCCTAGGTGATCCACGTTCGTGCTTGGATTGAAGGTCTTGCGGATTACCATCGACGTAAGTCAATCGGATCACGCGACAAAAGGTAATCTACTTTTTGTTAATGTATATGCATGTTTATTGATTAAAAGGGTTTAAGGTTCATAAAGGAAAATTTTTTTAAAAGTCACTAAATCTAAAAAATAATCAAATAAAAGTGTTACACGCAGCGGAAGTGATACTAAAGACGATTTAGTGACTTTTAAAATTTTTCCTTTATGAACCTTAAACCCTTTTAATCAATAAACATGCATATATATCAACAAAAGTAAATTACCTCTTGTCGCGTGATCCGATTGACTTACGTCGATGGTAATCCGCAAGACCTTCAATCCGAGCACGAACGTGGATCACCTAGGAGCGTGGTCTCCCTTTCCTTTGAATTGCAAACCTGTGAATGGACCAAACAAATACTTTCTATTCTTTGTTAGTCACAAAACAATCAAAAGAATGTCAAAATTATTCCGGTCACTTTTGAGTTCTCAATTTTATGATCGAAACTCGCGTGAACCTAGATCGATATCGTATACACAAGCTTATTGATGTTTAAGCGATTGTATACTATCAAAGAATAATTTTTCACTCATTTTTGTCTCTCTAGAATAAAAACTCTCTTAGAATTAAGAAGAAGAAGAAAGAAAATAAAAACTCAAGCACCAAAACTTAAAAATTTATGTGGCCGAACCCTATAAGAACATATATATAGGTTGGCCGAATTTTTCTTCTTTTTCCTTTAGGGTTGCCGAATTCTATGTAGTATATGATTAGGGTTGGCCGAATTTCATCATGTCACTTATATAGGGTGACTAAAATTCAACCCTAATTCTTTTTAACTTTATAGACTTCAAACCCTAATCCAACTCTTTTATTTTTATTCTTTTATTTGACTAAATAAAAAAAAGACTCCTTATTTGATTAAATAAATAATACTAATTTATTTATTTACTTATCAAACAAGTCTTTTACTTTTAGGAAAGATTTGTTTCTTTAATTAAACAATTAATCAATAAATCAATTAATTCTTATTTAATTAAAACAAATGAAACAAAATAATATTTTTTAGGTTAAAACCTTAACCTAGCCGCCCCACTTATATATAAGATGGGCCTAATATTATTTTCCTATTTCATTTAATCCATTGGACTTTAAATAAAAAGCCCACATGTGAATCAGACCCATTCTTACTAAAAGAAACAAGCCCACATGTCTTTCATTAATATATTAATATAATTGAGCAGCCCATTACTTAAATAATGTGCAAATTATATTCTTAATATATTAAATGCAATTCTAGATGGACCCTTAAATTGGTCCGGTAGAATATATCAAGTGATCCATGCAAGTCCGTGTGGATTGGGGATCTTGGCGGGCCATCTAAATTTAAGCTTCAATAGACATAACCTAATCACAATCAACAAATGATTCACTTAGGTCCGATCCATTAATTTTAACTCATTCCACTAAAGAGCTAAAACTGAACTCTTAAATAAAGATAGAAAAGGAAGATGCTCCTCATTCATACCCTAGACAATCATATTGGAGATAGTGTATCCTCGTGATTAATATCAGTAATCGCCAAGAGTTCATAGACCGCCTATAACTCTCCAAGTTACCATATTTACTCATATGACCATGTTTTGAACTTGGATATTTTGACTTGTCCAGAAGCCATGTTTTCAATAGACACTATTGAAAACTCAACGTTGAGATTTAATATCCAATTACCTCAAAACATCCATATGATGATATTATACTCTCATTTAATTAAATGGAGCCACGATGTTCATATCTATAAATGAAGTCCTCTATCGATTAACAAATGAATATCACCAAATTATCGAGGATAGACTATGCGATATAATCGTACTCATTGATAACTCAAATGATATCACTTGCAACCATAAGTCCATCATTTATCTCAGGATTAAGATAGACTCTCCGATTGTCCTGATAATGAAAAAACTATTATCTATTGACGGTTTTAGATAAAGCTTTTCATTGTGATCCAGTTCAATGCACCCAGTGCACTAGATCCTTTTGCTCGAAGACACTCCGATGATTTTAGACTCATCATATCTCATTTGATCCCACTCAAATGCTAGCAAAAGAATTCTACAACTTTAACAAGATAAAGGTGCCCAACCTTTAACTTAAGTTGTGAACAATATTCAAGACTAACTAAAGAATTGTGTCTACCACATACATATCCAGATGTACGAACAATTCTTCTTTTCCCATAGTCTTTAGACCTTATGATTATTTACTTTGACAATTATAATATAAACTATAAATGCTATACGATTTGTTAAACCAGAAATCACTTTATTAATATGAAAAAGATTGTTAATTACAACATTACACTCTTGCTATTGAGCATAATCCTAACAATTCAATAAAAGGGTTTAAGGTTCATAAAGGAAAATTTTTTTAAAAGTCACTAAATCTAATTTTAGTATCGCTTCCGCTGCGTTTACTACTTTTGTTATTATTTTTCCCTACAGGTTCGTCATGGTGTAGCTCACACAATATCAACCGATGCACAATACCACTGGAAAACTTCATTTCATAATGCATGCGTAGCAAATGGCCTAAACAAGAGCCATGAAACCTCTCTTGGACTTGGATTGCATCTTCCTCTAATCCGGTAATTGCGCCCACAATAACTGTGAGTAGTCGAAGCTGGTTGTGTTGGGTGATTTTTATGCCGTCCAAGAACCACTAACTGTTGGGAATTTTTAAGTTGTCCCTCAAATTCACCATCTGCAATTCACAACCAATATGCATAAATAATTAAGGACAAAGGTTTGATAATTTTCCCAATAAGTCTCGGAAAGTATTTCAGAGGTCTCGGAATATGTTATCAAAGTCTCGGAAAGCTTATAGAAAACTATACTAAAGTCTCGGAGAGTGTTATAGAGGTCTTGGAGAGTGTTACAAAAATCTCGGATTAAAGTATCGGAGAGTGTTACAGAAGTCTCAGAGAGTGTTACAAAATCTTTGTTGATCTGAGACTTCTATAACACTGTCCGAGACTTCTTTAACACTCTCTGAGACTTCTGTCGAGCTTTATCGATCTGAGACTTCTGTAACACTCTCCGAGACTTTTATCGAGACTTTAGAACATGCTCCAAGACTTTCACTAACCTATTTACTATTCATCGTCTTCCCGAATCTAATCCTAGAAACCAGAAACCAGGTCTAAAACTAAAAACCCTAGAAACAAATCTATCAATGCAAAAATACAAAACGAATGTATAACCCAACAAAACACAATCAAATCTGTATTCAAAATCAAATCGTTAAAGTTACATACCTTGTTTTTTACCGAAATCAAAATGGAAAAAAAAAAATTGTCGCCGTCTACTGTCGAAAACCGATTGCTTAAATGCTCTAAATCATTGCGTAACTTATCTCTCTACTCTTTCTGTTAAATGAAAAGTAAAAAACTAAAAATGAAACATAAGTTTTCAAAATAGCTGATGTGGAAGTACTTTTGGGGGTATTTTTGTCCGTTCACCATAATATGTGTCTTTTAAACATAAATTATTAAAACGGTGACAGTGTTGAAAAGCCACCCCCAAAAGTGACATTTAATTTTTGAACTCCAACTAATGGTAGGGGTTTTTGGCTGATTGTTCAAACCAGAGGGTTTGATTTGGCATTTGATCAAAAGTCATGGGGTTATTTACAATTCTCCCCAATATTATATTACGATTGAGGGAGATTGTTAAAATAAATAAATAAATAAATAAACATGAATCCAATTAAGATGAATCCTCCATGTGTGGAGTTTTTAAGTACAAAATCAAGAGATTTTTTTAACTAAATTTCAAAACTGTACAATATTTATATTTTTGGTATTTGATAATGGATTTTTTTTTTTTTATGTAAACTGGAAATTAGAGAGTTAGTTTTAAAAAATAATTAAATCGTTCTATTTTTCAAACTATTTTAGAGTTTTTTTTTTCTTTTATATTTTGTCAAACTAAATAAACATTATTTATTACAAAACTACATTTATGTTTTAACGATGATAATTCGGTATTGTTATTGGATTATATAGGAACCATTGGTCATTTATATATTTCCATTATTTATAAGGCTAATTGGCACTAATGCCCCATAAACTCTTCCAAAATATGTACTATGCCCCTTATATGTTTTTTTTTTTTTGCCACAAAACCCCTAAACTCTCGTTTTTGGGCAAACACTTGAGTTTTTTACCCCCTATGAGGGGGCATCTACAGCCGGCATTTGCCAATTTATGAGAGTTCAGGTTGTTTAGTGGTGAAAAAAAGTATAGGGGCATAGTTCATATTTTAAAAAAGTTTGGGGATCATTGCCAATTAGCCTATTTATTTTAAATAGTTGTATCATCATTTCACATATGCATGGTAATGCCAATAAGAAAAATAATTGGAAAAGCTATTTTATACAAAGTCAGCCAGCTAAATTGCTGAAAATTAATTTAAATTAAGTATAATTTACATATCTAGTCAAAAATAAAAAGGAAAATAATTTTAAACATCACCAAAACTTCTTCATGATAATCACATATTACTTTCCTATCAGGAAATTACAATCAATTAAAATCAATTTACTCTCCATTAACAGATTCAAAGGTCACTGGTTCTTTTGTTTTCCTAATAATTCTTCATTTTATCAAACACTTTTATCTCTTCTCATTTTTTTTTACGGTTTCTACCTATCTAACTAATCTAACAAATAAAAGGAAAAAGAAAAAAGAAAATAAAATAAAAGAAGAGCCAAATGGAAGAACAATTGAGTTGTATGGTAAACCTTGTAACTAAACTCTTCCCGCCCAACCCGCTATCTCTTCTTGATCATCATTTCCTATTTTTTCTTCAACTTCTCGTGGTGATGTAAAGGAGCGGCGACTCAACAGATTTGAGGCCCTAAGTGGGAAAAAAAAAATTAGACCCACCCTAATTTTATATACATAATAAAAAATTTTAAAAATTAACAAAAATTAAATATTCATGCTTTTTGAGATGCTAAATTTTTAATCAAACTAATTTTTTTTAATATAAATAAAAATAATAAAAAAATGATATTAAAATTTTCTCCAACTAAATTGCAATTGAAAATTTTTTTCTTGCAATATAATCTATAATAGAAGTAACTATATTAAAATTAACTACTTGATTTATCAGGCAATTAGAAAAAATTAAAACAAAAAACTAAATTTTTAAATTTGAATTTACATACCTGAATCTCTTTAGCAATTCTTAAGAGAAATAGATAATATAAAAAATATATTTAAAGATTGATAGCTGATTTAACTTGTAAGCTGTAAAAACAAAAAAAAAAAAATAGCAAAAAAGAGTTGTAGTTGTATTGTTGTAGATAAATGAGAATGGGGTCAGACTATATTAACTCAAATTTTTGACTTCAATATTTCAAGTGGTTGAGATATTGAAGTCAAAAATTTGAGTTTATATAGTCTAACCCATGAGAATGATTTTATATACGAAACTTTCTACTAAGGTATCTTGCATTGAGAGGTTATTACAGGATTTGGCTTTTGGCTGTTGGATCAATCCAATGGCCAAAACATTCAAACAATTAAAAAAATTGAAATTTCCCTTAAGTAGTAGTGTAAAATATACCTAGAGAGGGGGGGGGGGGGGGGGGGGGGGGGGGGGGGGGGGGGGTGAATAGGTATTTACTCAAATTCTTCCAATATTAAAAATGATGCGGAATATGACAAATAAAATGCACACTTGATTAGATTTAGCAAATGAATTGATTTCACTAATACAAGAGTTAATCAATTTACAAGATATGCAATCAATGTAAGATATGGAAGATAAAGAAAAGTAAAAACAAAAAATGAACACAAGTGTTTTTATGTGGTAAAACCTCAAAGAGGAAACATCCACGGGTTGATACCACAACCACTGGCAAAGCAATCCACTATGTGAAAAAGGACTTACACACTCAAGCTACCAACTCATGATATCCGCTCAAGCTATCAACTCCTAATCTACCTTCGGGCTAGTGAATCACCAAGCCTACTTCCTATCCGAGATGTATCCTACACCTCTAGAAAGCAACTTCCTATCCAAGACGCTCACGTCTCTAGGAAGATTTCTTGCTTGCCTATCCGGATCCTCCCGACCTTAGACAAGTCTCCCTTGCTTGATTATCCGAGTCCTCCCGACTCTAATCAAGACTTCCTTGCTCTATCCACAAAGCTTCACTCACTTTGCTAGAGACTTCAACCTAATGCAAGGCTATGATCTACGTGATGCAAATAATGCAAACACAATCAAATTAAGTTAGATGATCAATCAAGCTAAATGTACATGTTCAATGATAATCTAGAATAAGCTTTCAACACACAATCACAAAATTATCTAGAAATCAAGACATGTAAATCAATAAGAACAAGGTATGAATATTCAATATATCACACTTAAAAAATCTAGTTCTTAGATCATGAAATAAAACCTAGAAAATAATATGAGACACATCATATGTAAATTTTCTAGAATCGATTTCAAACAAAATCAAGTTTAGCACATATATGTTCAAGAGAAATCATAAAGCTAAAACTCAATTGACAAATGATCGAAAACCCCTAGCATATGATCTAACATACTTCTCAACAAATTTCATCAATCAAATAGTAAGAATCAAGAGATGATCAAAGATGAAATTGAAAAAGAAGAAGTTGAACAAACAACCTTGACCTCGTACTGAAGATCAGGCTGCTGGGAACAATGACGAAGTCATCTCCCTTTGAAAATGCTTGGAGTTTGTAGCTCTCCTCAAGACCAACAATTTTGGCTTTTGAATCAATTGATTTCGAGTTTGTACGAGAAAGATATGACCAAAATACTAAAACTAAAATTGAAGAATTTCTGCAGAAATATTCAAAGTGTTCTTCAAAATCTTCAACACATGTGGAGGGAAGGAGAAGTGTTTAAAAAGAAGAGAGAGAAGAGATTTTCGGGTCAATTAGCAAGGGCCATGTCACCCACCCCGTGGGGGGCGCGTGGGCCTCACGGGGCCAGAGAGGGTCTCTGACCGTGGGGCCCACGGCCTCCCTCACGGCGTGGCACACGTGGCCTCTTGGCCACTCTCACCTCTCTCGCGCACTCTCACGTTATTCAGCCATAACTTGGGCATCCGAACTCCTGATTTCGAATCCGTTTTTGGATTATGAACTGTGACTCCCTCACGCACGACGATGACTACACAACTTTGAAAAATGGTTGAGAAATCATCTCGGAAAATGACGATGAAGTCAACTCAACGAATGAGAATGAAAAGTAGCGTAGCTACATCGTTTGGACTCGAAACCTTATGAATGAGTAACCGAAACGACCGGAACTCAATAAGGCATCAAATAAGAACATGTTCAAGTCCAAAACACAAAATACACAAACAAACAAACACTATTCACACAAGCATGCCATATCAAAGAGATAGTCACAAAGCATGCAATTCTACAATGTTTGTCTATACAAGATCAATGCATGAGCATACTATAAGATGTGTGAATGTGTTATACCAAACGTTTGAACCACAATGCAGGGACACACATGTATGAATTGTGTGTGTGTGCGCTAATTCCTTGCAAGAGGATAGGAGTCAAGATATACCTTTGACGCTTTTCACCTATTGAAGACGACTTTTGCACTAGACGTTGCTCTTCACCATTTAAGCTTCCTTTCTTCAAAGAATATCCTAAGCAACAACTAATACAAATATGAAGTGTTTTGCAATGGAATCAAGCCAATACAAATCATGAACCTTACAATCTCCCCCTTTGGCTATTCCATGGCGAAACCTCAATCTCACCATACAATGTTTCACTCAAATAAACTCAAGTTGATAGCAAACTCTCATACTCACATTACAAAGAGATTCCTCGACTAAAAAGTCTTCAAGTCTTCAAGAATTCCTCTTTTGGTCTTCAAAGTACCTATGAAGAGAAAATAGCAAAACATACAAGAGATCTTCTCTAAAGAAGAATGGTGAGTTGTTAACCAAAAACAAATATAGAAGACATCCCTTATCTCATACAAAAATGCATTATCTCAAGTGAATAAAATATTTTCATATTAAAGCATTCCCTTAATTTCCTAATTCCCAAGGACCAACCATCCTTAACATTATCAAGAAAGAATTCTTTCTCCCCCTTAAGACAAAGTCACAATTAAGCACAAAGAGGAATATGATTCACACAATTTGAACATTTTTCATATAAGGTGTGAAGTATACAAAATCTCCCAAATATCAAACAAGGTGAGGTATACATTTTCTCCCCCTTTTTGTCAAGGAATAGACAAGGGACACAAAATATAAAGAATGATATACAAAGCAAACAAATCGTATAGAAAGCGAAGTTGAATAAACAAAAGCTCCCCCTTAACATATGCTCCACATATTATCACCAAGTAGATTTGTTCACAAGGGATATCACACAATCACACAATCAAGCAATAAGAGAAAATATTTCATAACTTATCAAAGTCCAAGAGAGAATCATAGATTTTCATTAATATCTCAAAAATATTCTCACATTGCTAATGAATCAAGCACTGATCGAGCCATTACATATATAGAATTTTGCCCCCGATTTCCGATAATTTTGATTGACTTTCGAGTAAATTCATGAAATTTATGGCTCGATGTTGATTGTACAGGTACCTTTTGTATTCTGGGTGGAAGAATGAAGAAATCCGGTGATTTTGGGCTAAAAGCGGCGAAAGGAGAGCATTTGGGGGCAAAACGGACAATTGGCAAGAAAAGAAGCATTCGGCGGTCTGGCCGCCGTTTGAGACCGCCGTTTCATTCCAGGCGCGTCAGGTGCAATTCGGCGGCCAAGATCCAACCGCCGTTCCAATCGCCGATCAATTCCAGTAGGTTCATTTTCCATTCGGCGGTTTAAAAACGGTGGCCTGGCCACCGTTTACGACCGCCGATCACGGGCCACGTCAGCAGCACCGGGATTTCAAGCCCTACTTCATGGGTCCCCATATAAATACCCCCTTTTCTCTTTCCCTAGGGGATTCTCCACCATTTTTGCAAGAAACCCTAGTCTCTCTCTACAACTCTCTAACATCTCTCTAGCTCCCACCAATCCAAAGCCTCATTAACTCATTTCACTACATTCTTTCCATCACACTTTGGAAATTAATTGAAGAGAGAAGAAGGGAATCACCAAGGTCAAGGAGATTTCAAGCTCATCAAGGGACAAGGAGACTCATGAAGATTTTTGTGGGTTTTTTCTACAACCTTTCTCTTTTCATATTTATTTTCATTATGTGTAACTAAACCCTTTTATTGGGGAATTGATGAGACAACTTATTTGATAATCCCATGTATTTGAACTAGTTATCTATTTATACAAATCCTCTCTTGGTACATTTTCATTTCATTGTCTTGAAGTTGCCATTTTTACTTACTTGTTAATATTGGGGTTCAATTTAGCTTGTGGTAGAAATGGTTCACATATGAAGGTTGTGGTTTAGGGTTTGAATGGCTTTCAACCCATTCTCCAATCTTTAGCTTATATGAAGTGAAAATTGGTAAATGCATGTGTTAATTGGTAAAAGACCTTTGAGTTGTTCTTAAGAATATTATTTGGGCAATTACTCATAGTGGGGTTCACTTGAGTAAGAGTTTGAATCTATTTCCACCAAGACTCATAGTAGGGCTTACTTGAGTCAAGGTGTGAATTTGCACATTAATGAGTAAAATCAATTAAAAGAACAACCCTTGAGTAGGATGAAAATGCTTAATTGGACTAGTTCATTACATTAGGAAATCTTTTAGTTGTCAACTCAATTCCCCAATATCCATCATCATATATCACACATTTCATTTCGATTACTTGTTTTAGATTGGTTAATTTTATTTAGTTTAGTTGTTAAAACAAATTCCAAAACCAAAAATGAATTTTACTTTTCCGCACGTAGTTTAGATTAGTGTACATAAATTAGTTATAGCCAAATATCCTCTCTTTCCCTGAGGAACGATCCCACTTGCCATTATACATCTCAGTGATTTGTGTATTCCGAGTGTGGAATTTTGGTACTTGCAAAAGTCCGATCAAAATTTGGCGCCGCTGCCGGGGATCGGCAGCGTTATATTTGGCTATTTTAGTTTAGGACATAGTTTAGTAGTTTAATTGTGTTATTTTTATCTTTTTACTTCTTGGTAGTTTTTGTTTTTGGTGTTTCAGGTTGCTAGTGTATGCACGGACGTCGTTCTAGGGGAGGTGTTCTGTTTCCCTTCAACGATCGTATTAATCAAGTTGGAAGACTAGTAAGAGCCACTGAAAGGGCACGGGTGAATATGGAAGACGGAAGAGAAAACCAAAACCCACCCAATGATCCACCCCCACCAATGAATATCCCACTAAATATGCAACCCCCACACATGGAAAACCCTCCAAGACAACTCACCATGGGACAATATTCAAGACCTATCATTGGAAATGAAACACCGACCATTGTTCTTGATGAGCTCACGAAGTCATATGAGCTCAAGACCATGCACATTAGCCAACTACCATCTTTCTATGGCAAGACACATGAAGATTGCTTACAATTTATGAAGGATCTTAGTGGGGTGGTGGAAACCTTCCCCTTTACATCAAGGATGGGTACACTCTCAAAGGAACAATTACTAATGAGGTGTTTCTCGACTTGTTTGAAGGACAATGCAAAAAAATGGCTCAATACCCAAAAGCCCGGATCTCTTGTATCATGGGAGGCGGTGTGTGAAGCATTCTTCAACCGGTTCTTTCCATCAAACAAGAAAAGAGAGTTGCGGATGCAAATTATGGGATTTCAAGAAGAGATGGGTGATTCGTTTCATGAGACATGGGAGAGTTTCCAATCCTTGCTTGCACAACTTCCTCCCCACATGCTCCCCGAAGAATACAAGGTATCTTCATTTCAAGAAGGACTTTCTCCTCATACACAACTTTTGATTACTAATGCTTGTGGAGGCTCAACCGCGGACAAGACGGCGGCTTTTGTGATGGACGTATGTGAGAGGCTTGCTCTTATGTCCCAACAATGTAATTTTAGCACAAGAGCAAATGGTAGGCATGATATAGGAGGAGGAACCGAGACGGCAATTGAAGTTTCAAAGTTGGCCAAGCAAATGCAATCCATGCAAGCCACGATGTTGTCTATGCAATCATTCATAACCAACAAAGGGAATGCAAGCCATGTTCAAGGAAGGGATGGAAGTGGGGATATGTTTTTCAATGGAGAAGGTTGTGATGGATTCCAAGAGGAAGTCCAAGCGATGGGATATCAACAAAGAGATAGAGGAGGTGTGTACTCTCAAACCTACAATCCAAAATGGCGGCAACATCCGAACCTTTCTTACTCAAACAACAATGCATTGAACTCGGACATGCTTAGCCAAGAGGTGAATCAAGGGTTCAACAATAATCAAGGGTTCAACAACCGAGGGTTCTACCAAGGTCAAGGGTCGGGGAGTGGCCAAGCTAACCAATGGAACCGGCAAGAGAACTTCAACAACCAAGCAAGGCAACAACAAAGGGAAGCCGTTTTGTCGGATGGGCAAAGGCTAAGTTCTCTTGAAGCTCTAGTTACTAATATGGGGGCATCAATGAAGAACATGGAAACTCAAATGGGCCAAATTGCCGAAGCACTACAAAAGCAAGACAAAGGGAAATTCCCTAGCCAACCCGAGCAAGCCAAAGCCATGACGGTTCTTAGAAGTGGGCGGATCCTTGACAATGATGAAGTTGTAGAAGATGCAAGTGAGCCTAGAATACAAGAGAATGATGTGGTGGTAGAAGACACAAGACAAGAAGAAGATGTAGTGGTGCCCACCTCAAAAGAAACTCCTCGTCTACACAAGGCATCAAATACGTACATACCTCCCATACCTTATCCCGGAAGATTGAAGAATATGAAGTTGGAACAATCCTTTCAAGACATCTATGACATTCTTTCCAAGGTAAATGTGAATCTTCCACTTCTAGATGCAATTCAAAGATGCCTTCCTATGCAAAGTTCTTCAAGGAGTTGAACAAGACAAGATCAAGTTCAAGCCTAGGCAACAAGAGAGACTCGGGGAGAATGTTAGCGCGGTAATCCAAAAGAAGTTGCCTCAAAAGATGAAAGATCCCGGAAGCTTCATCATCACATTTCTATTGGTGGAGGAAAGCAAGAGAAAGCCATGCTAGACTTGGGGGCAAGTATTAATTTAATGCCCTACACAATCTACAGGAGATTGGGACTTAATGACCTCAAGACCACTTCCATGTCACTTCTATTGGCGGACCAATCATCAAGACACCCCATGGGAATAATAGAAGATGTGTTGATTCAAGTAGAGAAGCTCATTATTCCGGCCGATTTTGTGGTGTTAGACATGGAGGGGCACAAGGAAGAAGACCAAATGTTACTCTTGGGAAGACCATTCATGGCGACCGCTAGAGCAATTGTGGATGTGCATGAGGGGAAGCTCACTATGAAGGTTTTAGATGAGGTAATTGAGTTCAAGCTTTTTGAGTCGGGAGCATATCCTATTGGGGCACATGATAGTTTTAATGTAAATTCGGTGGACACAATTATTAAAGAGGAAAGTGAAGAATTTTTGAAGGAGAAGTTGGAGGCTCTAATGGCAAGTGCAATGGAGTTTCTAGATGAACAAGATGGTGAAGAAGAGAGACTTGAGTTGACGGAAGAATTGGTGGATGAAGAAAGAATTAATGAGATTGAAGAAGTGGGAAGTGGAGAGTTAGAGACACAATTGCCTACACCACCAAGGTTAGAGTTGAAGGAACTTCCAACAACACTCAAGTATGCCTACTTAGATGAAGAAGAAAGAAGACCGGTTATTGTCTCTTCGGAATTGAATCAAGATGAAGAAGCAAGACTCCTTGAAGTCCTTAAAGTGCACAAGGCGGCAATTGGGTGGTCCATAGAAGACATCAAAGGGATAAGTCCCACAATTTGTATGCACAAGATCAATCTAGAAGAAGGTTCCAAGCCATCAAGAGAGGCTTAAAGGCGACTCAACCCCATCATGCAAGAAGTAGTAAAAAATGAAGTGTTGAAGTTGTTGAAGGTGGGCATTATCTATCCAATTGCGGATAGTAAATGGGTGAGCCCAATCCATGTGGTACCTAAGAAGTCGGGGATTACGGTAGTGAGGAATGAAAAAGATGAACTTATCCCTCAAAGGTTGCAAACCGGATGGAGAGTATGCATTGACTACCGGAAATTGAATGCATCAACAAGGAAAGATCATTTCCCCCTTCCATTCATTGATCAAATGTTGGAGAGACTAGCGGGGCATAGCCATTATTGCTTCTTGGATGGCTACTCGGGGTATAACCAAATTACAATTGCACCGGAGGATCAAGAGAAGACAACTTTCACTTGTCCCTTTGGCACTTATGCATACCGGAAGATGCCCTTTGGTTTATGCAATGCTCCCGGCACTTTCCAACGGTGTATGATGTCCATTTTCTCGGATATGGTGGGAAAAATCATTGAAGTGTTCATGGATGATTTTTCGGTGTTTGGAGGATCCTTTGATATGTGCCTTGACAATTTGACTCAAGTATTGAAGAGATGTGAAGAGAAGAACCTAACCTTGAATTGGGAGAAGTGTCATTTTATGGTGACACAAGGTATTGTTCTTGGGCATGTGGTGTCAAGCCGGGGAATAGAGGTAGACAAGGCGAAAATTGAAGTTATGAAGAGTTTGCCTCCGCCAAAGACTCCCAAAGACATAAGGTCATTCTTGGGCCATGCGGGTTTTTACCGACGATTTATCAAAGACTTTTCCAAGATTTCTAGACCTTTGTGTAATCTTCTTCAAAAAGAAGTGGAGTTTGTGTTTAATGAAGAATGCATGAAAGCCTTCAATACTCTCAAGGAGGCCCTCACATCAACACCTATCATTGTACCACCAAATTGGAGTCTCCCTTTTGAAATCATGTGTGATGCATCGGATTATGCGGTTGGGGCCGTTCTTGGGCAACGAATGGACAAGCTTCCACATGCAATTTACTATGCTTCAAGGACTCTAAATGATGCTCAATTGAACTACTCTACAACCGAAAAAGAATTGTTGGCGGTTGTGTTTGCATTGGAGAAATTTCGGCAATATTTGGTGGGAGCAAAGGTAATTGTCTATACCGATCACGCGGCTATCCGGTATTTAATGCAAAAGAAAGATGCCAAGCCAAGACTCATCCGTTGGATTCTTCTCTTACAAGAATTCGACTTGGAAATCAAGGACAAGAAAGGCAAGGAAAATGTGGTAGCCGACCATCTAAGCCGGTTGATACATGGGTCCAATGAAGAAGAAGACATGCTTCCTTTGAAAGAAAGCTTTCCGGATGAGCAATTGTGGGTGGTTGGTGGAAAAGAACCATGGTATGCCGATATTGTGAATTATCTTGTGAGGGATATAGTGCCCAAGGACTTATCTTATCAAGCCAAGAAAAGATTCAAGTTTGTGGCTAGACAATACTTTTGGGATGAACCCTATCTCTTCAAGCATGGGCCCGATCAAGTGATTAGAAGGTGTGTACCGGAAGAAGAGCAAGAAGGTGTGATCAAATTTTGCCATGAAATGCATTGTGGAGGTCACTTTAGTCACAAGAAGACCGCTCTCAAGATCCTTCATTCCGGATTCTTTTGGCCAACACTAAGCAAAGACACCTATGAGTTTTGCAAGAATTGTGATAGGTGTCAACGGATGGGTAGTATTGGAAAGAGAAATGAGATGCCCCTAAAAGGAGAATTGGTAGTGGAGCTTTTTGATATATGGGGTATAGACTTCATGGGTCCCTTTCCATCTTCAAATGGCAACAATTACATTTTGGTGGCGGTTGACTATGTCTCCAAGTGGATTGAAGCGGTGGCAACTAAGACGAATGATAGTCATGTGGTAGTGAAGTTTTTGAAAGAAGTTGTGTTCTCAAGATTTGGTGCTCCTCGTGCAATCATAAGCGATGGAGGCACCCATTTTTGCAACAAAATCTTTGCCACCTTGATGAAAAAGTATGGAGTAACTCATAGGGTTGCACACCCTACCATCCGCAAACTTCCGGGCAAGTTGAAGTGAGCAATCGGGAAATCAAGAGAATTCTAGAGAAGACGGTCAAGCCTAATCGGAAGGATTGGTCAATGAAGCTTAATGATGCACTTTGGGCTTACCGAACGGCATACAAGACCCCTCTTGGCACCACACCTTACCGATTGGTATTTGGGAAAGCTTGTCACTTGCCGGTTGAGTTGGAGTTTGATGCTTATTGGGCAATCAAGAAGTTGAATGTTGATTTGGAATTGGCGGGAGAAGAAAGGAAGCTCCAACTAAATGAATTGGAAGAACTCCGGTATGAGGCCTATGAGAATGCAAAATTGTACAAGGAAAAGACCAAGAAGATCCATGACCAAGTGATCCTAAGGAAAGACCTCCATCCCGGGATGCTCGTTCTTGTGTTTGATTCAAGGTTGAAGTTATTTCCGGGGAAATTAAAATCAAGGTGGACCGGTCCATTTCGAGTGAAGGAGGTATTCCACATGGTGCAATTGAAGTGCAAAGCTTGAGAACCGGAGACACTTTCAAGGTCAATGGACAACGAGTGAAGCCATACTATGGAGGAGCACGGAGTGCATTCATGATCGAACAAGTCAAACTTGGCGAGCCTTAGCGCCCATCACCACGTCTTGCCTAGACGTTAAATCAAGCGCTTAGTGGGAGGCAACCCACTTAGGTAGTTTTAACTTAATGCATTTTCTTTTTGTTCAAATAAGAGGTTTTTGGTATATATGGAGTGTTTCCCCAAACTTGTATTGGATTTTGAGTCAAGAAATTTGTTGAGCAAAATGTGTTGAGTACCATATCCAAGACAGGTTTGGGGGTGTTTTTTTTGCTTGATGGGTTTGTGAAGTGTGCAGTGGAAATGAAGGAGTGCAGAATGAAGATTGCCAGATTTTCAGACATCGGCGGTCCAAATCGGCGGCCTGGCCGCCGAATTAGAGTGACCGCCGATCAAAACAGAAGTTCTGCCAACAAAACGGCGGTTACAACGGCGGGCATAAATAGACCGCCGATTCAATCAGGTCTCCAACCACAAAACGGCGGTCAAAACGGCGGTTGAAACTAGACCGCCGAATTCAGTCCAGAATGTCACTCAACAAACGGCGGTTAAATCGGCGGTCTGGCCGCATAATATGAGACCGCCGAATTAATGAAACGACTGCGTTTTGACCCAAAAGACGCATTCGGCGGTCTAATTCGGCGGCCTGGCCGCCGAATATGGCCGCCGAATTCGCGATAACAGGTCTTAAAAGGGTCGTCTTTCACGAGCCCCACACACTTTTTCTCTCTCAAAACCCTCCAAAAACACTTCCAAGGTGCATTTCTCTCCCTCTCTTCCCTCTCAAGGCTTCAAGGTATGTAATTCTCCCCTCTAAACTTGTTTTTACAAGAATTTAACTTAGCCTATCTCTCAATTGACCGAAAATTTGCATGACAATGTTAGGGTTAGGTTTTGTTCGAAAAATTGGGGATTTTGTGATTAGAGGCCGAATTAATGGTAATGCATGCTTGGGTTTTGTTTGTGGTAGTCATCAAATGCTTCTAGGTGTTTAATTGTTGCTTGAATATGCTTTGAATTGAAAATTTTTGTTTTGGTGCAAATTTGGCCGAAAATTCTTAGTTGCGGGTGTCAATCCATTGGCAAGGGAAATATTGTTGCTTGAATGCTTTGCGAATGCCGTTGATTGCCAAAATCTTGTTAGATAACATGCTTATTTTGCTGAAGATTATTGTTGTGAATAAATGTGGGCATGAAATTGGTTTTTGTTGGATGAAAGATTGGCCATTTGCTATGTGGGTGTGTAATTATTTTGATGACTAAATGTGCCTATGTTATGGATTAATTGAAAATGTGGCATGATGTGGTTTGAAGTATGTGGGTTTTGTTTGTGCTATGTAGAGTTCTTTTTGCTTCCCGAATGGCACCGAAAAAGGGAAAGGGCAAGGCTTCGGGATCCCGTAACCGACGAATTGATGAGCATAGCCTTCGCAATGCATTATATGCGGGTCGTCTCAGGAACATTCTCACTAGAACTGTACACCATGACAGGGCCATAGATTTGGAGGACGTAGGCGGAACCGATATTGTGCGTCAAGTGGAAGGAATGGGGTGGCGCCAATTTGTCACTAAACCTCGCAACAGGGCCAATGTGAGCATTGTTCGGGAGTTCTATGCCTCCATGATCCCTGATGAATTCCTGGAGGGGAAGTCTGTGAGGGTTCGAGATGTAGATGTGTTCATTCGCCCCAGGACATAAACGACTACTATGGGACCACTTCGCTTGATGACCTACAGAATGGGCTCCCGAGGGAAGGCACCTTCCGATTATATGATTCTACACTTGCTGCGTCTCTCAGAAGAGAAATGAATGACAGTGGTTTGTGGGATGCGGACCATCATCTTCGTCAATCCGAACTACAGAGAGACATAGCTTTTTGGTCTGTTTTTGTGTCTCACTCTTTGAAGCCGACACAGCAGAGGACAAAGATTGTTCTGGAGATCGCTCAGATTTTGTATTGCATCAAGAACCAGTTGCAGATTGATGTGGGGCAGCTGATCCGCTCGGCCATATGCAGAGCCGGAAAGACGGAAAAGTCGGTCATCCCTTTTCCATGCTTGATTGCTGATTTATGCAGGGATGCAGGTGTTCCAGAGCGACGAGGAGATGACCTGCTCACTATGGGGGATCCTTGCAACTCCAGAACCTTTCACGACTTGACAGAGCCTCAGGATGTGGAGCGCCTCCTACCGCTGGGATCGAGGAAGAGACAGAGGTTGCTGCAGCAGCAAGGAGGAGATGAGGACAGTCATGATGAGGAGGATCCTGGGGCAGTGCCAGCTGACACAGAGGCACCTCCAGAGCAGAGGCCAGCATGGTTTCAGACTTGGGTGACAGAGTACAATCAACAGGCGCCCCCATGGGCAAACACATTCATCCAGGCTCAGAAGGACCAACAGAAACAGATAGATGAGCTGATTAAGATCCTGAGGAACAGCACAGTCACAGCTTCAGAGCGCCGTGGTGGAGCAGGCCCTAGCTCAGAGCACCAGGGCAGCACCAGCAGGAGGATGAGTAGGCACATCCAGAGCACGACAGGGATGCACATTTGGACATTACTTATTTCAGTTTACATTACTTAATTTAGTTTTAGTTTCGCACTTATTTTTGGAGCATTTTAGCACTTTACTTTCAGTCGGATTTTAGTTTTACTTTTCAGACTTAGCTTTAGTTGCTTATGCGTATTTTCTTGTCTACTTTTGGGAACTTTATGGTGCTTTATTGGATATTTTGCACATGGTTTTATGCATGACCTTTTGTTTATAGAATTTTTTGAGCGCCTTCCTTGCCGGGTCCTCATTGTCAACATTGGGGACAATGTTGGATTTAGGTTTGGGGGTGTGGATGTGAATGACTTAACCTTACTTGACTTTATTTCGTTTGAAAAAAATAAAATTTTTTGGAACAAAATTTTTGCCAAGCTTGTGCGATATAGGCCATGAATGAGCATATTTTGCTTGATTTGATACCTTTGTTATGTGCTCATTGGCAATCTAAGATTGCGTGCATGTCATGAGTTAGTCCCATACTTTCTTGATTTGAGTAGAGGTGGCCATTTGTGTGGGTGTGTAGGTCTATTAGTGGAGACTACCCTAAGTTCATGTGCCTTAAAAAGCGAATCCATGAGGGTTATGTTTCTCTTTTTGTATTCCTAAACACATCTCACATTTTATTGTGCATCATTGAAGTCTCATCACATCATTTGCACCACTAGCCATAGAACATTCATCAATAGTGGATATCATGTCTTTAGCTTGCAATTTCTTGTGGTTTGCCTACTTGAAAGGATGATATGACTTTTATAGGAAACACCGAAACACTTTCACTCAATTCCTACCCAATTGTGCTCAAGGGTCTAATAAAGGTGGCCGAGCACCAAGCTAAACATTTTCCCAAACACCATTAAACCCAAACACAAACCATACCTAAACTTTCCGATCTTGCGTACTCAAGCTTTTGTAATGTGTATGTTCTTGGTAAAAAAAAAAAAAAAAAAAAAAAAAAAAAAAAAAAAAAAAAAAGAAAAAGAAAAAGAATAAAGAAATAAATACAAATAAATGGAGCCTTGTATGAGCCCAAATTGGTGTTGCTCTCATTGAGTAGCAAATGTTGTTACAAGTTGCTCAAAATGAGCTTAGTTGGAATTTTTGTAGTTTTTGAGCTCAAACTTAGCTCATTGCTCTAGAGTTAAGCTTGATCGGAAATTCCCCACACTTCCCGTATCCACCATTCACCATACAACACCCTTGGCCTCATCAATTGGTAGGAAAAGTCAATTTGATCTTGTAGGTTTTCCATTTGAGAATGCAAGCTCTTGTCATGCTCTACCGCGTTCATGGTTTTTGGTTCCTTTCATGAGACTTATTCACTTAAAGAGCGTTCAATGTTTGAAACTCATGTATGCGTCTTAATTTGCTCCCATTGCATAAACTCATTCGCATACGCTTGTATGAGTGTAAACCTAGGTTCTGAGAGGAAAAATAAGAGTGAATCTTGTAAGGACCTAGAGTCGAGGCGAAATATGGCCGAAGCGCTTGCGTGGGTGGTCGCCAAAGCAAGGACAATTTAGTGTGGGATTCATGACTAGCATTGCACCCATTGGATTGATTTTGTGTTCTTTCAACTTTAGCACATTTCTCATGGTATCATCATATTGGGCATGCGCACTCTTGTTGATTGTTTTCATAGTTGTGTATATCGGCGGCTTTAGTACTAGTTCTTAGGTAGGATTATTTTGGTTTATCGGATTTCCCTAGTTTTGTTTTTGAATTTGCTCGGGGACGAGCAAAAGCTAGGTTTGGGGGTATTTGATCGAGCCATTATATATAGAATTTCGCCCCGATTTCCGATAATTTTGATTGACTTTCGAGTAAATTCATGAAATTTATGGCTCGATGTTGATTGTACAGGTACCTTTTGTATTCTGGGTGGGGAATGAAGAAATCCGGTGATTTTGGGCTAAAAGCGGCGAAAGGAGAGCATTTGGGGGCAAAACGGACAATTGGCAAGAAAAGAAGCATTCGGCGGTCTGGCCGCCGTTTGAAACCGCCGTTTCATTCCAGGCGCGTCAGGTGCAATTCGGCGGCCAAGATCCAACCGCCGTTCCACGCCGATCAATTCCAGTAGGTTCATTTTCCATTCGGCGGTTTAAAACGGCGGCCTGGCCGCCGTTTACGACCGCCGATCACGGGCCACGTCAGCAGCACCGGGATTTCAAGCCCTACTTCATGGGTCCCCATATAAATACCCCTTTTCTCTTTCCCTAGGATTCTCCACCATTTTGCAAGAAACCCTAGTCTCTCTCTACAACTCTCTAACATCTCTCTAGCTCCCACCAATCCAAAGCCTCATTAACTCATTTCACTACATTCTTTCCATCACACTTTGGAAATTAATTGAAGAGAGAAGAAGGGAATCACCAAGGTCAAGGAGATTTCAAGCTCATCAAGGGACAAGGAGACTCATGAAGATTTTTGTGGGTTTTTTCTACAACCTTTCTCTTTTCATGTTATTTTCATTATGTGTAACTAAACCCTTTTATTGGGGAATTGATGAGACAACTTATTTGATAATCCTATGTATTTGAACTAGTTATCTATTTATACAAATCCTCTCTTGGTACATTTTCATTTCATTGTCTTGAAGTTGCCATTTTACTTACTTGTTAATATTGGGGTTCAATTTAGCTTGTGGTAGAAATGGTTCACATATGAAGGTTGTGGTTTAGGGTTTGAATGGCTTTCAACCCATTCTCCAATCTTAGCTTATATGAAGTGAAAATTGGTAAATGCATGTGTTAATTGGTAAAAGACCTTTGATTTGTTCTTAAGAATATTATTGGGCAATTACTCATAGTGGGGTTCACTTGAGTAAGAGTTTGAATCTATTTCCACCAAGACTCATAGTAGGGCTTACTTGAGTCAAGGTGTGAATTTGCACATTAATGAGTAAAATCAATTAAAAGAACAACCCTTGAGTAGGATGAAAATGCTTAATTGGACTAGTTCATTACATTAGGAAATCTTTTAGTTGTCAACTCAATTCCCCAATATCCATCATCATATATCACACATTTCATTTCGATTACTTGTTTTAGATTGGTTATTTTATTTAGTTTAGTTGTTAAAACAATTCCAAAACCAAAATGAATTTTACTTTTCCGCACGTAGTTTAGATTTTAGATTAGTGTACATAAATTAGTTATAGCCAAATATCCTCCCTTTCCCTGAGGAACGATCCCACTTGCCATTATACATCTCAGTGATTTGTGTATTCCGAGTGTGGAATTTTGGTACTTGCAAAAGTTCCGATCAAGCACATAGCAAAATGTGTGTGTGAATGCTTCTACATATATAGTAGGAGTAATTGTGATATCAACATGCAAACTCTATCCACACCTATCCATCTAAAGCCTTTCCAAAAATAGGTCAAACCGATATTCATCCGATTTTTTGCTTTTAAAATGAATAGATATCAACATATGAGCGTGTGTGTGCATGTGGCTCGTTTTCCCGTTTCTATTTGTCAACCTGAGCTTTTTCACAATTCTCAACTATACACCATAAGCCTTTTTGTTTTGTTTTACGCTTGAATCAAAGAATTTTTTTTTTTTTTTTTTTTTATGATTCATTTCAACACTTCTTTGATTTTACTAACAAAAACATATACTCCTCATGGCGGCTTTCACTCATCACAATGGCGTAGCCCTTTCCTACATTGGTGGCTTCACAACCAAGGTGTGTAGCCCTTTCCATGAGGGTGCTCGTTGATTACTATGTAGTGCCGAAAGCAAAATGGATACATACCATAGGTCATCTATCATGTACTTAACAATAAACTTTTAGATGCATCCATTATCTACACATATTCAACCACAAAACTCAAAACTAAAACATATAAGAGAAGCATTAGTGCACTTTTCAAAAATAAGATTTTCAAGCTTAAGTGCATGATCTAGAAACAATAAAAGATACTTGTTAAAGATCATTACTTCTCAAGTGAGTAGGTCTCAAAGATATTGATATTCAATATAGTTTTGCCTTATCAAGCCACTCACAATCACACAAAGACATCAATCAACACAAATCATGCCAATGGACATTCTAAGAGTTTTAAACCTCTCTTTGTCCAAGGGCTTAGTGAACAAGTCCGCAAGTTGATTTTTAGTAGGCAAATGCTCTAGAGTAACAATAGAATGTTCAACTAGATCTCTAATGAAATGATGCCTAATGTCTATGTGTTTAGTGCGGGAGTGTTGAACCGGATTTTTAGAGATGTTAATGGCACTTAAGTTATCACAATAAAGTGTCATTTTTCCTTGTTCTATCTCATAATCCTTAAGGATTTGTTTCATCCAAAGTAATTGTGTGCAAGCACTTCCGGCCGCAATGTATTCGGCTTCGGAAAGAGGAAAGGGAAACCGAATTTTGTTTCTTACTTGACCAAGAAACCAAGTTATTACCAACATAAAAGCAACCGCCCGATGTGCTTTTACGGTCATCTATGTTTCCCGCCCAATCCGCATCACAATAGCCTACAAGGATATCATTGGTATCAAATGAATAGAATAGACCAAGACTATGAGTTCCTTTGATGTACCTAATGATCCTCTTGACGGCTTTTAAGTGAGATTCCTTGGGATTTGCTTGGAATCTAGCACACAAGCCTACACTAAAGCAAATGTCAGGGTCTACTAGCCGTTAGGTAAAGTAGACTACCTATCATGCTTCTATAAAGGCTTTGGTCAACACTTTTCCCTTTTTCATCTTTGTCAAGTTTTAAAGTGGTGCTCATGGGAGTTTCAAAATCTTTTCCATTTTCTAGGCCAAATCTCTTAACTAGATTTTTAGCATATTTAGATTGATTCAACATTATGCCCATGCTAGTTTGCTTACTTGCATTCCTAGAAAATAATTCAACTCACCCTACCATACTCATTTCAAATTCACTTGACATAACACTTACAAATTCATCAACCTTGGTTTTATTAGTAGACCCAAAAACAATGTCATCAATATATATTTGTGCAACAAAAATATCATGATCATGATGTTTGATAAACAAAGTTCTATCAATGCCACCTCTCCTATATTGGTTGTCATAAGTATTGAGTCAACCTATCTACCAAGCTCTTGGAGCTTGTTTAAGGCCATAGAGCCTTTTTAAATTTAACACATGATTAGGAGAGTGTGGGTCTACAAAATCCTTAGGTTGTTCAACATACACTTCTTCTTGAAGGTATCCATTGAGGAAAGCACTTTTGACTCCATTTGAAATAATTTGAACTTTTTAATGCATGCAATGGACAACAAAGTCTATAGACTCGAGACGAGCAACCAGGGCAAACGTCTCATCAAAGTCAACACCCTCCACTTGAGTGTAACCTTGAGCCACTAGTCTAGCTTTATTCCTCACTGTTAGGATTCCCGTTGTTTAATGGCTTATTTCGTGATCAAACCACATGTGGGGATGCTTTGTAAGGGTAGCTTAGATGTTTGTTGTTGCTTAGGCCCTTTTGAAGACCTCACTATTGACAAGCACCAAAGGTAAATTCTATGTGCTTACTTATCTTGAAGAGATAGTTGCACACACTCACTTAGAATACTTGTTCATGTGTGCATTCTCTTCACATGTCACTTTACACACTAGCACTTTGATGTTGTATCTTGTTGTGTGTTTTTGTGTCTTGTAATTCGTTTCCGATAGTGTTCGGAAACGTCCGCGCTCGCACTAGAATGTGCTTGGTTTGCGCGAAGACCGCCTATGGAGATGCACTTGGCATCTCCTTGGTTTTCACCTCTGTTGGTGATCGGCGGTCGTGATCGGGCCTGGCCGCCGAATGAAACCGCCGTTTGATTTCGGCGGTTGGATGGCCGCCGATCTGAAACGCCGTTTCAGACCTGATTGATTTTATTCTCGGGTTTAATTCGGTGGAAACGGCGGTCACAAAACCGCCGAATGTAACCGCTGTTTCTCCCCTGTTTTGCCGGGAGCAATTCGGCGGTTGAAATCGGCGGCCACCGACCGCCGATTGAAACCGCCGATTGGCGCTTCTTTGAAACTTACTTAAACGACCTCACTTTGGCTTGGCACCCTATATATATGCCATTTTGTCTTTAGGTCAATCAAGAGAGTTCATATTCAGATTTCATACTTAGGATATTTTTCAAAGAGAAGAAAAATTCCAAGAACTCATTTTTAATTACTCAAACACTTTTCCATGATCATCAATCATCATCTAGCATCATCTTAGATCATCTAGATGACATCTGCATGGATTCTTCATCATACTTTGCTTGGTAAGCTTTTCACTAATATCTTACATATTTTGTGTTTTCTTATCTAGCAATCTCAATTTAATTACTTGTTGTGATTTTGTATGCTTTAATACAAGATTGAGATTAGTATGATGTATGTTTGAGAAGTTGTATTGTGCTAGCATATTAGGTTTTGTACTTGATATTGATTAGCTTAACTATTTGACATGTCATTTAGTTTTGATATCTAGGATTGCTTAATTGCATATTAATCATCTTAGATAAGCATATAGGGTTTCCCTTGCTCTATGTTGCATTTTGGATATTTTCATATATTCACTTAGGGTTGTATTCTCTTCAAGAGAAGCTAAGTCTTGTGTGTAGCAATCGGGATTAGGTTGCTTAGATCGCAAGCAAAATCGGACTAGGTTCACTCATACCGGGATTAGGTAGGTGTGTGATTACTTCCGGGATTAGGTTGTAATCGTTTGCACATTTAGTGGATTCGAGGTTCGAGTGTGGCTTACTTACATAGCCCGTGGTTTTTCCCGTGAGGGTTTCCACGTAAAAATCAAGTGTCAATTAATTTCCGCACCATATTACACTTGCTTGTTTATTTTATCTTGAGGGTAATTTCGTAATTTTGACTAACACGAAAAATTGGGTAAAAAGCGTAAAATCTATTCACCCCCCCTCTAGATAGTTTATACACACCGTGCTATAATTAGTTTCAATTGGTATCAGAGCGGGTTCCTAGACATACATAGGTGATCCTTGCTTATTTTGGTGTGTTTTGCATTTTGTGTGATTTTTGATCATTCATACATTTGCATTCATTTCATTCATTCATAAACACTATGAGTGGAAACGGTGGAAATGGTGGTGGCACGAAGGAGCTTCTAGCACAAGGCCTCCACTTCTTACCGGATTGAACTATTCCCAATGGAAAGGGAAGATGGAATCCTACATATGCCAAATTCATGACCGTGCATGGATGGCGGTGGAAGACGGATATGATCTCCCTATGATGACTCCCGCGGGTGGAGGAGAAGATGTTTTGAAGCCTAAGGCGCAATGGAACGCGCAAGAGTTTGATGCTTCAAAGTGGAATAGGAAGGCGATGCATGCCATCTTGTGTGCATGGACGAAAATCAATACAAGTTGATTCAAAATACTAGGATAGCTAAGGAGCTTGGGACATCCTAGAGATTGCACATGAGGGAACCGAAGTGGTGAAGGACTCAAGCTTCAAGTCCTCCAAACTCAATTCGAGATGCAAGATGGAGGAGAATGAGTGCTTCAACGACTTGAGATCAAGTTGATGGATATAGTCAACCAAAGCCATCAACTTGGTGATCCATATTCGGATAGGAGAATCAAGCAAAAGATTATGAGATCTCTACCCGATAGGTTTGAATCGAAGGTGACGGCTTTAGAAGAAAATAGTGGTTATAAGGATATGAAGCCGAGTGAGGTGATTGGGAGACTTCTAGCTTATGAGTCTAGGAAGGGCCTATCTCCACACCCACTAAAAAGCAAAAAGGAATTGCTTTAAAAACCTCCAAGGATGAAAAGGAGGAAAAGAAGGTTGACTCGGATGAAGACCTTGCCTTGTTTGTAAAAAGGTTCAACAAGGTTATGAAGTTTAGAAGGAAGAGCTTTGGGTCAAAAGGTCAAGATTTGAAGAAAAAGGGCTCTTTCAAGAAGTTTGAACCTAGGCAAGAAAGGACCGAAAGGAAAGGGGTCCGTTGTTTCGAGTGTGGTGGCATAGGTCATTTTGCCCCCGATTGTGCAAATCATGTTGAGAAGAAAAAGGGGAAAGTGATGGCCGCCACTTGGAGTGGAAGTAGTGATGACTCCTATGAGGGAGATGAGTCTTCGGATGATGAAGAGCTCATGGCTAATCTCCTAGCTTTTGCCTCCTCCCATAAAAGCAAAAGTGCTAGTGAGAGAGAGGAAATGAGTCAAGAGGAAAATGACTCAAGTGATGTAGAAAGTGATTCCTCCTCTAACTCCATGAATGGATTTATGGAGAAAAAGGAGTTTGCTAAATATCATGCCGAATTTAATGATTTAGCAATCAAGAGCACAAGAAAGATCAAGATGTTGAGAGAAGAAAATCTTGAACTTGCATCTCAAAATGACCACTTAAGTGAACAAGTGGAGAAATTCAAGAAGATGGAAGATAAGCTAAAAGAGGAGTTAGTCTTATCTAGGAGGAATGAGGATAGTCTAAAGAGGGAGCTTGAAGAAGTTAGAGAATCTATGACTAGGATGGATTCTAGCACCAAGAAGCTTGACCATATGCTTGGTGTTGGAAAGAGTCCATGTGACAAGAGGGGTCTTGGGTATGAAGATGACAAGAAGATCTCAACCTCTAACAAGACCATATTTGTCAAGAGCTTGAAGAAAGAAGAAACTTCACTTGTGCAACTTCCTAGAAAGAAGTTAGAAATAGGACAAAGTTCAAATGCTCAAGTGAAGATGGGGCCAAGAAGGCAACCTCAAGCTCAACCCCCTAGGGTTCCTCAAGCTAACATTTCTCCTCAAATGGCTCACAAAGGAAAGAGGCCTATCATGCAACCTCAAGCTTGGAAGCAACCTAGACCGGTTCAACAACGAAGACGCATTGAACCCCTTCATCCACAAAGACAAGGACAAGGTATGATTCCTTATTTTACTCCTATTTGTCACTTTTGTGGATTTGTTGGTCATATTAGACCACAATGCTTTCGCTATATAAAAATGTGCAAAACTAGAAGCATGATAGAGAAGAAAAAGAAAAGAGCCATGATGCATGTTCCTAGGAATAATAATATGATTGCATGATCCTAGGAATAATAGAGCACATGTACCAAAGACCACTAAGAAAGCTAAAATTGTTGCTAAGTGGATTAGAAAGAATGAAAATGTTTGCCATGTTGCACAAATAGCCTTGAAGGCAAATTCTTCTAATTTTTGGTATTTGGATAGTGGGTGCTCTAGGCACATGACGGGAAACAAGAGTTTCTTCGAGACTCTTGTTATGGAGGAAGGTGGATATGTCACTTTTGGTGATGGATCCAAAAAGAAGGTTGTAGGGAAAGGATCCATTTCCGTTCCCGGTTTACCCTCCTTATCCGATGCTTTATTTGTTGATGGCTTGAAAGCCAATTTAATAAGCATTTCACATCTAAGTGATGAAGGATATTCCGTCTTGTTTAGTAAAATGATTGCTCAATCCTAAAGCCCGATGGACAAACCTTATTGAAAGGTATGAGATCTAGCGACAATTGTTATTGTCTTGAAGCTAGAATAGTCTCAAACAATGTGTCCATGGATGAGCAAGTTGAGTTGTGGCATGAAAGACTTGGCCACATGAACTTTAGGGATTTAAGAACCCTTGGAAAGTTCGAGTGTGTGCGTGGCCTCCCTAAGCTTGGGAAGAAAGCCAATGGTATTTGTGGACCTTGCCAACAAGGAAAACAAACCAAAAGCATGCACAAAAAGGGCAAGTATCTCTCCACCAAGGAGCCCCTAGAACTTCTCCACATGGATCTCATGGGTCCTATGCAAACCGAGAGCTTAGGTGGAAAGAGATACATTTTTGTTTGTGTTGATGATTTCTCTAGATTTACATGGACATACTTTCTTAGAGAAAAATCCAAACTTTTGATAAGTTTAAAATGCTTTGTACTAAATTGCAAAATGAAATGAATTCTAACATTAGAAGCATTAAACGGATTAGAAGTGACCATGGGAGGGAGTTTGAGAATGCCTCTTTTGAAAGCTATTGTGATAGCTTAGGCATCTCCCATGAGTTTTCCGCTCCTAGGACACCTCAACAAAATGGAGTTGTTGAGAGGAAGAATAGGGTCCTCCAAGAGATGGCCCGTGTGATGTTGCTTAGCAACAATGTCCCTAGGAATCTATGGGCCGAAGCCATCAACACGGCTTGCTATATAGGAAATAGAGTGTTCCTAAGGCCCGGTACTAGAAACACCTCCTATGAGTTATGGAAAGGCAAGAGGCCAAATGTTAGCTACTTCCACACATTTGGGAGCAAATGCTACATTTTAAATGACCGTGATCAACTTGGCAAGTTTGATGCTAAGAGTGATGAGGGTATCTTTATTGGCTATGCCTTGAATAGTAGAGCCTATAGAGTTTTCAACTTGAAGACTCGAACCGTCATGGAATCATCAAATGTTGTCATTGATGATACAAGGCTCAAGTCCAAAAATGATGAGGAGGAGGATGTTTTAGAGGATGACTCTCCTTTGGAGAGGGTTGTGGTGACTCCCAATGTTGGGACATCTAATGAAGTCACACAACCTAGTACTAGAGTTCCTAACTTGGACTCTAATGAACCCGCTCCATGGGTTAGAAGACTCCATAACAAAGAGGATGTTATTGGAGATGTTAATGAGGGTGTTAGAACTAGGCGTCAAATAGCTAATCTAATTAGCTTTACATGCTACACCTCTCAAATAGAACCCAAAAAGGTTGAAGAAGCCTTAAATGATGAATTTTGGGTTCTTGCCATGCAAGAAGAGCTAAACCAATTCGAAAGGAATGAGGTTTGGACTCTAGTTCCTAGGCCTAAGACCACTAATGTCATAGGCACCAAATGGATATTTAGGAACAATCCGATGAGGATGGCAACATAGTGCGGAACAAGGCTAGACTTGTAGCACAAGGGTACTCTCAAATTGAGGGTATCGACTTTGAGGAGACTTTTGCTCCCGTTGCCCGCTTAGAGTCCATTAGGCTTCTCTTGTCCATCTCTTGTGTGCACAAGTTCAAATTGCACCAAATGGACGTCAAGAGTGCCTTCCTCAATGGCTTCTTGCAAGAGGAAGTGTTTGTAGAACAACCCAAGGGGTTTGTGGATGCTCACCACCCCAACCATGTCTATCGCCTCAAAAAGGCTCTATATGGGTTGAAACAAGCACCGAGGGCTTGGTATGAGCGCCTCACTCAATTTCTTGTTGACAATAACTACACAAGAGGTAGTGTTGACAAGACACTATTCATCAAGAGAGACAATGATGAGCTTTTCATAGCTCAAATATATGTTGATGATATAGTGTTTGGCTCCACCAACAACACCAAAGTCCAACAATTTGTTGATGTTATGTCTCTTGAATTTGAGATGAGTCTTGTTGGTGAGCTTAGTTATTTCCTAGGTTTGCAAATTAGGCAAATGCATGATGGGATTTTCATAACCCAAGCCAAATATGCTAAGAACCTAGTGAAGAAGTTTGGTTTAGAGAAAGCCAAACATTGTGATACACCCATGAGTACCACTTTGAAGCTAAGCAAGGATGCTAGTGGTAAAAGTGTGGAACAAACTCTATATCGAGGCATGATAGGTAGCTTGCTTTATTTGACCGCAAGTAGGCCCGATATATCTTTTAGTGTGGGTGTGTGTGCTAGGTACCAAGCGGATCCTAAGGAGTCCCACCTCTCTTCCGTGAAGAGGATCATTCGCTATGTGAATGGGACATCCAACTATGGGATTTGGTACTCTTTTGACACTAATGCTAGTCTAGTTGGCTTTAGTGATGCGGATTGGGCAGGAAATTGTGATGATAGGAAGAGCACATCGGGCGGTTGCTTCTTTCTAGGCAACAACTTGGTGTCTTGGTTTTGCAAGAAGCAAAACTCGATTTCCTTGTCCACGGCCGAGGCCGAGTACATAGCCGCGGGGAGTGGATGCACACAACTCCTATGGATGAAGCAAATGCTTGTAGACTACGGATTCAACCAAGGTACTCTCACTCTCTTTTGTGATAACATGAGTGCTATTAATATTTCCAAGAATCCGGTTCAACATTCTAGAACTAAGCATATTGACATCCGCCATCACTTCATTAGAGAGCTTGTTGAAAATAAATGCATAGTACTTGAACATGTAGGTACTAATGATCAACTTGCGGACCTATTTACTAAACCCTTAGATGCTACTCGATTTAAAACTCTTAGTAGATCTATTGGGATATGTCTTGTGGAGTGATGTTCTATGATTGACCCCATATGGGGAACTCAAGCAAAGAGAGCTATTTTGCATTCTTGTATCTTGCAAAAAATTTGAAATAACTTATGCCTTTTCTTTTGATTGCTTGAGTAAGCTTGGTTGTACATATGTATATATGTTTTCAATTCCTTAAGTGTGAACCTTGCTTGTCTACAATCCATGTCATATTTATGTTCAAACATGCATTTTTGGACTAGGAGATTTACATAGGAAGTATGATGTGAATGACCTATAGTTATCTCCATGACATGATGTTTCTTTAATAACATGCTAATGATAAATGGAAAAGCATGAAATTCATACAACATGCTCACATGAAAAGCATGAATTAATGATTGCATATTCTTAAAAATGCAAAACTTGTGTGAAAGCTTATGAGACTCAAAATGAATAAAGGATCTTGTATCCGTTCAAAGGAATTTATATTCCAAATGTCTCTCTTTCTTTATTAGTTGAACATGGTTACTATCATACAGATATCTTATCCGGAAAATCAAATAGGGTGCAAAGTCGCTCATGCCATGTTTCGCTTATAAAGTTGGATATAGTTGCTCATAAACTGAAATTAATAATCTCTACATCCTTGCTTTTCCCATGACATTGGTGAAATTGGTTTGAATTCTTATTAGAAACCTTTGTCATTTGCTTTGCCAAATACCATTGTATTTTGGACTTGAATGCTATATGTCTTGTATGCAAAGCATGTTGGATTCACACATTTTCTCAAATAAATCTCCTTGTTTCTCTCAAATTAATTGAAGTGCATAAAGTGACTTATATGTATATGCATATCTTGCATGCTTCTATCTCTCGTTGCTTTGAGTGACCCGGTTGGGGACTACTCCTTTGCCTATATCATGACAAAAAGGGGGAGTAGGAAATGGTAAGGGGAGTTGCAAAATATAGAAGCTTTTGTGCATTTTGGGGAGAACATACATTGAGGGGGAGTAACCCTTTGAGGGGGAGCATTGCATTTATCATTCATTACATACATTTGCTAATGTTTGTGCCTAAATTCTAAAAATGCAAATGCTTGGTATTGTTCTCACATGATTAATCTCACACTTTACTTGTATTGGAAATGCTAGAAACTTTATTTTCAGGGCTTGATTGTTCTACAAGAGATTGAAGACTTGAAGTTTTTACTCTCTTATCTCTTTGTAATGTAGTTAATCATTGTAGTCCCGTAGTTTCTAATTCTATGTGAGGAATCAATGTGAGTGGTGGTTTTGTCACGAAATAGCCAAAGGGGGAGATTGTTAGGATTCCCGTTGTTTTTAATTGGCTTATTTCGTGATCAAACCACATGTGGGGATGCTTTGTAAGGGTAGCTTAGATGTTGTTGTTGTTGCTTAGGCCCTTTTGAAGACCTCACTATTGACAAGCACCAAAGGTAAATTCTATGTGCTTACTTATCTTGAAGAGATAGTTGCACACACTCACTTAGAATACTTGTTCATGTGTGCATTCTCTTCACATGTCACTTTACACACTAGCACTTTGATGTTGTATCTTGTTGTGTGTTTTTGTGTCTTGTAATTCGTTTCCCGATAGTGTTCGGAAACGTCCGCGCTCGCACTAGAATGTGCTTGGTTTTGCGCGAAGACCACCTATGGAGATGCACTTGGCATCTCCTTGGTTTTCACCTCTGTTGGTGATCGGCGGTCGTGATCGGCGGCCTGGCCGCCGAATGAAACCGCCGTTTGATTTCAGCGGTTGAATCGGCGGTTGGATGGCCGCCGATCTGAAACGCCGTTTCAGACCTGATTGATTTTATTTCTCGGGTTTAATTCGGCGGTGGAAACGGCGGTCACAAAACCGCCGAATGTAACCGCCGTTTCTCCCCTGTTTCGCCGGGAGCAATTCGGCGGTTGAAATCGGCGGCCACCGACCGCCGATTGAAACCGCCGATTGGCGCGTTTCTTTGAAACTTACTTAAACGACCTCACTTTGGCTTGGCACCCTATATATATGCCATTTTGTCTTTAGGTCAATCAAGAGAGTTCATATTCAGATTTCATACTTAGGATATTTTTCAAAGAGAAGAAAAATTCCAAGAACTCATTTTTAATTACTCAAACACCTTTTCCATGATCATCAATCATCATCTAGTATCATCTTAGATCATCTAGATGTCATCTAGCATGGAATCTTCATCATACTTTGCTTGGTAAGCTTTTCACTAATATCTTACATATTTTGTGTTTATTTTATCTAGCAATCTCAATTAATTACTTGATTGTTATTTTGTATGCTTTAGATACAAAATTGAGATTAGTATGATGTATGTTTGAGAAGTTGTATTGTGCTAGCATATTAGGTTTTGTACTTGATATTGATTAGCTTAACTATTTGACATGTCATTTAGTTTTGATATCTAGGATTGCTATTAATTGCATATTAATCATCTTAGATAAGCATATAGGGTTTCCCTTGCTCTATGTTGCATTTTGGATATTTTCATATATTCACTTAGGGTTGTATTCTCTTCAAGAGAAGCTAAGTCTTGTGTGTAGCAATCGGGATTAGGTTGCTTAGATCGCAAGCAAAATCGGACTAGGTTCACTCATACCGGGATTAGGTAGGTGTGTGATTACTTCCGGGATTAGGTTGTAATCGTTTGCACATTTAGTGGATTCGAGGTTCGAGTGTGGCTTACTTACATAGCCCGTGGTTTTTCCCGTGAGGGTTTCCACGTAAAAATCAAGTGTCAATTTAATTTCCGCACCATATTACACTTGCTTGTTTATTTTATCTTGAGGGTAATTTCGTAATTTTGACTAACACGAAAAATTGGGTAAAAAGCGTAAAATCTATTCACCCCCCCTCTAGATAGTTTTATACACACCGTGTTATAATTAGTTTCACTCACAATCTTGCCACTTTCATCGGTTTTATTCCTAAACACCCATTTAGTGCCAATTACATTTATATCTTTAGGTCTAGGAACCAAGGACCACACTTCATTTCTCTCAAATTGATTAAGTTCATCTTGCATAGCCCCAACCCAATATTCATCAACAATTGCTTCATTAATATTTTTGGGTTCAATTTGAGAAGTGTAGCAAGCATAAGAAATTTGGTTAGCAATTTGATTTCTTGTTCTAACCCCTTCATTTAAATCACCTATGATGTCTTCTTGATAGTGTAAGTTTCTAAGTTTTGGGTGAGAATGTTCAACAACTTGGTCATTTTGTTGATTATTATTTAAAGCATTTTCCAACCCTTGACTTTCAACTTCAACATGACTATCATTTTCATCATCTTGACTAGAAACATGACTAGCCACATCAATAGGTGTTTTAGTGTCATTCAACATGTTTTCTTTAGGTTCATTAACACCATTATCATCACACAAATTAAGCATGCTAAGATCATCTATCTTCATATTGATAAGCTCCATGATAGTCTTAGTGGTCAAATTAAAGACTCTATATGCACAACTATTAATAGCATACCCAAGAAAGAGACCAACATCACTTTTAGCATCAAACTTTCCTAAGTGATCTTTATCATTCAAAATATAACATTTACTCCCAAAAGTGTGGAAGTAACTCACATTGGGCTTCTTGCCCTTCCATAGCTCATAGGACGTTTGTTTTGTGCCGGGCCTCTTAAAAACACGATTAGACACATAACAATCGGTATTAACCACCTTGGCCCATAGGTTTCTAGGGACTTTCTTGCTATTGAGCATGACCCTAGCCATCTCTTGCAAGACACGGTTTTTTCCTCTCAACAACACCATTTTGTTGAGGAGTTCTAGGTGCGGAGAACTCATGAGAAATCCCTAAACTATCACAAAACTCACTAAATTTTGCATTTTCAAATTCCGTCCCATGATCACTCCTAATGCGACATATTTTCTTGATATCAAGACCTTTTTCATTTTGAACTTGATTACAAAACTTTTTAAAGTAATCAAAAGCCTCGATCTTGTTTCTAAGAAAATAAACCTAAGTAAACCTAGAGAAGTCATCAACGCATACAAAAATGTACTTTTTGCCATTAATGCTCTCGGTTTGAATTGGCCCCATTAGGTCCATATGCACAAGTTCTAAAGGTCTCTTGGTAGCTATGTAAGAATTTTTCTTATGAGACACTTTGGTTTGCTTACCTAATTGGCAAGGTTCACAAACCACCTCAAGCTTTTTACCAAGATTAGGAAGACCTCTAACAATGCCTTGTTTTTCAAACTTTTTCAAATCTTTAAAATTCATGTGACCCAAACGTTGATGCCACAAATCAAGCTTGTTGCACTCATGTGCCATGTTGCAAGTTAGAGGATCTATCTCAAGACAATAGTAATTGTCTATAGACCTTTTGACACTTAGGACAACATTGCCCTTTTTATCAATTATAGTGCACACATCTTTGTTAAAACTAACTTCTTTAAAAATTTCACACAAGTGAGTAATGTTTATCAAGTTAGCTTGTAACCCATCAACATACAAAGTATTGCGAAGTTTAGGCAATCCGGGGATACAAATTGTTCACTTGCCAAGAACTTGCTTTTTGGTACCATCACCAAAAGTAACCCAACCTCCATCCTTTAAAACAAGATTCTTAAAGAACTCTTTGTTCCTGGTCATGTTCCTAGAGCAACCGCTATCTAGGTACCAAGAATAGGAGGAGTTGGCACGTAAAGCATATTGTGCAACATGACATTTAGATGTGTCTTTTCTAATCCACACATTTTTCACAACATGCCTCTCACTCTTACTTCTAACATGCTTTGACTCAATGTTAGGCTTTTTAACATGCACCTTGACCTCATTGGTCACATTTTCAAAAATATCAAAAAAAACATTATCAACTTTCTTATGCATAGTAGAGTGAGGCACAACACAAGATTTAGCAAGCAAGTCATCAACAACCTTTTCCACAACATGCTTTTCCAAGGTCTTCCTAGGTCTATTTCTATATCCATACATGGATGATTGCCTAGGTCCATTCAAAGACATCATGAAAAGCATTATCAAGTTTGCATTTCCGAATATACTCAAAGCATCTAGGTCGAATATGTCCTATCATATTACAATGATGACAAATAGGAATAAATTTGAGAAATTTACCATTTGCATTTGCTTCCAACTCCTTTGGACTTCTCATAATTTTTCCTCTTTGATGTGCAACCCTTGATGCTCCGCCTCTTGCATTTGAGGTTGATGCTCCTTGATGTTTATGTTGTTGTGTTCTTCCATTGAACATCCTTGTTGATGAAGAGGCACCTCCGGTAGCTTTCATAGCTTTACCTTGAGAGAGTGTACCTACATTTGATTCAATGCTTGCTTTGACAAAAGTAGATTTGTTAGATGAAGGAGTCTTCTTCTCATTGATATAACCCAAACCTCTTTTGTCACATGGATGCTTTCCACTTTCAATGAGGGTTTCAACTTTGTTAGAACTAGATGACATCTTACTAATCACCATATTAGCCTCATCAAGTTTCTCACGAAGCATCCTAATTTCAATGGCATATTTTTCCGCTATGTCATCACTAAACATAACATCTTTACGTGATTTATCAAGCCATTGTTCATACTTTTTCTCTTGATTTAAATACTCATTAAGTTTGGATTTAAGCACATTTTCAAGTTTCTTAGCATTAACAAGAGAACAATCTCTTTGCTCAATTTCTTGCTTCAAGATACCAAGTCTATTATTGCTATCTTTTAGATTCAATTCTAGACTTAGGATCTTGTCTTTAAGCATTGAATTCTTTTGAGCCAAGAGCATGATTCTCTAGCTTCTTGTTGAGGGACATATTGACTTTGGATAAACAGTTCATTTTCAAAAGTAAGATCATCGATCTTTTTCTCATCTAAGTCAATATGTTCAACAAAAGAAACCATATAGGAACACACTTCCTTAATCATAATTATAACAAACAAAAACAAACAAAAAAGCATTACAAAAAAAGGATCTATCTAAGTGCGTCTAGACACCCGCTTTGATACCAAATGAAATTTCCCTTAAGTAGTAGTGTAAAATATACCTAGAGGGGGGGGGGGGGGGGGGGGGGAATAGATATTTACTCAAATTCTTCCAATATTAAAAATGATGCGGAATATAACAAAGAAAATGCACACTTGATTAGATTTAGCAAATGAATTGATTTCACTAATACAAGAGTTAATTAATTTACAAGATATGCAATCAATGTAAGATATGGAAGATAAAGAAAAGTAAAAACAAAAAATGAACACAAGTGTTTTTACGTGGTAAAACCTCAAAGAGGAAACATCCACGGGTTGATACCACAACCACCGGCAAAGCAATCCACTATGTGAAAAAGGACTTACACACTCAAGCTACCAACTCATGATATCCGCTCAAGCTATCAACTCCTAATCTACCCTCGGGCTAGTGAATCACCAAGCCTACTTCCTATCCGAGATGTATCCTACACCTCTAGAAAGCAACTTCCTATCCAAGACGCTCACGTCTCTAGGAAGATTTCTTGCTTGCCTATCTGGATCCTCCCGACCCTAGACAAGTCTCCCTTACTTGATTATCCGAGTCCTCCCGACTCTAATTAAGACTTCCTTGCTTTATCCATAAAGCTTCACTCACTTTGCTAGAGACTTCAACCTAATGCAAAGCTATGATCTACGTGATGCAAATAATGCAAACACAATCAAATTAAGCTAGATGATCAATCAAGCTAAATGTACATGTTCAATGATAATCTAGAATAAGCTTTCAACACACAATCACAAAATTATCTAGAAATCAAGACATGTAAATCAATAAGAACAAGGTATGAATATTCAATATATCACACTTAAAAACCTAGTTCTTAGATCATGAAATAAAACCTAGAAAATAATATGAGACACATCATATGTAAATTTTCTAGAATCGATTTCAAACAAAATCAAGTTTAGCACATATATGTTCAAGAGAAATCACAAAGCTAAAACTTAATTGAAAAATGATCAAACACCCCTAGCATATGATCTAACATACTTCTCAACAAATTTCATCAATCAAATAGTAAGAATCAAGAGATGATCAAAGATGAAATTGAAAAAGAAGAAGTTGAACAAACAACCTTGACCTCGTACTGAAGATCAAGCTGTTGGGAACAATGAAAAAGTCAGCTCCCTCTGAAACTACTTAGGGTTTGTAGCTCTTCTCAAGAGCAACAATTTTGGCTTTTGAATCAATTGATTTCGAGTTTGTATGAGAAAATTATGACCAAAATACTAAAACTAAAATTGAAGAATTTCTGCAGAAATATTCAAAGTGTTCTTCAAAATCTTCAATACATGTGGAGGGAAGGAGAAGTGTTTAAAAAGAAGAGAGAAAAGAGATTTTCGGGCCAATTAGCAAGGGCCACGTCACCCACCCCATGGGGGGCGTGTGGGCCTCACAGGGCCAGAGAGGGTCTCTGGCCGTGGGGCCCACGGCCTCCCTCACGGCATGGCACACATGGCCTCTTGGCCACTCTCACCTCTCTCGCGCACTCTCACGTTATTCAGCTATAACTTGGGCATCCGAACTCCAATTTCGAATCCATTTTTGGATTATGAACCATGACTCCCTCATGCACGACGATGACTACACAACTTTGAAAAATGGTTGAGAAATCATCTCGGAAAATGACGATGAAGTCAACTCAACGAATGAGAACAAAAAGTAGCGTAGCTACATCGTTTGGACTCGAAACCTTATGAATGAGTAACCGAAATGATCGGAACTCAATAAGGCATGAAATAAGAACATGTTCAAGTCCAAAACACAAAATACACAAACAAATAAACACATATTCACACAAGCATGCCATATCAAAGAGATAGTCACAAAGCATGCAATTCTACAATGTTTGTCTATACAAGATCAATGCATGAGCATACTATAAGATGTGTGAATGTGTTATACCAAATGTTTGAACCACGATGCAGGGACACACATGTATGAATTGTGTGTGTGTGCGCTAACGCCTTGCAAGAGGATAGGAGTCAAGATATACCTTTGACGCTTTTCACCTTTTGAAGACGACTTTTGCACTAGACGTTGCTCTTCACCTTTTAAGCTTCCTTTCTTCAAAGAATATCCTAAGCAACAACTAATACAAATATGAAGTGTTTTGTAATGGAATCAAGCCAATACAAATCATGAACCTTACAAAAAATTTTAAAAAAAATATTTTTTACGATGCTCGAGACTGACAAACATCAGAGCAGTTGACAAAATTTGTTCTCCTGTCCCTCACGTCTTCTCTTCTCCCTCACTGTTTCATGTTCTAATTCATCATTTTGGCTTTCAAAAAACTCTCAAGAAACTCATCTCACTCACAAAAACACATCTCCAGAAACTCTCCAGAATCCAAGAGCTCTCCATCTCCATTTTGCTTCATCTTGTGATTATATTTTACGTTTTCTACATTTTTTCTTGCACGAGTTCTTCCTTTGGTTAGTATTTTATTGTTTAATTTGTAGTGTTTGATTACAAAGATTTTGAAAACATTTGTCTACATTTTTTTGTCTTTAAAATGTTTCTACAAGTTTCCATCTTTTTGTATACATACAAAATTAACTAATTGATTAATTAGAAATTATTGGGTAACTTTCGTTTTTAAGTTTGAATACCAATTAGATGCATCGAACCACTGATTTTGAGTTGAATATATAGAGAAGAGCTTATTCACCTATACATGTCGAAATTTATGATTAGTTGAATGTAGTAATATGTTTCTTAGTTAATTGGTGAAAATATGTTAGGCAGTATTGTGGTCGTGGAGTTTATGTTGAACAGTATCTTATTTAATTGACTATCATAGTTATTTTTCACTAATTTAGATAGTGTTATGTTGTTCCATTGCCTCACTTTGCTTTTTGTCATGATTGTTGAAAGTGAATGCTAAAGTTTTTTATTTCTGTTGGGGTAAATTTTCATTGTAGTTACTCTCATCCAACCCCACTTACATGGTTCCATGAATTATCCTAGACCATGTGATATATGGTTTCAATTATGCATCAGACTCCTTGGTTGTTTCAAAATCAAACTATCATGGTAACTTTCGTTTTTGCATTGAATACCAATTAGTTTAGAGAAGTGAAGATGACAAAAAGTACAAACTATCTACACTTTACTTTTGGTTAATTTTATTATTAGTTTAGAGATAAACATTGCATTATTTGTTAATTTGAAGGTTTTTCAAGTGTGAGAAATGGGCAAGAAATCTGTTTATGTTGTTTTTAAAGGAAAACGCATGGTATATATCATTCTTAATCGGAATGTCAAGAACAAATTAACAAATTCTGTGGGAATTCATATCAAAAGTTTAGGTCAATTTTTGAAGCTGAGAAGGCATATATTTTGTTCATAGAGCATGCAAATGAAAATGGAGTTAACCGAAACATTTGTGAGTGAAAATGGAGTTGCGTGTGCATCTATTCAAACAACTGGGGACCAAAATAATCATGCACATGCTATGGAAAATAATATTCAAAGGCATTTTCACCTTGATGGGTGGATTATTGTTGTTGTAGTTTTTATTCTTGGTGCAATCCTGCCAAATATGATGCGAAGTTGGTTTTGGGGATAAACTTATATTGTTTATACAATGTAGACCAATCTATATTGCTATGTATGAAATTGCTACAAGGTTATACTAAACAACCTAGGGGGGTTTGACACTATTTTTTAAAACTCTTTCGATACTTTTGTCAAAACCTAGGTGAGCATACAAATTAATCTTCAATATGATTGTTATGAGAAAACAATTATCACATGTATGCTCAATTCACCACCCTTAGTATACACAACATATAACAAGAGACAATGTATCTTATATATAAGTATGTTTAATGCAAAACAAATCTACAAGTTGTACTTTGAATATTACAATGTAAATTCACTAAGTAGAACTTTACAACTTGATATAGAATGTGTGCATCTCTTTCTCTACAAAAATCTTGTTTACAAATATGTGAAGAAAAGAAGATCTTTAAACAAGATATATTGACCATACATACAAATATAGATATATGGAGATAGAGACATTAGACACATTGATTTTTACGTGGTAAAACCTCTGAAGAGGAAACATTCACGGGTTGAATCCATAACCACTGGTAAACCGCAATCCACTATGACGAATAAAAAATATACACTCAAAGAAGTGACCAATCCTATGATACACTCTTCAAGCTATTAACTCTTACTCTATCCTTAGGCCTGGTGAATCACTTTGCCTACTTCCTATCCGAGATGTGACTCCCACACCTCTAGGTAGCAACTTCCTATCCGAGACGCTCATGCCTCTAGGAAGATTTCGTGCATGACTATCCGGATCCTCCCGATCCTAGCCATGACTTCTTGCTTAGCTATCCGGATCACAAAGATCTTAGTTAAGCCTTCCTAGCTTAACCATCCGGAGCCTCACGCTCATAGCCAAGACTTATTTGCTTGACTATCCAGAGCCTCACACTCCTAGCTAAGACTTCCACATTTTGCAAGACAAATGATCTAAGTGATGAAAATGATGCAAACATATACAACATAAAATATATGATCAATACATCATATGGAAACTAGACATAGTCATGAAAGATCAAATATCAAAATTGTCTAGTTACTATACATGAATAAAAACCTAGAACATGTGAAACATCAAAAACACATTCAATTCCTAGATTTATTCATGCAACTAAAACTTGAATCACAATATATACATTAAGCACATATTCAAAATTTTAGTAACGAATAAAGACATGCTAGATTCATAAGAAAATGATTAATGAATATTCTAGCATTTATTTAGAGCATGTAATCAATCAATAATCAATTAAATCCTAATTAGCTCTAAATACAAAATCAAATGTGTTAATCCTAGATTTGATCAACTAATGAGTCCAAGCACATGATAAGGCTATTGATCTTGAAAATAAAGTCAATCAAAGCACAAATAGCCCTAGATAACAAGCTAATCACAATACAACTCACAAGCAAATGAAAACATAGGTTTTAAGAAAAACCTAACTCACATTCAAGTTTCTAATTAAGCACGATTAGCTTTCAATTGAAGTTCTAGTTTTCAATAGAATTTATCCAAGTAACACATAATCCTTTTTGCATTACCCAAATCCTTTATATCAAATTCAGATTTAAGTTTCTTCTTTAAGTCATTTATCCTAGACATGTTTTTACTAGCAAGAAGCATATCATCAACATATAAAAGCAAATAGACAGAATTATTGATATTATCACTATCAAAATAAAAACATGCATCATATTTACTTTTAATAAAACCTATGCTAGTAACAAATATATCAAATCTTTTATACCATTGTCTAGGGGCCTGTTTCAGCCCATATAACGACTTTCTAAGAAGGCAAACATGTGAGGGATTAGTCTTGGACTCAAATCCCTCCGGTTGAGACATATAGATAGTTTCATCTAAGTCTCCATGCAAAAAGGTTGTCTTAACATCTAATTGTTCCAATTCTAGGTTGTAGAAGCTAACTAAGGCAAGGATGATCCTAATAGTTTTGTATTTCACAACAGGGGAAAATATCTTATTATAGTCTATTCCTTCCCTTTGTGTAAACCCTTTAGCTACTAATCTAGCTTTATATCTAACAGGATCATTCTGCTCTACACATTCTTTAATCTTATAAAGCCACCTACAAGCTATAACTTTCTGTTTTTCAGGTTTTCTAACTAAGGACCAGGTCTAATTTTTCTTAAAAGAATCCATCTCTTCTAACATGGCTTGCTGCCATTTTAGCTTGTCAATACAATTGACAGCTTCAATATAAGTCCTAGGTTTAGAATTCTCCAGTTCTTGGCCAGTGCATAGTGCAAACGAAACAACATCTGCATATGAAAACTTACTGTTAGGTTTGCTAATTCTCCTAACCCTATCCCTAACCAGCTCGCAATCAGCTAGAGGAATAGTAACCTCTAGCTGATTCTGACCCTCGATCACCTGATGCATACCATCAGAATGGGTAGCCTTATCATCCTCAATGGGATTTTCTTCAACAGTATCTGGACCATGTGGTGGGCTGCCAACCTCCACATGAATTGTATTGACATCATCCTTTAAAGGATCTGTTTTAAATTCTGTGGGTTGATCCAGATTTTTACAAGGCATCTTAGACTCATCAAAAATGACATCTCTACTTATAATCAGCTTAAACCCCTTTTGGTCTCTCAACCAAACTCTATAACCTTTAACTCCTAAAGGATAACCTAGAAACACTCCCTTTAGGGACCTAGGTTCTAATTTTCCTTCAGATTGGTGAGCATAGGCAGCACACCCAAACACTCTTAAGTGTTTTAGACTAGGAGGCCTCCCTGTCCAGATTTCTTCAGGGGTTTTAAGGGCTATGGCAGTGGAGGGAGACCTATTGATCAGATAGGCTGCTGTGGCAGCAGCTTCCCCCTAGAAATTTTGGCTCAAACCAGCTCCTATAAGCATACATCTAACCTTTTCTAGAACTATCATATTCATTCTCTCAGCCACTCCATTTTGCTATGGAGTGTGTCTCACAATTCTATGTCTAGTTATGTCATGTTCTTCACAAAAATTATTAAAGTTTTCATTACAAAATTCCAAACCATTGTCGGTTCTTAGAATTTTCAGTTTCTTAGAGGTTTGGTTTTCAACCAACCTCTTCCAAGCTTTGAAGCTTTCAAAAGCTTGATCTTTGGACTTTAAAAGGTAAAGCCAAAGTTTCCTAGAGTGGTCATCAATAAGGGATATGAAATATCTGTTCCCACCATGAGTTGGGACCTTAGAAGGTCCCCACAAATTAGAATGGACATACTCAAGAATCTGATTTGAGGTATGTTGAGCGGTGCTAAAGCTGATCCTATGTTGTTTTCCTAGGACACAACACTCACAAAATTCCAACTTATTCACTTGATCCCCATTTAAGAGATTTCTCTTGCTCAACTCAAGTATACCTCTCTCACTCATGTGACCTAACCTCATGTGCCAAAGAATGCCTGTGTCACTGATTTTAGAGTCTATGTAAGCTACCTCATTAGTGACAGCCTCACCCCTAAGCACATATAACCCATTCTTCTTGTCACCTTTAAGGATAACAAGAGAACCCTTAGAGGCTTTTAGAACACCTCTTTCAGCCTTATAGGAGTAACCTTCCTCATCTAAGGTACCTAGAGAAATTAAATTTCTCTTATGGTTTGGCACATATCTCACATCTCTAAAGACCCTAACCATCCCATCATACATTCTCAAAGCAATAAAACCTATACCTTCCACATTGCATTGTTGGTTGTTATTGAAAGTATACAAACGTAGTTAAATTGCTTAAGGCATACCTAGAGAGGGGGGGGGGGGGGTGAATAGGTTTTTACACCTTTTTCCAATCCCTTAAACAAACTCTCGTTTGTCCCCTAAGGTAGCCTTACACACAACAAAATAAACCAAGAAAGACATACATAGACAATATGAGAATATAATCATGTGCATAAGGTCTAAGTATATCACCTAGTTGTGTGAGGTATAAAAGCAAATAAACACAACAACAAATAAAACTTGTATTTCAATAGATGTTCAACTAGTTACAAGAGTGATCAAATATCACTATACAAAAATTACAATATACAAAAGAATGAAATATACAAAAATGATCTAAAGAATGAATTCACAAATCACACTTTACAAATACTTGCTTCACTATACATCACAAGTGAATAATATGAAACAAGATAATAACATATACAAATAAAATATAAAAGATAGAGATAGGAAGAATTAATACAAGAGATTTTTTTAACGTGGTAAAACCTCCAAGGAGGAAACATCCACAGGTTGAAATACAACCATTAGGGTACTATATATATTGGATGATAAAAATAGAGAATCCACAAAGTGACCAATCTTTAGCTCACCCAACCTAGTGGAGTCCAAGTCTACCCAACCCTATTGGAAAGTATGAGATCCCTCAATGATGCGAAAACACCATATATTGGACAACACACAAAACCAACATCGATGGAAGATTAGAAATTCCTCAAGAGTGCATACACCTCCCGTGTACCCCGCTCTTTTAGAGTCTATGTCTAACCATACGCCTAGGCCTACCAATATAATAGCCAACTCCCTATCTAAGGCACTCTTGCCTCTAGGGAGCCTCCCATGCATGACTATCCGAGTCCTCCCGACTCTAGCCATGACTTCTTACTTACCTATCCGAGTCATCCCGACTCTAGGCAAGTCTTCTTACTTGGCTATCCGAGTCATCCCGACTCTAACCAAGACTTCATGCCTTTTACAAAGACTTCCTAGTGTGATCATGTGAATGCAAATGATGCAAACAATCAAATCAACATAGAACATGTGATCAATACATTCTATGGTACAAATAGACCTAAACATGTGATACCACAAGTAATAAAGTCTAGATGCAAAATACAAGAATAAAACCTAAAGCATGTGAAACATCAAACACATAAGCTCAAAGTCTCATTCACACATACAACACTTGAATCAAAATATATTCATGAAGTACAAGTTCAAGATGCAATCAACATACAATAAAATGCTAGAAATATGAGATTTAATCAATCAATATTCTGGCAAAAAATATAGAGTAAGGATTCAAGATATAAATCAATCAAATCCTAGATTGCTCTAAAACACAAACAAATTCAATAATCCTAGATTTCGTTAATCAAAGGATCAAATCAAATCTCAAGGTCATTTATCACAAAATTGATTCAATCAAGTTACAAACAACCTAAGATGCCATTCTAATCACAATACAACTCACAAACATGTGAAAAACCTAGAATCATAGAAACTAGTCCACATTTGTCTATAAATTGACTTTCAATTAGAATGATTATGAAGCTATCTTTCTCAATAACTTTTACCAAACATAAACATACATATAGAAGAATAAACCCCAAGCAAATTGAAGGTTAAAAAGAAAGAAATCCCAAAGATAAGTCCAATACCTTTGATTCAACAGCTGGTTCGGATTTCAGTGTGGAACCACCAGAAAACTCAATCAAACAGCCACCAAACCACTTGGAAATGATAGAGGACTCAATTATGAACGTTCTCCAATTCGAATCGCTCAAATCCGACTCCGGATGAGGGAGATATGATGTTTGGAAGATGAGAAAATTCAGAGGAGAGGACTGACGGGATTCTTGCTAATTTTCTTCTTGAAAATCAAATGGAGAGAGAGGAGGGAAATAAAAGGAGGAGAGAGAAGAAGTTTCCGGGCCAATCAGGTGAGGCCACGTCACCCCAGGCCGTGGGGGGCGCGTGGGCCTCACGGGGGCAGAGAGCCCCTCTGGCCGTGGGGCCCATGGCCTCCCTCACGGCGTGGGCCAAGTGGCCTCATGGCCACACACCTCTCTCGCGCGCTCCCTCGATTCTTCAGCCGTATCTTGGGCATCCGAACTCTAATTTTGAATCCATTTTGGGATTACGAACCGTGACTCTCTTACGCACGACGATGACTACACAAATTTGAAAAATGGTTGAGAAATCATCTCGGAAAATGACGATGAAGTCAACTTAACGAATGAGAACGAAAAGTAGCGTAGCTACATCGTTTGGACTCGAAACCTTATAAATGAGTAACCAAAGCGACCGGAACTCAATAAGGAATCATAATAGAACATATTCAAGTCCAAATACAAAAATACGGAAACATACAAACACAAAGACACACACATATGCTATTTCCTAGACATATTCCTAGACATAGTCCTAGAACATGCAATAAGCAAAGTTTGTCAAGATAGTATAAATGCATGAGCATATATTATCAAGTATGTGAATGTGTTATATCAATGATGTTTAACCATGAAGGAACACACAAGGATGCCATGTGTGTGTGTGTGTGCCTAGCCTTGTAAGAGATATGAGGTCTTATATTACCTTTGATGATCAATGATGCACATATCTCTTTAATGTCGGCTTCTTGCAAGAATTGTGGTTGAGACATTCTTCGTCTTCTTAAATCTTCAATATATGAACCACTAAACATTACAAGAGAAACACGTTTTGATATGGAATTAATGCCAACACAAACTATAAACCTAATAGTTACCCATCAACACATTGCCACTGTTGAGTTCTTGGAACTCAGTGAACAGTTCTTTTTAAGGACACATGTGGAATGAGCAGCCTGAGTCTAGAATCCATTCAGAACTCCTATCCTCAGTGCTTATAGCTAAAAATTCACTAGGTTCATAGAATTTAGATGCTACAGCAGCATCACCATCAGATTGGGTCTTATCTTGCATTTTCTTTTTAAACTCATAACAATATTTTTTAATGTGACCTTCTTTACCACTGAAGTAACATTTCCTAGAACCATTTCTGTTTCTAGATTGAGACCTATGATTAGGTGTCTTACTTCTGCCTTTATTCTTATTATTAGAGTTATTGTTATGGTTTTTAACAGGCTGCCTACCTCTAACAAACAAGTTTTCCCCATTATCTTTCTTTTTAATCTTTAATTCAAGTTCTTTAGATTTAAGGGCAGAGATACACTCTTCAAGACTTAAGGAAGTTCTACCATATTTTATGGCAGCCTTTACATCTTTGAATGAGTCAGGCAGAGAGTTAAGAAGAATTATGGCTTCATTTTCATCACTCGGTTTTTCATTATCACCAGCATTAGCCAATTCAATAATCATCTTCTTAAATTCATCCAAGTTTTTACCTAGACCTTTACTAGCATCCATTTTAAAACTGAAAAGTCTTTCTTTCAAATAGATTTTATTAGTCAAAGATTTAGTCATATAAAGGCTTTCAAGTTTATTCCAAACACTAGAGGCAGTAGTTTCATCATTCACTTCTCTCAACACATTATCAGATAAATTCAGAATAATGGTTCCTAAAGCCATTTCTAACATGTCATCTTTTTGAGCAACAGTTAAACTATCAGGCAGTTTATCAGGACCTTCAATGGCCTTGAGGATTTTCTATTGGGAGAGTAAGGCTTTCACCTTCCTTCTCCAAATCCCGAAATCCCCAGTGCCATCAAATTTATCAATATTGAATTTCATGCTCATAATAGGATTAAATGAATTATTAAGGTTGTAAGAATCAGAACGAGTTACCTCCTTGCTAGCACTAGCAGTTCCACTGCTGGTTCCCTCCTCTTCAGTTGAGTCTTCAAGGTTTGAAGGCTCTGCCACTGGAGGGATCACGTCCTCCTTGTTCGCCGTTGGTACTGTCAAGCTCTGATACCACTGTTATAATTCTGTACCTAAACAAAACCTTAAACACTTGCTATTAACACTAACCAAACCTTATAAGATTCACTTATAAAACATAACAAGCAGAATATGTATTTACCAACAGCATAAAGAAACGAAATCAGATGCAACAAAATTTAACTGTCATCAAAGACAGGATCTGAATCAATAACAGTATACTGAGATACAACCTATTAATCCAACAACCAACTTTAACCAATTAATCTGCTAATCTGTCTCAGAAGCCTTGAAGAGACTATAAAAGATTATATCTGTCCTAATAAAGGATCTGGATATAAATGGCAGAAATATTCAAGATCTGACAAAACAGAAGTAATCAGAATAATGAGCAAGAAAGTAAATGAGACAGAGATTATCGTGGTTCGGCTCAAATCGAGCCTACATCCATGTTGAGCCTTTCCAAGAAAGACTCTCTTCACTATATGAAAGTCTTACAACCAAGAACACACCAACTGAAACCCTTACACAACCCAGAAATCACAACCAGGCACCAGATCAGCTTTACAAAGCAGATCAGCCTTTACAAAACTCTCGGTCACAGAAACAGTGAGAACAAAGATCACACAACCTCTCTTCTAAACTATCAAGCCCTAAGATCACACTTAGTACATCACGATCTCACAAGAATTACAAGGAAATCACTTGGATTCACCAAGTTACAGAGATCACAAGAAGAGAGAAAACAGAGAGCCTTTATCGTTTGAGAGAGAGAGCAAAAATAGAAACCTTAAGAAAATAATCTGATCGGTTCTCTCTCCTCATCTTGTTCTATATATACACCTTATCATCTGACTCATCACCAATATCTCACTCAGCCATTCAGAGTGCGCCACGATGGATTGCCTCACATGATCCAGCTAATGGCATCAGAAAAAGAGCTAATTTGAATTGAGGCTCCAGCTGTCAACATATCAGGTTGTTACAACTGCTGAGAAGGTTCTGGAATGGGCTTCCAGGTCGGGCTTCAAATGGGTTTCTTGATTGGGCCTAATATGTAATGTGATGGGCTAACCCAAAAACACTACATCTTTTGATTGCCTCTATTCACTTTAGCTCAAATTCTTCCTTACTATGAGTATCACATATGCACTGTTTAACGTCATTATAGTGGTCTGAGTATACAACTCCATTCAACTTCTTAGAAGATTTACTGGTGATATGCCATATACAATATCTATGGATTGTATTAGGAAAGGTTCAGCAATTGCTTTGGTTATTGCAGGATCTTGATCAGTAATGATCATTTTAGGTGGACCAATAGGCATGACTTTTAAAAATGAGTGGCAATATCGCCACCCTTATAAGTTGTGAGGTTAATTAAAATTGACTTGATGAGATGAGGTTGGTCCGGTGGTAAACCCTTCACACATGTACCACAAGATTCAAGTCATCCCCATCCCAAAAAAAGCCCCAAATTTTGTAATACTTAAAAAAATAAAAATAAAAATTAACTATTCCCACTACATTAGTATTCCTTCATCTAATCCAAAACTATATATATATATCAACTGGACATCATCGTAAAAGGATTCCTAATTATAATCTAATTTGAAGTCTGCAAAGTAATTCTTATTTATATTTCAGGATCAATTCTTTTAGAAACAATTTATAGGTGTGTACACTATTAATCTAGTTGGGGGGGGGGGGGGGGGGGGTGAATAGATTTTATCCGATTTTACCCAATTTTTTAGTATGGTCAAGATTACGAAAAAAAAAACCCCTAACTAGTCAATATAATATAGCAATTGTAATATGTGCAGAATATTAAATAACACTTGATATTTATGTGGAAACCCTCACGGGAAAAACCATGAGCTAGTAAGTGCGCCACACTCGAACCTCAAATCCACTAAATGTGATAAAGATTACAACCTAATTCCGGTATATAATCACACACCTACCTAATCCCGGTATAAGTGAACCTAGTCCAATTGCTTGTGATTTACACAACCTAATCCCGAAAGGTACACAAGTCTTGCTTCTCAATGAAGATATAAAATGCCTATGTGAATATATAAAATATCCAAAATGCAATTAGAGCTAGGGAACCCTATATGCTTATCTAAGATGACAATATTGCAATTAAAATAATCCTAGATATCAATAGCTAAATGACATTTCAAAAAGCTTAGCTAAACATAGATTATGAAAACCTAAATAGCTATCACAATACAACACTCAATCAATACATCACAAATAATCTCTATCTTGTATTTAGCATATGATCTAAAAACATACAAGTAATTAAAGAGATGTCTTAATATGAAAAACACTAAAATTAGATGAAGTTAGTGAAGAACATACCAAGGAAGATGTGATGATGCAAAACCATGCATGGATGCATCCTATATGGTCATGGATGATCCTAGATGAACTTTGATGAACAAAGGAAAAGCTTTGAGTGTTTAAAGGTGAGTTCTTGTGAATTTTTTCTTTCTTGAAAAATGTTCTAAGTAAGAAAATTGATTTGAACTCTCTCAAAATGACCTAGAGACATAAGTGATACTTATATAGGTGGTCTCTTCAAAGCATGGTTGTTTTGGTCAATTTTTTAAAATATTTTGGTTGAATTACCGCTGCCCATACCACACCATATGCAAGTGCCTAGGCAGCGGTACGCTGACTAGTCTCTTTGTGACTCTCGCAATAGTACGAGGTCAAAGAGTAGCACAATAGTAAATAAGAGTTTGTTCCCACAGGGATCGAGTGACCGATTACCGAAATTGACTAGTTTATGTGCTATTCAAACAAGCAAAATTTGAATGATTGGATTTATACTACTCAAGATTAATAAACTTAAACTACACTAATGCAATAATTGAAAATAAACAAGTAAGCAAACTCAAGCAAGTCAAACACAAACAAGTGGTTGTATCTCTTATGGGAAAATAGGCTAAGACCATGAATCCACCTATCCAATTCTCATTAATTTTAGGCACATCATTAAGGTAAAGTATGCAAGTGTGTGTGTAGATTCATGATACCCTCTATTTGTCTCTAACCTCTCTCAAGTGATAAAGACAACATTTATATGCACCAACAACCTATTTCTCAATAGTTATCCGAACTACATACAAATTCATTAAGTTCATGGCACACAAATTGAATCCTACAAGCTAGCATCGCATATTTCTATCTTACTAGATTTGTATCGGGCATTTCATCGAGCACGTTGTGTGCTTCTCCTCTTGGTGCTTCACACAATAACCAAATATCAACCAAGTGCTAGCTAGACACCTAGAAGCATTAAGCAATTGAAATACACATACACAACACAAGCAATAATGAAAAGTAATGGCCTTTACTAATGATTCATTGAAAAGGTTTCATCTTGGCCTTAGCCAAGATGGATTTAGTTCATATTATAAGAAATGGCAACAAAAGATATGATATTTATGCAAGCCATAACAAATTACAAATGAAAATAAAGAGAGAAAGGTGTAGAGAAAACTATATGTGAAGCTCTCCTCCTCTCTTGGTATGTTGGTGTGCTTGGCTTGCTTCTTCTCTCTTTGTCCCCTTCTATGCTCCAAGGTTGGGTTTTTGATGGTGGGAAATGGTGTGAAAGTTGGATAATTGATGTTTGATGAAGTGGATTTGAAGTTTGGGTGATGGATTGAAGGTTGGATGTAGTGATTTTGTGGATTTGGAGAGTAAAAATATGTTCTTGGAGTGTTTAGGATGTATTGTGGGAGTTCAAGAGGTGTTTGGAAAAGAGAGGAAGTGAGGTATTTATAATATGTGGAGATTAGGGCATAAAAACCAAGAAAAAACCGAGCTAGAGCACTGTTGAGCGGGTGGGGCACTGGTGGTCGTGCGTAGGTGTGGGGCGCATGACCAACGGCCACTTTCTGCCTCTCCGGCGCTGGTCCGGCATAGGCGTTGGTCGTCCAGCGCAATTCAGTTCTTCATCAGTTTTCGACTTTTTAGCGTCGCGCACAGTTACAAAAATGGCCATAGCTTTCTCTAAAAACATCGAAATTGCGATCCGTAAAAACCATTGGAAAGTAGACAGCCGAGACTTTCCGAAAATAGGTAGAACGAAACCTAGTTCAATCTGAGGTGAGAGATATAGCCATTGAAATATAGGTGTACTGCACAAGTCTTTCCCATTTCAGCCCTTTTAACTTCCAAAACTCATCAATTAAGCTCAAATGCCTTATTTATGGTAAATAACCTACACAAAGCTCACCAAACACATTAAATATATAAATACGCTAAAAAACGAGTACAATTGATAAGAAATGGGGGCCACACCGAGTGTACAAATAGGCACTATCATACGCATAGCGTGAAAGCTCTGCTTTCAACCATTGCGTAGACTGCCCCATAGGCATGTGCCTTGGCCACGGTATGTGTAGCGTAAAATCACCAGGTTTTTCAACCTGACTTGGACCACTGTGTAGACCGCCCTATAAGCATGTGCCTAGGCTGCGGTACAGGCAATGGTCAAAGAGAAATTTTTCTCTTTTCAAAATCAATTCACACTTAGTCTAAAATGAGTAATTATGTGCAAGTGTGAAAATTGAAAAGAATGCATCCTAATGCCTAAAGTGTCATGGCAATGTTATGAACAAGATGCAATCAATTACCACATGCAAGAAGAGAGATTAATGAACATGAATGCACCTATAAAACATACACAACATACAAGATATAAATATATCTATGAGTTGTGTGTGTGTGCAACTATATCTCTTCATTTGCAGGTAAGCACTTGAAATTTACCATTGGAGTGCTTATAACATTTGAGGTCTTGAGAGGGCCTCGAACTTGATCACAATTCCTAAGCTACCCTTATATAAACCCCACATGTGGTTTGTCATCGAAATACGCCAATCAAACTTGAGGCACTTACACTTTTAATGTAAATTAAGCTGATCAAGTGAAGATGAGGAGGAACACAGCCGAGTGCCACCAATCACATACCAATGAATGCCATACCTCCTCAGCTCTAGTAGTTTCCTCCTTAGTAGTAAAACTTCCGCTGCCTCCCACCGTGCATTTGCCGAATGCCATGGACAACATAAAACCACCTAATTTTTCATTGGGTTCTCTTGTTGAGAAATTAATTTCATTAATCGACAATGACCAAAGCTCTACTAGTGATTATGATATTTTATTATACACCATAACTCCACAACCAAAAATGATGGATTGACCATGGTGCTTTACTCCAATGAATGGTACAAATATCATACTATATATATATTGGTATTGTAGGTTGTATCAAATATGACCACATCACCAAAAAAGTGGTAAGCTCGCCTAGATTGTGCATCTGCCTAAAAGCAATGAGTAATTCGATCTTCCTCATCTGATTTAATCTCATAAGTGAAGCCCACATTTTTCTCTTACTCTGCAAGAAAGTGTTCATAAAATAAAACTCCATCATGCCTTCTCAATTCATTACGCAAATCTCTCTCATAGTTGTAAATATCCCTTTCATTACAACCAATGTTCTGTAATGCCCTCAACTTGCACCTCAAATATACTCATTTGCTGGTGTGAAGGTATATTTACTATTGATAAATGTTGGGACAAATATTTTTTTGCATCAGAAACATTTCAATGTGATCTCAAAAGATGCACCTTTTGAGGAGTTGCAAATGTGTGGGAATGACCTTCTACAAATCGCTTCACCATATATCCTTTAGTTTTTGACTTAACCACTGAAAGTTTCGCATTACAACCCTCGCGTGTCATGCCACGACGCCTTTTTCTTTCACTAATCATCGATGTAGAGTATATTCCCTCCTTAGAACATACATACTCTTTTTGAATAATCTCACTATTGTCTTTACGATTTTTACTTGAATTAATTCTAACACTGAAACCGGTCTTTTTTGTGTAAGCATTGTAAAACTCCTTAACTTCATCTAATGACAAGAATTCTTGATCCAACTTTGGCTTATGATCATCACTCACATGAGGGATATACAAATTCTTGCTAACGTCTGCACATGAATCAAATCCTTTTTCTCTGGATCCTTTGGAACGATTCATATCTATGCGGACATCATTCATTTTTCACTTGTAGATTAACCAAAAATAAAAACTCTCTTAAAAAAATTTATCTACAAATCCAAATCATGTTTGAGAATTATGATTTGTAGAATATAATTAGATCTATCCACACTCACGACAACAACATATAAACTTGAACAAGAAAACAAAATGAAATAAATTACTACATTGCCAATAAATTTCTTTAACCTAATGACCCACCTTCAATGCTTGTAGAAACCTACTTTTTCTTTTCATTTATAAAACAAAACTTTTGAGTATAAAATCAGATAATTTACGTATGTACAACATAAACTCCACGACCACAATACTGCCTAACATATTTTCACCAATTAACTAAGACACACATCACTACATTCAACTAATCATAAATTTCAACATGTATAGGTGAATAAGCTCTTCTCTATATATTCAACTAAAATCGGTGGTTCAATGCATCTAATTGGTATTCAAACATAAAAACGAAAGTGTTAACCGAAAATTGTCACTAGGGTGATTTTTCCGATTAACAATTCAACGGGACTAGAATCGGGGTAGATTTCAGTCGGTGGGATATCAAGTAGTTCGATACCCTTAGCTTCCTAATAAAACTTATGAAAAGCAATGATAATGGCAAGCAAAAATTAATGTAATTATGGTATCACGTACAACTCTTTTTATTATTATTATTGATAATAAAGACATGATAAGAATACAATGAAGACTTTAGATAGCTATGGTGATGGGATAAAAACACTTGGTTGACAATAGCGATGGAGCTCTCATTCAAGTTGATCAATGGAAACTCTCTAATAGGGTTAGGCACTCAAGTTGCAGTCCCTCTTCTGTGTGATAATGTGATGTATATATAGGTCTTGTTTCTTGCCATGCACTCCTATAACTTTGGTCTAGGGTTTTAGCAATTACAGGACTTTCCTTGGCGATCAACGAGATTGTCGGGGGATTTGATCCCTAGAATCAAGCGACTCTTTCTCTGGCAGATTGTGTAGGAGTTGACTCCTTATTCAAATAGAACACCTAGTGGCGGGAATGAGTATAATTATCTGTTTATCTTGAACGGTGGTGTTTTATTGTTGGTTTAATACTGTCCTTTGAGCGTGCTAGGCTTACCTTTATAATCTCTTCTTCTTGGTGCTCTATCTGTCTAGTCAATTAATCCAAGAAAAGGGTCGTGGTAGCTTACCCCTTTTATGAATAGTGTATTGGGATACTAGGTATGCACGGTAGCAGGGTACTGGATCTTGCGTGGCAGCGGGGTACTGGGTCATGCGTGGTAGAGTCCCTGGAACCTCGTCTTCTATGTTTCCTGGTACTTTTTGAATTTAGGGACCCTAGATCCCGTTTTGAGCTAGTAGGAGGTTGTACTTGGCCAATTTGCAATATGGCGGGGTATCGAGATGTTCTTCTATGATATCTTTATATCTCGATTTATCCTCCAATGTTGATGGAAAATTCTTCTTTGAACCCCTGCCATTTTTGGCAGTTAATAGAAAGTTACCCAATAATTCCTAATTAATCAATTAGTTAATTTTGTACGTATACAAAAAGTTGGAAACTTGTAGAAACATTTTAAAGACAAAAAAATGTAGAAAAATATTTTGAAAATCTTTGTAATCAAACACTACAAATTAAACAATAAAATACTAACCAGAGGAAGAACTCGTGCAAGCTAAAATGTAGAAAATGTAAAATATACTCACAAGATGAAGCAAAATGGAGATAGAGAGCTCTTGGATTCTGGAGAGTTTTTGGAGATGAGTTTTGTGAGAGAGATGAGTTTCTAGAGAGTTTTTTGAAAGCCAAAATGATGATTTAGAACATCAAACAGTGAAGGAGAAGAGAAGACGTGAGGGATAGAAGAACAAATTTTGTCAACTGCTCTGATGTTTGTCAGTCTCGAGCAACGTAAAAAACAAATTTTTTATTAATTTTTTTGGTATTATCTGAATAGCTTTTGGCCGTTGGATTGATCCAACAGCCAAAAGCTAAATCCCATAATAACCTCTTAATGCAGGTGTGTATATATATATAGATAATTTTTAGATAGTAAATAGTGAAGTTTAACGGTTTATTAATAATAAAAAAGGTAGCGTTAATCTCTGCCTTAACAACTACTAAAATATTAAAAGAGGAAAACATTTATTACAAAAATACATTTATTGCATTGATTGAAACAATAAATGCAATAAATATTTTCCTATTTTAGTATTTTTGTAGTTATTAAGGCACATGTTAACACCACCTTAGAAAAAATGCTTGAAAAGTGGATTATGGATACTCTGATCATCCTATTTTCTAGGTAGTAATAACAAAAAAAAAAAAAAAAAAAGCCCTTCGCAATTTTGTTTTTAATAATATCATCAAAATTTATAATAAATTAGGCCCATAATTTTTTGCCTTTTTATGAGGCTCTAAGCTCATGCTTTAGTTGCTTTGCTCAATAGCCAACACTTGTGATGTATCTTCTTCATTAAAGATGTTGCTCATTAAAGATGTTGCTATTGGTGTTTTTGTTGTTATTATTGGAAATATTATGAACAATAATAGGAGATACGGTAATAATCTCAATTGATTGAATTTCTTTAAAAGGTGTAGAAGGCACTAGTTGAGTTATTTCTTTCATCTCTTTGCCTACCCCACAACACGACATATAGTCCGCACTAGATAAGTAAATTAGGTTGGGCCAGTCCAAACACAGCCCGATCCAGTATGATTCCATACAAGAATGGTATGGCATGGCATGACACAACACAGCCTAATAATTAAACTTGTCAATGAAAATAATATATCACTCTTTATCTGTGTATTAAATTGACAGTAAATTAAAGAAATTGGTACCTATCGAGATGTAGTTTCTCATCCAATAGAAAAGAACCGACAAAGGCTACCAACACAAGAATAAATGGGTTGAATAAGGGTGTAGAAGGCACTAGTTGAGTTATTTCCTTCATCTATTTGCCTTTACCCCACAACACAGCATATATTCCACACTAGATAAGTAAATTGGGTTGGGTCGGCCCAAGCAAAGCCTGATCCAGCATGATTCCTTCATCTCTTTGCATTTACCCCACAGCACAACATATAGTCCACAGTAGATAAGTAAATTAGGTTGGGTTGGCCCAGGCTCAACCCAAACCAGCATGATTCTGTACGAGAATGGTATGGCATGGCACAATTTGATAATTAAATTTTTCAAAGAAAATAATATATCGCTCTTATCTCTATATTAAATTGAGAATAAAATAAAGAAATTGGTACCTGTCGAGGTGTTGTTTCTCGTCTAATAGAAAAAAACCAACAAAGGCTACCAATACAAAAATAAAAGGGTATAATATATATATAAACAAAGAGATGTTCCCTCATTCACACACACTATGATATCAATGTTACCGTCAAACAAGACGTCCCAATTCCCTACATATCACAAACGCTACTCATCAATATTACACAAATGAACCAACATTAATATGGCTTCTCTAGCTAGTATTAGTGTTTACATATTGAAAAAGCCACGGTAAGAAGCCTAATATTCCACCTTAATTTCCATTGATCTCTGTCTTTTTCCATACAAAGTGCATAAATAAAGGATTGAATTGATATCATCAAACACATCAAAGTTGTGCTTGGTAATTGACATGGCTACCTCTCACTCATCTTCGTCTATAACAAAAAAAGTTATACCAAATTTAATAAGAATATTAAAATGAATTATTTACAGACTTACAGTAGTTGAAGGCAAAATAACCTAAAAGATCAACCAAAAAGCAAAAGAGAAGCAGTTGCCTAAAGCCAATAAAGGACCTAAAAGATGTTTATCAGATGAATCATGTGATGAAGCCACATAGCCAGACTATGAGTGATCATGGTGGAAAAAGTCAATATGAGTTGAAGAGATGTTAATCTCAACTCTTTTATAGAAAGTTAGCAGTATTGCCCATTCGATTCCCCTTAATGTTCTCAGCACTTTAATTTGTTTTCCAAGCCATCGTCAATATTCCTAGTATTTCTACCCCACAGCACAACATATAGTCCACACTATATAATTAAATTGGGCGGTCCGACACAGCCTGATATAGTATGATTTTGCATAAGTACAGTACGGCATGGCATGACATGACATGGACATGACATGACTTGATAATTAAATTTTTCAATGAAAATAATATAATGCTCTTATATCTATATTAAATTGACAATAAATTAAAGAAATCGGTACCTATCGATGTAGTTTCTCATCCAATAGAAAAGAATCGACAAAAGCTACCAACATAATAATAAGCGGGTTGAATATAGAAACAAAGAGAGGTCCCCTCATTCTCACACACACCATGATATCAATGTCACCGTCAAACTCAATGCCCCAATTCCCAGCTTATCACAAACGCTACTCGTCAATATTACACAAAGGAACCAACATTGATATGTTTTTTTCTAGCTAGTATAAATGTTTACATACAAAAAAAAAAAAAAAAAAGCCAAGGTAAGAAGCTTAATATTCCACCCTAATTTCCATTGATCTTTGTCTTTTTCCATGTAAAGAGCATAAATAAAGGCTTGAATTGATACCATCAAACACATCAAAGTTGTACTCAAAATAGAAGCAGTTGCGCGAAGCCAATAAAAGACCTAAAAGATGTTTAACAGAGGAAGCATGCGATAATGCCACGTGGCCACACTGCGAGTGATCACGAAGAAGAATGTCAATATGAGTTGAAGAGATGTTAATCTCAATTCCTTTATAGAAAGTGAGTAACATTGTCCCTTCGATTCATTTTATGTTCCCGGCACTTTTGTTTTCCTAGTCAGTGTCAGTATTCCTAATTTTTCTACCCCACAATACAACATATAGTCCACACTAGATAAGTAAATATAGTTCACATGACCTATAAATTAATGAAAACGAGTCTTATCAGGTAAGCCCTTAATTTAATGGGTCGTATTTGAGTTTCAACTTGTGATACGATAAGCTTATCGGATCGTATTTGAGTTGATATAAACACGACATGATAACTCATATTTTGTTAACAATATAAAATGAGTAGTTACAAGGTACAATATTATAGTTACACGTCATCCCAAATTTATTACAACGTGAAATTGTTACCTCACATGTCTTGATCACAACTTTCTACGTAAAATTTGTTACACTTTACAAATATTATGTTACAATTAATATATCATATTAAATGATAAAAATAATTTAAAATACAAAAAGTTAGAATTTTAATTCAAATGTTACAAATATTTTATAAAATTAAATCAAATAAATAATAATTTAAAAGATTAAAAATAAACTAATAAATTCAAAATATATTGCATCAAAAACATTATATATAATTAAATAATTGTTTTTTGAAATCTAAAAAATAATAAATTAAAATATTAAATATGTATATTATGTTATAAATATTATATAAAATTAAATCCAAAATCCAAATTAAAAATTAATTTAAATTTTAAAAGATTATTTTGAGATATAAATAATCCTTATATAATTATTGTTTGAATTTAAGTGTTCCGTTTGAAAGAATTTAAGTTGATCTTCTACAAGTAGAGCTTTTGAAGGAAACTTGTTGGTCATTTGGTTGTCAATTAAAAAAAGCTCTTTTATATGATAAGATTACCAAAATACTTTAAAAAAATAATAATAAATGATAGGGTTATATTAGACATTTTAGTGTTATTAAAAAAAAGTGAAAAGGGTCTACTTGGAAAAACCTTAAATTTGAGCTTCTTCTAGTAGACATAAAACAACTTTTTTAATCATCTAAAAGATCTACTGAGTGACAACCAAACAATACAATTTTTTTTTTTTAAGAAGAGCTGGTTTAATTAAAAAAACTCTTTTAACAAATAGAAAAGCTCTTCCAAACGGACACTAAATAAAATTAGATTAACTTGTTTTATTAAACTTTGCTTTTTTACTGTGTTAAAAAAAACAGCTAGAGTTTTGTTTTTGTTTTTTTTTTGTTTTTTTTTTTTAAAAAAAAAAACAAATTAGTTTACAACCGATTATAATAGCTTAAGCAAGAGCCTCCAGGGGCGTAACTCTGCTTGTAGATGGACGAGCTTGGGGTTTAAGCAAATGACTCCAGTTAGCGACTCGAATCCTATCAATGACAAAAGGCTTCAAAAAAAATACCCGAATAGGTCGGTAGATAGATACTGTCAAAAATATATATATGTTTTGCTGCCACATGACAACCAAGCATTGGAGGACTCTTGTAATAAAATTCCAATGACTTATTTGGATTTAATCTCCCAACAAGGTAATAGCATTGTTATTAATTAATAATATAATCCATTTGTTAAACAGATTTTTTTTATAAAGAAAATAAATAGTGTAGATTGTACAAATATTCCCGGACATTAAACCTAATTGCATGCATATGTAACTTTTGTTCAAAATTGCACTAACATTCACATGTAAAAGGTCCAAAATGACCCTATTGTATATTTAACTATTTTATTTACATACTAAAAATAATAATTTGTTAAAAAAAAAAAACATTTTCCCTATTATTGATTTTTTTTTTTCTTTTTTTTTTTTTTTTTTTTGTCGTTCTTTGAAAACAAAAACACATTCTTCAATCAAATTGCACCAAAAAAAAAAAAAAAAAAATAGACACATCTTTATCAATCTACATTTTGACACAGCTCCATAATAGATAGTAGATACTTCACCATCTACGATGGATTGAAGCTCCATCACAGATTGCGATTGAGCTTTCTCTATCTTAGATAGAGGATGTTGCTCCATCAGATGGAGCATTCTCCTCCATCAAATGGAGTTTGGAGGAGGAGATTTGATTTTTTTTTTTTTTTCTATATTTCTCTCAAACTTTATTTTTTTTGTTAAATTATTTCGATTTTTTGTTTATAATATTTTCAGATCTCTTTCAAAGTCATACGATGGAGTTTGATTTTATTTTATTTATATCAATAGTGGAGATTGTTTGATGTAGAAAGGAGATCTAATCTCCTCCATCCATTATTTTTTTTTTAAAGAAAAAACAATAATTAAGTAATTAAATATTGTATAAATAATCAATCACAATTTTATCATATTAAGAAGACGGTTTTTCCCCTTAACCGTAATCTTTTAACAGTCACTCACTAGTAACGATAGGGGAAGTTAGTGCAAGTTCAGGCAAAAGTTGAATATGCATGAAATTAAGCCTAATGTTAGGGGTGTTTGTGCAATGTAGAAAAAACAGAGAGTGCAAGGGTAGTTTGGGTATATATAAAAAGGTACGGTAAGTAAAGGCAGGGATTGGTGCATCGACACGACCACAAGTTGACGAGAGCTGCCCGAAACTCCCACGTTCGCGGACCAACACACAATTCACTTTCATACAAATACAACTTTCTTCGAAAAATTCTCAGATTCGTTTTCTCAAATTCAGGTATGCCATTTCCGTTCCTTGATATTTCTTATTTACTTCGCGTTAATGCGTTATTATTATGATGCTCCATTTCTAGCGAATATAAGTTTATATATGATCTGTTTCGTTGTTATAAGTGAATACCGATGTTCTATGCTCCAAATTGTTATTCTCTTTATCTCTACATTTCTATGCCAAAATTGTGCATTTTGACTTCAGTTGTTGTTCTGGGTACTGCTCATAATTTGCTAGATATAACTATCTATTGTTCTTGTTGATTTCATCAGGAACAAATGGATATTAATGAAATAATCGGGGAAACTGTGTACCCTGTGAATAAAGTACCAACTAGAAGTGCAATTTATGTGTGGGGATATAATCAGAATGGTCAAACAGGTAGAAGGGGAAGAGAGCACCAACTGCGTCCCGAGCTTTTTGGGTGCCCTGCAGCTGGTAATTCCCGTTGGTTGGACATAGCGTGTGGCCGTGAGCACACTGCTGCTGTGGCCTCAGATGGTTCACTTTTTACCTGGGGTTTGTACCTTATCAAATTCTCTTTGGAAGATTATACATTCGAATTGTTTGTCCATTGAATTGTTTTGCACCTGCTGTTCTTGTTTTGTAATTGATTTGGCATATCATAAGTTCACAAATGGATTTTGCCTAAGATGGGGTGTGTTTCACTTGGGATTTTTCCCTTTATGAATTTCTTTATATCTTGTATTTGTTTTAGTTTGCAGATTCTATGATCATTGTTTATGACAGTATTTTTTATTCCAATATTATTTGATTCCATAACCAAATAATCATATTTTTGCATTTGTTCAGGTGCAAATGAATTTGGTCAATTGGGAGATGGAACCGAGGAGGGTAGTAAATATCCAAAGAAAGTAAAGCAATTGCAGACAGAATTTGTGAAATCAGTATCTTGTGGAGCACATTGTACGGCTGCTGTTGCAGAACCACGTGAAAATGATGGAACCATCTCAACCAGTAGACTTTGGGTTTGGGGGCAAAATCAGGTAGTACATTTTGTTCCTGTGGAATCATTATTTCTTATTGTTATAATGTAATGATGTTATACAAAGAAGTTGTGATTTTGTGAATACAGGCTCTTATGATTTATTTAATGAGAAAAAAATACAATATTTATAGGGTACAAAGTAAAAATTAACACTAAAAATAGGAAACTAACACGAAATAGGAAACTGAAACTATTATGTTTAAGGAAACTTAATTTCCTAATTTTGTCAACTATATTTGTAAGGAATTTGTTAACACTCCCCCTCAAGTTGGTCAGTAGATATCATCCATTCCCAGCTTGCTAGTAATAACTTGAAAAGAATGACTTGATAGACCCTTGGTCATAACTCAATATCATCAAGTTTTGCCCATTTGTTGAAATATAAGGAGTTTATATTCATACATTGTTAAGCTTCTCTTTAATAAAGTGTTAGTCCACTTCAACATGCTTCATACGACCATGCTGGACTGGGTTATGAGCGATGTTGATTGCTGACTTATTATCACAATATAGCTTTGTAGTTCCTTCCCACTTTACTCCTACATCATCAAGAATTATTTTTAACCATAATAAATCACAAATTCCATGTGTCATGGCTCTAAATTCTGTTTCTGCACTAGATCTAGCAACCACTGCTTGCTTTTTACTCATCCATGTCAACTATATGTTCAAGGAAACCTTTCCCAAATCTGTCAACTAGATTTTTAAGCAATATGTCAATAGTTTTGAAGGCAGATTTGGTAAGTTACAGGTAGGAACTATGTGAATTAGTAATTATGATAGTATAATGGTGGCATCACGAAATCCTAAAGAGAGCTTAAAAGCTGTTGAGATGTCTTTAAAACTGATCTTTATTAAATTGAAAGAATGACATCGGTGATATATAGTTTCTTGTTCTTCTTATCCTTTAAGGACACCTGAACAAGATGGCAAGGAAAATAAAGCTACCACAGGTAACAGACTAACAGGACATCTAAACCAAAATTAAAAATCATAGGCTGGTTAATCCCATTACAGCGAGTCTGTATATTGCCAAAAGATCTTTAAATTACTAAAGCTTAAGAAATATGAAACAAAACAGAAACAACATTTTATAGATTGTTGAAACCTTACAGTCTGAGTTGATATTAACCAACAACAGCTACTTAAATCTCCGATTAATAGCCCATATTGAATCTATACCATGGTTCTGAATTTCCTTGCTTTTTTGTTGTAATCCTCATTCCTCATGTAGTAATTAATACTTTCTATTCTTGTTGTTTCTTGTCCTGCTGCTTTTAATAGGGATCAAATTTTCCTCGTTTGTTTTGGGGGGCCTTTACTCCGAACACGGTATGTGGACTTCTTCTGTCAAGTTTTCTAATATGATATGGTATTTTTCCTTTTAACTTGAATGTGTATTTAAATAAATATTTCTAATCAAGCATCAGGGAAGGATTGTATTCATATTCTACCGTCTTGATTTTTTTTTTTTTTTCTTTCGATCAAAATCTCGAAATAACCTATAGTCTATTGTTTATTTGTTTTCACTTGAGTGCATAGCAGTAATCTAGAATTTTCTTTCTGTTTGTTATAGAGTATCCGTCAAGTGTCCTGTGGGGCAGTTCATGTGGTGGCTTTATCAGAAGATGGCCTACTACAAGCTTGGGGTAATTTGTCCTTTTATTATTGTTTTTAATGAATTTTCTAAGTTAAGTTTTTATATTATTCTCCCATTCTGTTGCAACCAATTTTCATAAATGTGCTTTTGCATATATCATTTGTATGTCTGGCAATAGATAGATCATATAATAAATTTACAGATTTTTTCTAGTTCTGGTCTATTAATCAGTCTCTTATTGCTGCTCTGATGAACTAGGCTACAATGAATATGGTCAGCTTGGCAGGGGTGTCACTTGTGAAGGATTACAGGGGCCTCGGATAATTAATGCTTACGCAAAGTTCCTTGATGAAGCTCCTGAACTTGTGAAGATTATCCAAGTGTCATGTGGGGAGTACCACACGACAGCCATATCTGAAAATGGCGAGGTGTAAGTTATCTGAAGGACTTCTTATATGGAGATAAGTTCTACATTTAGGCATGAGAATTATGGTTTTCCGCATGGCACAAGTAACTCTATTTGAAGGTTGACAAATCTTCTTATGGGAATCTGACATCTAGTAAGGAGGCGGGATGCAACAGAATTGGAATGCATTTTGATATGCAAGTCTCTGTCCCCTAAGCTTGGTTATACATGAAAAGCTTGATCATAATTTTTCCATGCATAATTTAATATTTATGCCACTGACTGATTCACGTGTACATCATGTCTAGTCCAGTCTGTGATGTCAAACTTTTGTCCTCGCCTATGTATTTAGTTGCAGACTCAGGTTTTTACCTATTCATAATATTTTATGTTTTAGACTTTTATGATGATATTACAATTTTTTCTTAATTGGCCCCGGTGAGCTTTAATTAGAATACATTATTTATATACTGTTATATGTTATCCCATGATTACTGTTGTGAGAGATCATATGCTGTTGTTGAAAGTGGGACTGGTTAGTTAAGTTGGTGAGATCTCTTATAGTTTTACGAGAGTTTGGGAACAGATCCCACTTATTCTAGGGATAGGTGATTCTATTTATATGTGAATTTTCGGTTATGTGATTAAAAAAATGTAATATTAATGAATGATGCATGTAGTATTGTGGTATTGGACCATGTAGCAGGGGGAATTCAATTTAAACTAGTTCCTATTTGTCCTTGTTATATTGATTCTGTTCTTGTTATTACATTTGGTAAGTGTATTTAGGGGTTTACACTATGCATCTATTATACATATGCATCTATTTTGTTGTAGTCAGTTGTTTATGTTCTTACATGTAGTGGAAATTTTAAAAGTACTAGTTCAAATACCAGTAAACTTAGTCATGCAGTCATGCCCTGGTTACTAAGAGTTTGTCAGAAAATGTGTCTTTATTGAGGCCACATTCTTATGCTTTACAGAAAATTCTTAAAAAGAAGAAGGAAAAAAGATATCTTGTTTGTTTGATGAGACTTGAAATACAAGTCGGGATAAGATCTCAGCTTGTTGAAAGTGATACTTAATATCATAATTCAGAATTAATTACATGCAAATATAGATGTGATAAATTACTTGAACAAATCTTGCTTTTTAGATGTCAATAACTACGAAATTTTTTCGTCATTGATGACAATTTGTTTGGACCTTGCAGGTATACCTGGGGGCTAGGAAGTATGGGTCAACTGGGGCACTGTTCACTTCAGTCTGGGAATAGAGAGTTATTGCCAAGGCGAGTAGTTGCCCTTGATGGGATATTTATAAAAAGTGTTTCATGTGGTGGTGTACATACTTGTGCTCTAACTTTGAAAGGAGCACTTTATGCTTGGGGTGGTGGTCAAGCAGGGCAGTTAGGCCTCGGCCCTCAAACCGGATCCTTTTCATTCATTCCTGATGACTCTGAAACGTATTTCCGCAATATCCCTGTTTTGGTGATCCCAAACAGCGTGCAACATGTTGCTTGTGGACATTGTCATACGCTTATCTGTTTGAAGGATGGGAGAATTCATGGATGGGGTTACAATGGTTATGGTCAGGCAGCTAATGATAAATCTACATATGCTTGGTATCCGTCACCAGTTGATTGGTATATTATGTTATGGCTAAGTTTTTAATTGCTCAGTAACTCTTTGCAAAATTGATTAGCATTTTATTTTTACTTGCCCACTGAATCTGTTCCAGTTGTGGTTATTTTCTTCTCTGTTGAATAATAATAAAAAAAATGTTAGCCATTAATTTAGAGGGAACTGCATTGCAGGTGTGTCGGGGAAGTGCGGAAACTAGCAGCTGGTGGTGGCCATTCTGCTGTGTTGACTGATGCTTGTTCCTTGAAAGAACTGTGTGAGTTCAGGCTTGCAGATAATATAACTCCATCTAATGCTTCTGAGATTGAGGATGTTGCATCTCGAACTGGAGCAGAGGCTTTAGCACGCCTTTGCGGAAGATTGAGGTATTGGTCTTTGTATGTATGATTTGTTACTATTACTGCTATATTTCTTTTTGATTAGTTCAGCATTTATGAAGATCAGTGATCAGTCACATAGCATCTTCTGGTAACGATGGGAATATTTTTAACTCAATGGAACATAACATGGAAGCTTAGGCTTTCTGAAGTAAAACTAAAGTTACATTTATTGATTTAATTTAGTAATATTTAAAATAATGAAGTTAAATATTCAACAAATCCACTGGTTATTGGAGTAGTCCTAGGTTTTCAGTAGTCTTAAAACTCAACCAATCTACGCATGTATTTACAGGGAGCATTTGCTCGAGGGCGGGGATTGGGATTATGAAGATGATGACATCAACAATGGGAAGAAGTAGAGAAACGGCTGAACATGGTCAGAAGGGTATTAAATCCCTATTTCAGTGTATTTACTGTTTCCATTTTATTTTCAGATCCTGATTAGTTTAGTAAATTGAGGACAATGTTATTCAGACGACGAAGGTAAAATCCTTCATACTCGCATTCATGAATTTGGTCATCTTAACCAGGAATCTGGTTATGACATTGAGATAAATAACTTGTATCCATGGATTAGTGTGAAATGCTTTAGTGAACTATAAGGTTGGACACCATTGTTTGTTTGGCGTTTCAGTAATTAGCTTTTACTCTTAATTTAGATGCAGCAAGTGAATGTATTTTTGCTCGAATCACTGCACAAGTCGGAAATATTGAGATTTTGTGTAATTGGCATCTTTATAGCAGCAACCTGTCACTGTATTGCCCAGTGCATTGGCGTGCCAGTTCATTCACAGGTGAACAAGCAAAATGTTTGTGCCATCTTTGGAGGTGCTGCAGTATTATAATAGCTCAAATTACAAATGACATACTCATATGGAGTAGCTTTACTGTTGTAATAGGGATTATATTTAGGTAATCCCATTTTTATAATATACTCATATGGAGCAGCTGATGCTTTATTCATTGACATGGCGAAGCATCCAAGGTGGCATAGTAGTGGTGATATTAGGTCGTCTTTGAGTTTCTGCATCTTTTTGCACTTGAAAACTGCCCCTGCATATTTCACCCTCATACTTTTTATATGTTGCAAGTAATGTAACAATGGCTCAATTGAGAGAGAGAGAGAGAGAGAGTGTACCCAATAGTTAAAGAAGGAAGTGGTAAGGATGGTGGTGTTGGCGGCATGAAGGATGGTGGATCTTGGCAAAGGTTTTGGTGTTTTCGTTCAGCGAGTGTCTTCTCGCTTTCCTTGAGCTGAAACATTACACCAATTGTTGGTAGAGTGTCTTCATTGCTAATGTTTGAAAGATCAAAATGCAGCATCTTTACCTGCTTTGCTAGAATGTTATTTTGCTCTTGCAATGCTTTTTCCTGTACGTCACAAGTCTCATTGTCATTTTTGAAAATACTATATTTGGAAATACCAAGTTCCTGTCTTTACCTTTTTATGCAACTCTGAAAGGGACTCCTGTACCAATTGGTTCTGCATATAATAAGTAAATCAAATTAGTCCACAACTATGAACCATGCTATCCTCATTCCTCACCTCATGTATGCTATCCTTACCTTCCGAGATCGTATGCGCTTAAGAGAAGTGTCAATCTGTTGCTCCAAGCTTTGAAGTTCTCTGAGACTAAGTGGATCCAAGTCTTCTCCTGTAAAGTGCCTACATAATCAATGTGACCCATTATTCTGTTGATTATATATATATATACACCAAGTCATCCTTGTCAATTGCTAATTGTTTTACCTTAGGTTCCTTTGCAAGACTTCAATTCTGTTCTCGAGCTTCGGGTATTCCAGACACCAGTTTCCCTGTGCAGCATTCTGTAATTTGGAATTAGTTGCAATAAGCTGCTGTTCTGCAAATGAATGTCTTTCATATCGTTCTAGGATTCTCTCCATGCTGTCATATACGAAAAGTACACAAAATAAGCATCAATTGGAACTAAAAGCTTAAGCGCATAGGGATTGACCCAACAATAACACAAATCAACAGTTTATAGAACTGAGTAAGATTTGTAGGAATAGGATTATAACTGCCCATCTGCCAAGATCCGGTTCATTTATTTTACTCAAATCAACCACATTGTTTGGGACCCGAAGAGACAAGTATCATCATTTGTTTTCCAACTTTGATCGGCCATCCCTTGTATTCTATTTATCTAATAGATCAGTTGAATAATTATCAAATCCAATAATGCTATACAACCTCAAATATTAGTTCAAAAACCAACCCAAATATTACGGTAAATGATTTGTTCTTCCCATATAAATCACAGGATGATGACACGGTAATGACAAATCACTTGCCATGTTAGCTCGGTTAATGTTATTGGTATGATATCATTACTGTTATCATCTCAAGTAATTTTACATAAGAAAGCAATTGTTAACAGCATCCCACACAAAATCCTTTAAGATCACTATCTAAAACAAGTAGGATATGAAAAATACATGAAAGAAGCATTAAAATTAAATTTAAGTTTCGATTTGATGCCTAGGCACAACCGAAAACCCTAATTTCTTTTTTTTTTTTCCAGCTACCACCAACGCTAACCTTGATTTCTTTTTCAGCCGGCACCAACCCTAACCCTAATCCTAATTTCTTTTCCAGCAGCTAGCAACCCTAACCGTAATTTCTTTCTCAGCCGCCACCAACCCTGAGTCCCTGACCTCCTAATTTCCTGCAACTGTTGAGTCCCTCACTCCAGCGACATACCGTCAAGCTTCAGAACTCGCTGACAACCCGTCTACTACTGTCAGATATTTCCAGTGACCTCCCAAAGTGTCTTAAATTGAAAGGCACGCCTCACACGCGCTTGGCGCCTAGTGCCTGAACAGGCTAGGCGCACACCTCATGAAAGTCGCCACACCTGGCCTGTCTCAAGGCGCCCGACGCCTAGGCACACCTTATTGTGCAAATGCAATAACAAGTGCTTGAACTTTTTCTCAGTAGTTTGTTATTGTTTTACTATGACCACAAGAATACAGTTCATTATAAGTTTGAGAATTAAACTTGTGTGGAGAAATAGTAAAATGACTAGATCAAAGCAAGATAGTTTCTTTGACTTTGTGAAATATATATATATATATATATATATATATATTTGAAACTTAAAAATCATTAGTGCATTAAAGCTCTCTTATGGATCTACTCAAATCGCATGCAAAATGCTCTTGACAATCGCAGCCATGCCATAAGCCTATGTGCTGCACTTTTCTTCTCAAAGAGGAGATTCATGAAACAACTACAATACAAAGTTGTTAACAATTTAGACACCATAAAAGAAACCAAAGATAGATGTAAGACTTGTAAGGTACGATGATAAATAACTGGCCAAGAACATTACTGTGTCTGTTGGGAGTGAGTGCATTGTTAAAATGGCAATTATGTTATTGGACTCAAATCATTAATTAGTTTAATTTCATGTAATTAAATCCTGAAAGCAAGAGCTTCTAAATATCACCTTACCTGGGGGAAAGTGATAGCATCTACAGATGATTCTTAATTAGCCAGTACTGGCTTTGACACAAGTGGTTAAAGGTATCACACAACTCTTAAATCAACCTAAACAGGTATGTACTTATTTAACAGTGGAAAACTTAATATTTGCTGTTCTTTTAGGAACAGAATTATCTACTTGGAAAAGGAATAAAACTTGTTAGTTTTTGTCTCTAATCAGTAGGATCTGATACATTTTTAACTCAAATGTGTTTTAAAGTGAGATTTTGAGCAGAAAGAGATGAGATTCAAATGAGAGAGGCACAATGTGAAGGAAAGAGAGAGAGGAGAGATGTGAAAAAGGTAAGGAAGTTCACTTCTAAACAATAGAAACCTAATTCAATAAAGATTTCTTAAAATTTCTAACACCTTCCGATTTTGATTTTGTGATACTAGTATCAACTTAGTAACTTGGGTTTTAATAGCACCAAAAATACCTTTCAATCACAAACACAAAATAAATCCCGTGCTTTATTTTTAAGCATTTGGTCGAGACTTATTTCCTTTGATTAAGACTTATTTCATTTGTTTTGGTTCTCAATTTTGGCCACCTAACTTGAGAACCAAACTGAACCGGTCTTCATTTATACAAGCCAAATTGAACTGATTTAATGAGTAAGACTGATCCTAACAACTGGGTTTGGGTTGGTTTGGTTTGGCCTGTTCAAGTGGTTTGTGCCCACCCCTAGAAAGAGGTGAGAATCGGAGTATTATCCATAAATGGTCAAAGTTAGATAAATAAACATTATAAGTTATTGAAAGGAACAAATTTAGAAAACACAATTTTTAGGGCTACTAATTATATTTAAGTTTGGTGTATTCAATTTGGATTTCAAAAGACTTTTAAATATTTTTTTTAAGTGGATGACTTTTGTAGAGTTCCTAAACTTTTATGGACTTTTATAGACTTTCATTGAAAGACTTACATAGACATTTATAAACTTAAACTTTCAATGACTTCTAAATATAAATACTTTGTTGTAACAAAATTATATTTACAATGTCAATAAAAATATTTTCTCAAGCGAATAAAAAAACAAAATCATCATTAATGTCTATAAACTGGATGAAAGCATTTATGCGTTTATACGTGATTTTTAACTTTTTTATTTGTTTTTTTTTATTATGTTTTGCTTCATAAAGACAATTATGCACTTAATTTTTTTTATAATTAGTCAAATTATGTGTGTAAAATATAATTTAAAAAGTTAATTTTCTTTGAAAATGGGTAGAAAACCGACAATAGTATTAACGTTTACATGTTTCTACAAAAGTTTGAAAACGGGTATAAAAACTCTACCTAAAATTAATTCAAGTTACCAAGACAAAACCTAAAAATCACACCTAGTTGGAGAACAAGACACATATTTAAAAGTGGATAGTTTGATATTGACTATATTTATATGAAGTCACGCTCATATGCAACTTTGATTATGGTGTGGTTGAGTAGTTGGTTTTTTCCTTTTATTATTTTTTATTAACGTAAATGAAGTTTATTAGATTTTTTAGTGTTGTTTAGTTGCTTTGAAAATGAGAGTAAAAAAATAAAATCTTTTGTTCTTAATTGTTATAGCCAGTGGAGAATTGTTTTATTTTATATTATTTTTTTAGTTCAACTTCTTCTTTTTTGTTATAGATCACTAATGTTTGTATTTTTTTTTATAATGTTTTTTAATTTTAAAAGTAGTTTATTTTATTTTATTTGTGAAATCTGTTAACAATGAGTGCGTTGTTGTTAATAGAACATATGATTGGTGGTTGATATTTTCAAAAAGTTTTATGTTTTTCTTCAAGAGTGAAAGTTTTTCTATTAAAAAAAAGTCTTTCAAAGTCTTTGGGAGGAATGAAAAACAAATTGAGAGATTTTTTATAACTAAAAGTCATTCACATTAAAAGTCGATGACATTTTGAATACCTCCTTACTTTCATAGACTTTTAAAAAATCTTGATTGAATACTCTATGACTTTTATAGAGTCTTGAAGAATCTATATTGAATACACCCAAACTCTTAAATTCCATAAAATTCATCTCTTGAAATCTAAATTGAATACACCCCTATAAAGTCTTAAAGGTATGCAAACATTTAGCATAATTAGGTTCTATTAATGGTTTATTAACCCATGTTCAAGAAGTTTCTTATTTAATAGTTAACTAAGTAATATTTATTCTTTCAACAGATAAAATATAATTAAGTTAGATTTTCTTAATTGATTAATATCTTAAAAAAAATGATATTATTTGTTAATTAATATATTACTAACGAAAAATATTTTAATATGTATCCTTAAGATATATTAAATACTTTATTATTAGTAAAGACCAGCCTATTGTATCGTGAGACTATATATCCACCAATGTATATTACTATTTCTCATAAAAATATAACCAGTAGAGGTAGGCATGAATTGGTTTTAACTATACTAAAACCAAACCAAACTATTTAATCGGTTTAGACGTTTAGTAATGTACAACCCAAACCAAACCAATTATAAGGTAGGGTTCAAAAAATTTCTAGCACTCTTTACTCCCCTACTTCTACTTTTAGGATTAACACTAACTTAATAACTTAAGTTTTAATAGTACCAAAAATGTGTTTCTGACCAAAATACCCTATAAAACACAATCACAAAAATAAGTCTCGCACTTTTTTTCCGAGACTTATTTTGGTCTTTTTGAGACTTATTTGGGTATTTTTTGAGAGGGTATTTTGCAATATTCGAGACTTATTGGGCAAATAAGAAATTTTCCATAAACTTTTGTTCTTCATCTTCTTCATCGACCTCCAATGGAGGTCGACCAGACCTCCAATTGGCATCAATGGAGGTTTTTGAAAGAAAAAAAATCAAACCTAAAAATGGTAGAAAAATAATAAAAGAAAAAGGTGAGGGTATTTTTATCCATTGGCGTGATTTAAACTCAAATTATAAATCTAGTGTCAATCCTAAAAGTCTCTATGGATTTGGTGTCATTTAGGCCTATTTCCTCTTATAAGGAAAAACCAAACTGAACCAAATCAATAAAAACCGGTTTGGTTTGACGATTTAGGATTAAACCTTAAAAGCACCGCAGATAGGATTATTTTTATGGGATATGATAGGTTAGTATATGATTAGATATGATTGAATTAATTGTAATGTTATCAGGTGTTTGGTACAATATAGGAATATAGGATATGATTAAAAATAGAGTAATACCATGTTTGGTGTGTTGTGGGATTAGACAAAATAGATTTGGAAATTATATGATTAAAATAGATCTAAAAATTTCCAGATATCTTCAAACAAAATATTTAAAAAATAATAATAATTGAAAAGCTTTCCAGAAATTTGGAAAAAGCATATGAAGATATTTGGAAAAATTCTCAGATTTCTTCAAACAAAATAAAAGATTGAAGAGATCTGGAAATTTCCAGATCTCTTCAAACCTCCATCAATGCAGATTGAACCAAAGCAGATGATGGAAGTACAAGCAATTAAAGTATACGTATTTATTGTTGTTGGTGATATTATTGAAGAGAGACTTGCTTTTCCAAGTCTAATAAGAAGATTGAAAAATAGCAGAGGCCATAGTTAGACTGAAAATATGAAGATTGAGACTTGAGAGAGAGGGAGAGTCAAAGTGATGAGGAAAGAGATGGAATTAAAATGAATCTCATTAATTTGGTCAGAACTATTTTATCTCACATCAATGGAATAAAAACTATAGATGAGATTAATTAAACCTATCCCATCAGCCAACCAAAGAGACTAAAAGTAAGCTTAATCTCATCCTATCTAATTTGCAAAACGGGCCCAATGAATTTAATTTCGGATGTTTTGAATTTACAATAATGCTAAACATCCCACCTAAAATCCCACATTTTTCATCCCACTACATGTGGCATGTGAGGTGTCAAATTATGAGTGAATACATATTAATAACACCTACCCCATGTATCCATTCACAATTTGACACCTCACATGCCACATGTAGTGGGATGAAAAAAGTGGGATTTTAAGTGGGATGTATAGCATTACTGTTGAATTTACTTTGAATTTTTCAAGTTGTTCAATTACCAAAAAATTTTATGAATTAAGATTAATATTACATAATCAAAATTTTTTTTTCAAATAAAAAAAATCACATTTTTTTTATTTGAACAGATATAATAATATCTATATAAGAGCCATCTCCAATGCTATTATGCATTTGGAGAAAATAGAGTGCCACATAGGATAGATAGTAAAAAAGTTAGAAAAACTCTCTCCAATGCTATTATCTAAGTTGAATATGGAGATGATGTGGCAAAAAAAAAGTTAGAGAATATGGAGTTGAGTTTCTAATTCTAGAAACTCTCCTAGAAATGCTGACTAGGATTTCTAACTCTTTTCACCAATAAGATTAAAGCTATTAACTTTTTCCACCAATAAGATTAAATCTCATTTAATTGTAAAATAAAATATGAGAGAGAGTGTAATAATTGTTTTATTATGATTGGACATAAAATAGATGTATATTTGACTTTAGATAATTGCATTGGAGATGTGAATATGCATTTCTCTATTTTTTTTTCAAAAGTGGGCCCATAATAAATAGAAATGCTGATGTAGCACTATTTAGAAACTTAAAAATACATATTTGCATTGGAGATGCTCTAAGTAGCTAAACCCATATATCGTGTGATAAAGTATAATACTAGATTTAAAAGCTAGTCCATTGCAAACACCTAAAACTTATAAAATAAAGCTAATTCGCTTAGGCTTCCAAAGGAAACAAAAGTAACTAATTTAAATTGCTAAAGAGTAAAGAAAAAAAAAAAAAAAAAAGAGTTTTTCTCTATAACACATTAATCCACCTCATCACTTTTTGCCATGTAAGCATTATTTGACCGCACTGCTTATATGGCAAAAAGTGATGAGGTGGATTACTGTGTTAAAAGTATACTCATAGATATGTCTACTAGAGAAAAACTCCAAAAAAGAAATGGCAAAAGAAAATAATAATAAAAATAAACTATTTAATGGTTTAGGTTGGGTTATTCAGTTTGATAAAATCTATCCCACAAACCAACTTTAACCAATCGGGTTGTTTTTAAGCAACCCAATAGATTTATTTTATTTAACAAAATCAAACCAACTTGTTTAAATTGGTTTGGTTATGATGGATTGATTGGTTTCACGGTTCGGGTGCCCACTCTTCTTAACAAGTATAAAAATTAAAATGGTATTTGAGCCTTCGATAAATATCATCATTGGCTTCAATCGAGTTATGCCAGATGACAACTCAAAACAAAAATGTACAGCCGATCAAATCCAACCCGAACTCACATGTAAGGAGTGTTAGAAAACCCACATAGGAAAGCAAATGAAGATGGAATGAATCACTCATTTAAAAGATAAAAATTAATAATAATAATAATAAAAGAATAGTGAATATCACAACCCAATAAACTAGTCTTTTAGGCTAGATTGTTATTTTTGTAATGCTAATTAAGGCGTCTCAAGTATTAAGCCCTTTTTTTATTAGATTAGTCTTGTGGATGCATGCCATCATTCTCATCTCGTTTGATATTCAGTGATTAAATGTAAGGATACTACGGATAAAATATGCTATCTAGAAGTCTTGTGGGTGCAACTTAGATGTCTTTCAACATAACTTGTTTATGTGTGAAGGCGAGATCCATGTCTTATTGAACTGTAATTCAAACTTGAAATAGATTATATGTGCATGTCTTATTGAACTGTTTGCACTTAAAGCAGTTTGTACGTGTGTGTGAGAGAAAAACAGATCAATATATGTGTTTTGTGTTAGAGAGAGACAGATCACTGTCGTCTCTTGACTCTTTGAACATACATATAAATTTAAGGGTCTTTGCTTCTTTTTCCATGTAAGAGTAAACATACATACGTTGGTCTACTTGGAGAAGTGTCTAATAGAGTTCATGCAGCAAAGACGATAAGGGTAAAGTGGTTAATTAAGATGCTGAAGTACTACCGATGTCACTATAAAATTCACAAATTGAAAATCATTTTGACTTAATATGTAAAACAATTTCAGCAGGCTTATATTGTTGTGGTTTTATTTAGAAAAGCAAAAATGGGTATAAGGTCAAAGTGGGGAAATCTATTTTGGGTAGGTATATATATATTATATATATTCTGTAACAAAATATGATCAGGCTAATTTTTGTTGTTACTTTTGCTGAATATATGCAGCCATCCCAAGAAGTAATATCATTAGGGGAGGCATCCTAGCTACCTAGTATATATATGCACCAACAACAATAAATTCATCTTTGGAATATCGATCGTAGCTTACTACTTAAAACAACACCAACCCCAATATCACATTGCTCTAGGAGTAATACCCTTAAAGCTCAAACCTCCCAACTTACCTCTATATATTAAATTAGATTCAGAAACCAACTTCAAATGACTTTGGTAAGAAATTTGCTGCATTAATACATGGATAGAGTAGTAGAAACTTCAAATGTTTGAATTGGACCAAATATTGGTGTTTCAAATCATGCATATTGAAAGTTGGCCTTTAATGACCATAATTAATCCAAATTAACACTGCTACTCTAGGCTACTAGCTACCCTAGATCTGCTAGTCTCCTAGACAACAAACTGATCAAACGGTACAATTAGTGGCAGAGCCAAAAGCTAAAAGCAAACTCAATGAAACTATCAGTAGTTCTAATCTGAACGACAGATTAGCTTACTCATGTCTGTCACAAACACAACAAAATTCACTGATAAACTCAACAACTTTCCATAGCTTAAAGAGTTCACTTCTTCACTACACAAGACACTTTAAAAAAAAAAAATGAATAAACTCAACAACTTTCCATAGCTTAAAGAGTTTAACATCGGCATATATGGTTGAAAAGGACATGTTGACATGACATCAAAACTTGTATAATACAGTTTCATCGATATATGTTTAAATTTGTTGGCTTCTTCTTCTGGTCAAAGAAAGATCGAAGCTTAAAACAATTTTGTAGGAAAAACGATGATTTTATTATAATGCAGGCCAATAGTACAGTAGTAACAGTAAAAAAAGAAAACACACCCAATTAAGAAAAAACAAAATAACAAGAATATATATATTGGTAAACGAAGCAAAAAAAAAAAAAAACATGCAGTAGGAAAAAGTAAAAAAAAAAAAAAAATGAAACCTGGAATCAGTGGAGTACTCAAAGAGCTTCCCTTTTGTGGAGAAGACAATCAGAGCCACGTCAGCCTCGCATAAGACAGAGATCTCATGAGCTTTCTTAAGCAAACCTCCTCTTCTCTTTGAAAATGTCACTTGTCTGCTTATCTTGTTCTCGATCCGCTTCAACTCAACCCTACCCCTTCCCATTTTTCCTTTTTCTTCTTCTAGACTTCTTCTTCAATAAATAATAATAATAATAATAATCTACTTACTGAATTTTCTCACTTAAAAGAAGAAGAAGAACCAGAAAACCCTAAACATGGTGGTGATTTTTGTTTTCTTTTTGTGGAGTATAAGAAGAGATGGGAATTGCGAGATGTGTATAAAAATGGTAATTATAAGTGGGTTTCTATTTTTGTGTTGCTCAAGTTTTATCAACTAAAAAGGGCTTTGTGTCTGTGTATATATGGGAAATTGGGAATTTGAGAGAGAGGAATTATTATATCTTAGGAAAATTTTAAATTTATAAAAAAAATAAATAAATAATGAAAGTGGTGAAAGTGAAACCGGATAGTGGTATTGGGAAACCAAGTGGTTTATCGTAGGATGCGTTGTCGACATACTATTGGATGATGGGGTTCAACAGTTGTTAATGTCTCGTTTAGAGCCACAGGTTCTGCTTGGAGGAGTCCTGTCCGTACATGCTCCTGAGTCCTGTCACACCCTCTGGGACCCACCCCCCACTCTTACCTTAACTTCTGTCGTCTTCTGTTGACGGCGCTTCACTCCACTCGCCAGTTCCCTTACCTAACAAAAACGTGTAGTTCCTTTTAAGTTCATGATTTTTACCTGAAATACACATAAATCGATTCCTAACCGACTTTCGTAAACTTTGTAATCTCAAATCAATGATACTTTCTTTCATTAGGATTTTTAATTAGTAATCGTTATACCCGAAATATGGGTCTACCGCCACTTAGTCATTATATAAATAAAATGGTCAAGACTTGTATTGGGCTGAAACCTAAATGCTAGATCAGACCTAAAAAGCAAGGCGATCTAAAGGAGATCCACTTGATAGACATGTCCATTTAGGAAACACTTCTCGAGCAAGTAATAAAATGAATCAGGACTAGGGTTAAGGCCTTGAAAAGCCAATATTCGGTCTAACAACACTCAACCTACCAAGTGGGCTTATGTGTCACTTAACCAACAGTGCGGCAATATTGAGACAAATACGTGTTAGTCAGACATTCAACCAATCCAAAAGGAATTGAAAGTGTCAGATAGGCTTTCATCTATCCAACTAGTATCCTAGTGTCAACTAAAACACTCGAGTATGGGTACTCAGATACACTTCTTACAGTATAAATAGGTAAACCTACCTCATTTACAACAATACTCATTCTATTTACACATTTTAGTCTTATCATTTCTTTAAGATTTATCTCTCTCAAACTTGGTACTGACTTGGGCATCAAAGAATAAACGCCGATGCCCAGCGGCTCTCCACTAACGTCCATTTTCTATCATTTTATTTCAGGCACAAGAGTCAACCCGAAACCTACTCGAATTGCCTGAGCAATCCGAAACACCTACTGAAAACTGAAACACATCAAAACCTAGCTAGTCTTCAATTTATTTGGTTGACTAGATGCTCAAACGGCCTACATGGCAGTTTGACTATTGTTATCAGTTTTACATGTAAACAATAACCATGTCATAAGTTTTTGAGGAAACACCCCCTTTAAACCTCTTTTAGAACAATAATTCTATTTTGCCCAAATTTGGTAGCCAAATGATGTGGCATCATTATAATCCATTCATTTAAATTGTATTAGATTTGCATAATTTAAATAAGTGGATTGTATTGAAGCCACATCATTTGGACACTCAATTTGGGCAAAGTAGCATTACTTTTTTTAAAAGGGTGTTTTCTAAATCTTCCAAGTATTAATGTTTTTATTGTTTTTATCCCTCCCTCTATTATTTATTTCACATTGATATTTCTTTCATGACAAAATCAAATTCTCTCTTAAGATTTTCAGGCGACTTTCTCTCTCTCCGATATTTCGTCTTTTGTTTTCGTCATCTCTGGATTACATTATTATTCTCCACATTATCCTCAGATTTCGCCCTTCATTCTTATTATTATTATGATTATTATTATTATTTTTTTTTTTTGTGAATAGACCTCCATGGATGTTTCGAAACAGACTCCCTAGGATAAATAAAAAATATATGGCGTGTATAATCTGAAAATTTAGATTATACACGCTAAGTTTTGTTTTTTTAAAATGTGTTTAAAAAAAAAATCTTAACTTAAAAAACTCTAGCGTGTTTAATATATATATAAAAAAAATATCGTGTTTAATTCCGCCAGTTTAGGGCGCGTTTGGTATCATTTTTAAAATGATGTTTTTGAAAACGATTTTTAAAAATGATGTTTTAAAAAACGTAATGTGTTTGGTAGTGTTTTTTAAAAGTAGTTTTTAAAAACGGAAAACAATATAAATGTGTTTGGTTTTATTTTTTATAAAAGTAAAATAGTTGTTTGGAGGGAAAAGTTGTGGTTTGTTTTGAAAACCTGTTTTGAAAACGATGAAAAACTATAAATTGTTGTTTTCAACTTATAAATTTAAAAACAATGTTTTTCATTTTCGAAACAACTTTACAACCATTTTTAAAAAAACTTAAAACAGTTTTATGAAATGCATCTAAACACCATCTTAGTTTTTTTTTCTCCTTCTTCTATGTGTAGACCTTTGGCGTGTTTAATCCTTGAATTAAACATGTCAATTTAGATTTTTCTTCTTCTTCTTCTTCATCAGTGCACTTATGTTCCAAAACAATTTTTTTTTTTATTTTAAGTCTTAGACCTCCATTGTTGAGGTATGCGCACCTCTATTGGAGGTCCAATAGGAACTCCCAAATTTTTTTGGGAGGTCTGTGACTTCCATTAGTGGAGGTGAATCGGATTCTCTCACTTAGTAGCAAAATTCTGTTTCCCTCATCTCTCTATTTCTAAAGTCTTTTTGGTTGAAGGGTATTTTTATACAAAAAGTTGATTGTTTGATAAAAACAATCTAACTGTTGGAAGTTGATAAATTTAGAAACTACTTATGCAATTGACCCTAAGTTTTTTTTTTAGTTGAATTATCCATTCTTGATGAATAGACATTTATCAATTTTAGAAAATAAACTAAAATTAGTAGAGTAGTGATGACAGAAGACAAATTAGCAAAACGTTCCGTTTCCATTCTTTTTGTTTTTTCATTGGACAAGCAGCTTCACAGTAGTACTAGAATATAATCTTATGAAAAGAGCATGAAGAATAAAAATATATTAAAAATTAATATTGAGAATGTCAACCTCACGTTGTTCATCATTATATATATATATATATTGTTCAAAATTATACAAAGATTCACATTTTCCGTACGGTCTTTAGTCAATTTTGCAAACAGTACTACTCAATACTAGTATTCCACAACATTTGTATCCGGACTATATATATACATATTGTTCAAAATGTGATAGGTAAATTGGTATATAGAAAATTTATTTAGCTGAAGTTAAAGATATGATGTTGATATGACAAGTATATAATGCAATAGTATATCAATTGGGAGGATGAGGATTTTGGACTGTGAACACCACATACGGTGGCAGCAACTCAAACTTTGGACGCTGTTGAACTAAATGAACGTTGTTACCACCATATCAGATTGAATTGGAGGATGGAGATTTTGGAAAGTGAACATCAAGCATATAGAGGGACCCAACGTTCTATATATGTGAATAACCTGACCAGTGACTATAGTAATTATAAACCAGGCAAGGCATGTCGTTTGATTTTCATATATAATTGTTTTATAAGATCGAAATCTCTTTTACTTTTTTTTTTCCAGCTTTTATTCGAAGATCAATAAATTCATTAATGTGTGATATATATGTTTTAGTGGTCCTCTCCTATTCCTAGTACGAATGAAATTCTCTCTATATATATATATGATTTATTCTTGTTTAATGGAGACATTATTCGAGCTCTAGGCATTTGAAGTTTTCATGGAAAGTGGTCCCAAAATTACTGGCAAACAAGTTTATATTTAATATCCTAAAATTTATGACCTTTGGGACCATATTGTACTACTGCAAACTTATATATATTCAATTATCTCTCACAAATCTATCCTTACCTTCGACCAGTTGACAATGGGGACCATTAATGAAAACTCCATGACACGAAAATTCAAAATTTTAAAGAGAAAACGAGGAGTGATTCTAATCTATTTATTTTGATAACTGCGAACATAAATTATTATTATTATTATTATTATTATTTTGATAACGGACGTGCATCTCGAAAACGAGATCGACGATGAACTCTTGATCCCATCCCAGTACCGGAGCCTGCTCTGCTGGTAAAAGGGGGAGATTGTTAGTAGTGCTCCTAATTAAAAGACAGTAGTAGTACCTCTTATATATCCAACAACACTTAATAATACCCTTAAAACCCTAATAAATTTTGTAAGAGAGACATGATTACTGTCCGTACAGACATGAAGAGCAAAAATGCTCCTCTTTAATTATATATATATATATATATATATATATATATAAATAGCAAAATCAAGAAACCCTAGCAAGAGATTATGCCCTTTGAGAATGACAAGAAGCTAGGAAAGGAAAAGAGAAAACATCCTTAATTATAGAATATATATATATATATATATATATATATATATATGATGATGATGATGATGATGATGATGATTATATGGAAATTAAGTTTGACTAGGTTACAAGCGAGGCTCAAAAGAAGGTAGCCACAATTAGATAAAATAAACTCAAATGAGTGACAAAGACTTTCGTTTCAGTGTGACATATAACGAATTTTTTTTATACTCTATTATGAGTTATGAAAAGAGCTAAATTGTGTTGGATATGGCTCGAATTTTCAATGGTTACCAAACGGGATTCCATCAATGCAGAGACTTCCTGGAGACATAGAAAACGTTTGGAAGTATAAGATCGTGTTTGGGGGAGACGTGAAGACCTTGAAGAACTGAAACGGCTGAAGGGCGTTGTCCATAGTGCTATGCATCAGACAGCGGTCTAAGGAGTGATGTGCCTTAGAGACACCAACGTTGTGCCTTATGACGTGCAATGCACAGGGGCAAGGACAACGATCCTCTTCCAGGGATTTATGCTTATGCACAACGGTTCAACATATTAGATATTATTGTTGTGGGTTTGACAGTGGCAGTGACATCGGTTTTGAGCGATGCAACGCACGGATTGCAGTTTTCTGAGCAATGTAATTTCAGGTGACTTCAACACGGTTTAGGAATCAGGTGGCCAACCGCGACTTGAATTGTAGTCAGTCACAGGCATGCATGAATCAGGAAATATTAGCAAAAAAGGAAGTATGTTGTTTCTGGAAGTTCTTATGCTTGAAGAAAAATGATTTCTCTCTACAAGAAGACTTATCATAAAAGGAAATAGAGTTTATGTGAAACAAATAAATCTTGTACGTATAGGAGATAGATTTCCTTGTAGGTTTAAACTCACTGTAACTCATATAAATAGACCATAATAACTAGGTTATTATGTGTAGATCAAATAGCAAAATACTAGAGAGATCTCAAAGTGGGCATTGGGTGTAATCGGGTTTGGGGTATTTTAGAGAGAGAATCATGAGTGTATGGTTGTACAAATTTACTACATAGTGGAACTTTCTCTTATTGTCTCGACGGCTGTGGTTTTTTCCCTTTTTGGGTTTCCACATAAAATCCTTGTGTTGTAATTGGATTGATTGTTTTATTTCTTTCATCTTATTTTTTCCTTGCTATTGTTTGTTTGTGGCTATCTGGCAATGTTTCTGCATAGCGATTATTGCTAACAATTGGTATAAGAGCCCTGGTTGTTTGATATTGGTCTTAACAAACTGTTATGGCAAAGATGATGAGATTCGAGGTTGAGAAGTTCGACGGAAAGATTAACTTTGACTTGTGCCAAGTTCAAGTCAAGGATCTAATTAATTCAATACGGTCTACACAAGGCATTGAAGAGCAAATCAACCCTTGGAAACCCTGAAGGCTATGGAGATTTTAGTAAAGAAGTGGTTGGTACTAGTTTTGGAAAATCTGTGATGAGCAATGATGATTGGGAGGATTTAGATGAGAGAGCTGCAAGTGCGATACGATTGTGCCTGGCCAATAATGTTCTTGCAAATATTCATGGAACATATTCAGCGAAAGAACTTTAGTAGAGACTTGAAGAATTGTATCAAATGATAATGTCGTTTTGTATTCAACAAAACAATGTATTTATGTGTTCACTTGAAAACTGTGTTTAACCACTTAGGATAGAAGCTTAGTAAAACGATAAGTAAGGATTCATTCCATAGATATTAGAGTAACATATTGTATTAATTAACTAGTCCACAATGCAATAATGTAAATCATGGTAAATTGGATAGTGTATGTATGGTTTGAGAAACCATCATCAAACAATGCATGTAAGTAAATGTAACCAAAAGTGATAGGGAAAATAGAATGCTCAACAATCTTAAATAAGATAATGGAATGTAATTAATTAAGAGAATATTAGGGAAATGATAAAGTTGCAAGTGGATTGTGGGCAATACTCACCAAGTTACTTTAATAAACTAATCTTATACTTGTTAATCATTTGTAGTCTTAAATGTGAATAGGTTGTCGAAACATAACATAAACACTTCCCACCAAAATGTCTAACCAATTAAGGAGAGGGGGTCAAGGTGGAATCGGTTAATTACAAATCAAGGCTTAGAAGACTGTGGTTGATATACCCTCCAATCATCTATCATAAACACTATGTTCCTAATCAATCAAGGTGTCAATCCAAGATTGATTGTATAACAAATTATCCTAAACAAGAGTATAATCAACTAATGGTATACAATGCCAATTATAATGAATAAGATCTAGTTATCAAATGAATAGAACACAAATAGAGATTCAAAATACAATATAGCTTTAGCAAAACCCAAATCCAAATGTTTCTCACATCAATCCCCTAGAATGGGGTTTTAGTTACACATAGTTACAACCAATAAGCAAGAAGTAATAGATTAGGAAATCACCCTTGGGCCTCCTTCTTTATTACTTGATCCTTTCTTTCTTTTGATGCTCTTAGTGAAAAGAATGGTAGATAAGGATGTGTTTAGATGGATGGATGTCTAATGGTTAGTGACAAAGGTAGGGAAATGTAGAGAATGGGTAGAGAGGAATGGTTAGGTAAAGTATTCAAGATTTTTTGTTGAGTTTTTGGATGGAATAGATAGTCCAAGATTAGAGATAGAGGAAGGTGAATGTGTGAAGTATGGAAGAGAGAATGCTAGTCTAAATTTGAGAATTTCGTGCTTGGAAGTGTCTATTTTCAAATGGAGAAGAAGGCTCTTTATAGTGGCTCTCGGATCTATCCTTTAACTGCCAGAAATCCTGATGTGGCATGTGTCACGGTCGCATTGTCACGGCTTTGGAGACTGCGACGCTACTGCGACAGACGGTTATTCATCCTTCAATCTGGTTGTCGCGGTTGCGAAGATAGCGACATCTGAAGGGCGACAATGGGATTTGAGATCTTGAAAGTGGTCACTGTTTGGTCACACAACGACACTAGCAACAACGCTGGACCTGATTAACTTCTTGGGTTTTCTTCTTCTCTATCACGGTGATGGCATAACAGCGACAATAAACCGCGACTGCATACTTGATTGATTTATCAGGATTTCTTCTCTTAGTCACGGTATGTCCTAACAGCGATAGTTCCGTGTCATTTCCTTGGCTTGGATCTTCGTTGCTTCAAGCTTTTTGTCGCGGTGTGCACAAAGGCGACACCTAGAACAACGACAATGCCTTGTTTTTCACCATTTCGCACTTTTGTATCAAGTTTTTCTCCATCTTCACAAATGCCCTTGTGGCACTAATAAACCTGAAACACTGGATTAACATAGTTAAAACACAGGGAAATGCCCGAGAATCAAGCGAAAAGAGAAGGAGATTAGGACCAAAATCATATCTATTTTGCCTCGATCATCAAACAAATAGAGTCTGCAACCGGTTCTACCTGAAGGAGCAGTTTGACACACTGCAGATGTCTAAAGGTACAAAGGTTTCCGATCATCTGAGAGTGCTCAATGGGATTATTTCCGACTTAAAGTCGATTGGAGTTAAGATCGATGAGGAAGATAAAACGTTGAGACTCTCATCTGGTCTCTTCCACTGTCCCATGCGCACTTGAAGCCTATCTTGATGCATGGGGGTCCGACTATAATTCTTGGGGATGTGACGAGTAAGTTAATCTTTGAGGAAAGAAGGTTGAAGAGTAAAGGTAAATCTTCTGATAACTCTGCCCTCTTGGTTAATAGTAGGAAAAATGGGAACTCCAAGAAAGTAATCACTTGATGGAACTACGGACATACGGGTCATATGAAGAAAGATTGTAGCAAAAAGGCAAGTGAGGCTAAAGGCTCCAAAGAAAGGGATCCGGCAATTGCCTCTCTTAAGTATAACGACTACAGTGATGCCCTCTAAAGGGACATAAACATCCTCATGGCATAACCGCCAATTTCCATGAAAGAGGATGTATTGTTGATAGCTGGTCCAGAATTGCGCACATGCATTGGTTAAGAAAGTGATGCAAGATGTGTGGTGGATAAGGATGTTGATGGCTAACGTACTCCCTAGAAATCCTAACATGAGAAATTGCACCACAAATTCAGTAGGTAATTTCGACATGTGCTAGTGAAATCTTAGGATAGGTGTTCCTAAGCGGTTATACCTCGTCGTGGGTATGTTAATCCTCAAGTTGAGAGTCGTAGCTGATGACGGAGTTTTGAGAATTCTTGAATTTCCAATGGTTACCAAACGCGAGAAATGTTTAGAAGTATGAGATTGTGTTTGAGGGAGGCGTGGATACCTTGGAGAACTGAAACGGCTGAAGGGCGCTGTCCCTAGCATTGTGCATTAGACAACGGTCTAGGGAGCGCTATGCCTTAAAGACAACAACCTTATGCCTTGCGCTGTGCAATGCATAGAGACAGGGACAACGGTCCTGTTCCAGGGATTTACGATGTACCTTGCAGTGTTCATATTGCACAACGGCACGAACAATGGTTCAACATCAGAGATTATCGTTGTGGATAGCACTGTGGGTTTGGCAACGGTTTTGATGATGCAATGCATGGATCGCGGTTTTCTGAGCGATATAATTTCAGGTGACTTCAACACGGTTTATGAAGCGGGTGGACAACTGTGACTCGAATCGTAGTCAATCACAGGTATGCGTGAATTAGGAAATATTAGCATAAAAGGAAGTATGTTGTTTCTAGAAGTTCTTATGCTTGAAGGAAAAAGATTTTTCTTTACAAGAAGACTTGTCATAAAAGGAAATAGAGTTTATGTGAAACAAGTAAATCTTGTATGTATAGGAGATATATTTCCTTGTAGGTTTAAACTCCATGTAACTCATATAAATAGAACATAATAACTAGGTTATTATGTATGGAGCAAATAGCAAAATACTAGAGAGATCTCAAAGTGGGCATTGGGTGTAATCGGGTTTTGGGGTATTTTAAAGAGAGAATCATGAGTGTGTGGTTGTAAAAATTTACTACATAATGGAACTTTCTCTTGTTGTCCTTACGGCTGTGATGTTTTCCCTTCTTGGGTTTCCACGTAAAATCTTTATGTTGTGATTGGATTGATTGTTTTATTTCTTCCATCTTAATTTTTCCTTGCTAGTTGCTATTGTTTGTTTGTGGCTATCCGGCAACGGTTCCGTGTATCAATTACCACTAACAAATTGCAATACAAAAGCCTTAATAATTTATGAACAAAAAACAAATTATACCAAGTATTATAACTAGTACAACTTAAACAAGTTAAAACCTAATACTGTACTATTCAAATAAATTAAGACGAAATTCCTTGTGAAATTGTTGTAATTCGAATCTCTTACTTTATTTTAGACAAGACTTTGAACTCATTCATGTACAGTTCAATATATGAACCCAATATGTTTCCAAAATGTTAAGCATATTATTAAATAGGGGAGAACACAGTTCAATATTATTTGATGGTGCAATTAATATCTCAGGTTGGAGTCCCTGCAACTGCGATTGCGAATGCAAGTGGTATATATATAGAAAAAAGAGTTGAGAGTAATGCAGAATTGATTAGTTAAAATGGAATAGGAATGTGAATGAATATATTATTATTCGTTTATTATCTAAATATCTTATTCTCTTTATAAGGAATCTTGAATTGATGGAGGGTATGATTATGAATAGAGAGACGGCCCTACAGGTGGGTGTCGTTTACATAAAGATCACCAACCATCAACACTTGTACGAGAAATCATATGTGCATCACACAAATTAAAATTAAATAATACCTAGTTGCACAATCGCAATACTGAAACACAATGGTCAAAAGGAGAAAATAAATTAAGATTCTTTATCTTCTTAATCCAAATTATTGGGGCTTTAATTATTAACATTTTCAACACATTATTTTAACTACTGATGTGCAGCAGCAGCACCTTCTCGATCTCTCTCTCTCTCTCTTTTTGAGGCACATACTATATGCATCATATACATATATATAATATATATGTACAATCTATATTGGGTGGTGTCTGAGTCTTGTGTATAGTTTGCATCTCTTTTTAGATACAGAACAGATCATATTAATATACCGGCCAATTAAGTAGATGCCATGCCTGCACTTTAGATATCAACATTAATGTTCTTCTTAGCATTATTGGCTCTAACAGTACTGCATGATATAGGAATTTTATGTGACATAGATTTTTAATTTCAAATAATTTTTTTAATCGTTTTTTTAATTATTATTATTATTATTAGTATTATTGTGTGAGGTTCTGACTCACTGAAGAATCAAGAAACTTTTCTGAGGGTTTAAAATTTACGTTATATCAGAATAATTAACAAAGAGAATAATTGTTTTTTTTTTTTTTTTTTTTTTTTTTTTTTTTTTTAAAGGAGAATATATAGTTCGATTGATTAGATACGGAAACAGAAGCCTTTCAAAAAAAAGATACGGAAACATAAATTTTATGAATAAATAATTTCTTTAAAACATTATAATAAATTCTGACATGGAACAGTCAATAGTCAAGACAGTACTTGAAGTTGACAACTCATGTACCACATCAATTTAGGAAAGATTTAGGGAAAAAATTTGGAAAACTTAGCATTACTCATAAAACAAATATAAAATTACATATGTTTTGTATCTTGTTGTATAACATATTTAAAATTCAAATAATAATACTTTTGTCAAATGTTATTGATTGAATTTAATTTTTATTGTTATCTTTTGATTTTAAGTTAGAATGGGTAAATAAAATAAGTTATATTGTCGTAAGTCATTTTTCAAATTTTTATAAAGTAATTATTTATAGTTTTCCAAACATAAAAAATATTAACATATAAAAAAAATAAAATAAAAATAAAAATCTAGAGGGCTGCCTGGGCTATAGCCTAGGGTAGCCCTCTCACTCTTTTACCCCTTCATAGGGAGAAAGAGTGAAACTCGAAACCCTACCACTAACGTCGAAGGAGAGATTTACTATTACTTGTGGCAATTAGAAGTGATGTGCACTAAATAGTTTTTGATAATATACAAGGGGTTACTAAGATGGATGGGTAAGACTTGAGACTTGAGAGTGAGGCATCCAAATAATCAATATAGTAAAGTGGTGAGGGTTTTGTCCCAAATCTCGCATGTCAATGTCATATTAGCTGTTAGACATTTGGTGCTGATTTTCTACTTGTATATCTCTAATTCTTTGGGCATCCAATAGTTTGGTGCTACTTATATGATCTATAATAACAAATTTCCTAACTATATATAATTTCTTCAAACTTCAAAGTTAGAGTTTCATATAATTAATATCTCAACCATGACCAAGTGGGCATTAAATTGTCTATCTACTTGTCTTAAATAGCAAGACCCCAGCAATGCATGAAATCCCCATTGGACAACGTACATTTCCCAAGAATACGACCTCCCTATTTAATTTGTGCCCACTACTATTGTACCATTTAATTATGGCCTTATGGGTAAATTGCACAAACATACCATGTATTTTGGCAATACGGTAAAATATGTTAGGAATGCCTTTAATTACAATAATATCCCTTGTAGTTATTAGTACGTCAACCGTTAAATTTAATTGTTAACCGTGAAAAGACTAAAATATTCTTTTTTGACAAATTTTTAAAAAAAATTAAAAGAAAAAGAAAAAGAAAACTCCGCCGATGGTTGACTCCACCACCGATGGAGATTGAATCTCCTTCGTGGAGATCGAATGATTTCCACCGCGAAGGAGATCAACAATCTCTTACATAAGAGACGTTGATCTCCTCTATGAGAGATCGTTCGATCACCTCTACAGGAGATCATTGATCTCCCTTGGAGGAGATCAAACGATCTCCCACACGATCTCCCACACGATCTCCTCTAGAGAAGTTAATCTCCTTTACAACAGGAGGAAATTTCCTCCACCGGCGGTGACAACCGGTGGAGTTTTTTTTTCCCCCTTTTTTTTTTGTAGTTGGGGTTGTTTTATAATTACATATATTTATGGGTTCTTTTATAATTTTTCTTTAGGTAGATTTGTATTTATTAAGAATTTTGAGATTAGTTTAGAATAGTTATTTTTATTTGTTAGGTAAAATGACCATTTTACCTTGATTTTCAAAGTCAACCGTTAAGTCTAACTGTTGACTGTTAAATGAAGGGGGTTTGTCTGTGATTAAGGGTCTTCATATCATATTTTTCCTTATTGCCAAAATACAGGGTAGTTTGTGCAATTCACCCATTCATTAACTCATTTAAATAAAATCTCACATGATGTCACCACCAAAACGTCATATTTCTATATCTCATCCTCACTTTTCTTAAATGCTCAAACGACTAATTAAATCAATATAATACCAATCAATGTTAAGATGCTTTTCTTTACAATAAAAAAGGATAGTTTTTTCAGGTTCTAAATAAATAAAAAAGTATTCTAGGCATCATATATATCGATGATTTTTGTTACTATTGTTTGTAAACTTAGGTTAGAGGTGGGCGTTTGTTCGATAGATTCACTTTTGCAACAGATCATCTGGGTAAATGATGAGGCTTGAGACTTGAGATTGAGACTCTTCAACATATATACTTGTCAACCCAAAACAAATCTGAATTTTTTTTAAAATCCCAGTTATAGATTATCATGATAAAGAGAAAACTCAAACCAACACAAAATATAAAATAAAAATATGAGTAAAGATATTTGAATGTGGTTTGTACTCGAAGAAACAGTATATGGATGAGTACTAGCTAGGAGAGAAGAACTGAGTTAGAAGAAGAAAGGGAGGAGCTGCGGCTCTCGATCTCCTGCCATTTTTTTTATTTTTAATATTTGATATTGTGTGGGGTGTGCAGCGTGTGCTTATGAAATATAGTTTTTTTTTTTTTTTTTTTTAAAAAAGAAATTTGGCATACAGATTTTCAGGAGCCACTAAAAAATGAATTGATCCTATAAAATGTTTTCGGGTGAACCGCACCAACAAAACCAAATTGAATCCGTTCGGTTCAATCAATTTGGGCTGTTGGGCCAGATATATGAACTTGGACTATTACAATAATTTAAACAACTCTTGTACATGTTTTTATTTTCTGAAAAGGGTTAAAAATGACCACATATTTTATATGAAGTTTGTTTTTACGAAATTTTAATTATTAATAATCACATTGTAAAAAAAATAAAAAAATAAAAAAAAATTCAGTCCATAACCAAAAATTATGAGAATATTCTTATGACATCTTGGCCTCTTTAAAAATAGAAAATTACTAAAACATCCCTACAAAACCTTATTTTTAACTTTTTATACAAAACAATTACCGAAACACCTCTATAGAAGGGTGTATCGATAAACATCACTTTTTTTTTTCTTTTGAAAAGTGAGTAGTGCCACCAAGAACTGTGCACCCTGGAGGCCTTGATGCCAACAAGGTCCCCAAGCGACTTCGCCTGGGCGCATGTTGTCCAGCTACAATGACACTTGGGCAGGTGCTACCCGCAAGTAGGGCCGACCCAAGGAGGAGCCCAATGAAGCAACTGCTTAGGACCCATAATTTTAAAGGGTCCTCAAATTTAGTTTTTTTTTTAAAAAAAAACAATTATGATTTCTAAAAATAAAAAAGAAAAAAAAAGTCCACATGATTTTAAATAAAAACAGGCCCATATATAACTTAAATAATAATAATAATAATAATAAAAAGGCCCTTCTCTTAAAAAAAGACCCACCACCCACATACGAATTTAAAAAGAAAAATTAAAAAAATTCCACTTATGGAAACACAATCAGCATTCGAACACCAACCGGATCAACTCGCCTACATTCAAAGAAAAATTGAAAATTTAGATTTCTTCAAATCTCATTTGATAAGAAAATTCATAAACAAAATCTTAAAAATTCAAACAATTTTGTGTAATTCTCAATGGCTTAGCTATGTTATCCATTGAAAAAAATTATAATAAAAAACTTGATTATGTAAGTTTAATTAGTATATTTGCTGCTAAAAATGTGAGACGAGTAAGATTTGAGTGATATATTCTTTGATGCAATTATAAAATTTTATTTAGATAACTTTTTATTTATTATTTTGTTATGCTATAATCTTGATGAGTTATTATATTAATTTTTACAAGTAATTACTAAAGAAAAAAAAATCAAGTAAATATATGTGGAGGTTTGGGAGCCTCATTTGTTTAAAAAAAGAAAATTTCTTTCCGGGCCCCTAAAATCTTATGACCAGCCCAGCCCACAAGCGGCGCTTTTACCGTCACCAGGCAGCACTTCCCGTGCCGGCGAAAGTGGGAGAGAGGGATGATGGGGAAGGTGGGTGAAGAGAGAGGAGAGAGTTTTCGTAAGTTTAATTCTAAAAATGTGGTTATTTACCATTGAATTTTCGTAAATTGTAATTTTGAGTTGGATTATGGGCTTAAAATCAAATTGCTATTATTTTTTTCATGGGCTTGAACATGATTATAAACCAATTTGTTTTTGTTGATCAAGATTCAAGGGCACAAAAACCATTTGCTAATTTCTATAGTAGCCAACTGCCCACAAACCAGCATTGAATTCCATTTTACTCAAAAATAATAAATAATGGCTGTTTTTAGGGTAGGCAGTAGCAAAAACTTGAAAAATACACAAAAGGAAAATCAATCCAAAATCCCATCGCTATGATATTAAAAATTAAAGCATAAAAATTATTGATATATTAAAAAGTCATTCCATGAAGTGTCAAAACACGAGTAATTATTCATCCGAAAAAAAACAGCATATAGTGAAACAGGTCTGACAGAAGTAGTTTTTGCAGATAAAATAAAAAAGGCTTAAAAGCAAGGGCTTTAAGGTTCCATGCATGCATACATGATAGTGCCTCTTGAAACCATTTACATATTGCCAACATCAAGAGGCATTTACCCGGCAGACAGCAGACAGTCAGAGCATCCATCCAGGGATAAATCCATTGACCTGCTGGGCATGAGTTGTGGCTGTTATCTGCTCTGAAACTGCTGAATTATACCTGTCCCAAGTATAAGAAAAATTAGGATGATGAGAATTGAGAAGAGGTTATATATTTTTAAGAGTTGAAAGAAAATGTATATACCCACCCAATTTGCAAAGTGGGGTTGCATTCTATAGGATGGAATAATCCTTGAGTGTGATGAGCATGTTCATATGATATCTGCTGCTGCTGCTGCTCACTGCCTTCCCACGATGCTCGAATCTGGGGCTTAGCACTCATTTCATCCAGCTGCCAAATTTCCAGGCTCATTTACAGGATATATCTATATATACATTGGAAATTTATTATTAATGTTTCGTACCTTTATTGTCAAAGACCTGTTGGCATCTAATAACAACTGTTCCTGTAATTGAATGATATTAAGAAACAATACATGATACAAAATTAATTAATGCTTTTCAGAATACTGCTTTTAATTACCTTGTTTTGAAGATCAGCAAGCTGGTCAAGCATATATTGAGTCTGCAAAGGATATTGTCAGGATCCATGAATCATTTGAACATATACTTTTTTTTGAAAAGCATTTGAACATATACTTACTTTCCATTACACCTATAATTAATGGTTTTAGCTACATGCAATAATTTCATTATTTTTAAATTTAAAATTAAGCCAGAGGAAAACGATGTCAAATATGATTGGGGAAACGACTAACGAGGCTTCTCTCTCTTCTCAAAACACATGCACCTCAAGCATATTCTTCTTCTCCATCGACAGAGCTTCTTCGCAAACATTGGGTCTCAATTACACCCATGTCTCTCCTTATTCTCTCTCTTATGTCTCTAAATGGTTATAAATTAAACCGTAAAAGGATTGGAAGTTGCTAAAAACAATCTTCATGATAAAATTTTCCCTAGGAAGAAAACCAAATTGACCTAACTTATTTATTATTGGTAACAAGCACACTAGATTATGGTGAAAATCATGCAAATTTGTAAGTAGAAATAACATTTTGAGTGATGGAGAATGAAGACAATAAGAATAAGTTACCTTAATGGAGCGAACATGCTTCAAGGATGAGTCAAGCTGACGCTCAAGCTGCTCCAGCTCCTTGGAGTTTAAAGGACCCAAGTCCTCCCCAAGAAGATTCCTACAGTACCCAGCAAAACGTAAACCAATATTGCTCATGAGTCATGCCATAAATAAAAACATTGTTCAGGTTACATACCTCTGAGTTCGTTGTAAGCCCTCGAACCTGCCTTTTAGTTTCAAGTATTCCCTGTAGCTGCTCTGCTACATGAAAAGTTGCAAACCACAGTGAATGGAGGCATCATCTACATATGATGGGTAAGTGGGTGCAAATGTAATAAAGTTATCATATTAATAACAAAAACAAAAAAGGTATACCTCCAGTTCCTTAGCTGGCTTATTGACTTCGACTGCACCATAGCTGCACTTCTGATACCTTTCAAGTGTCTTGAGCATGCTACAGTGAAGGCCACAAACAAACAGTTATAAAATGGGGTACCTCTATTGTCATCCAAAAACCCATCTTTATTATAATGAAAATTCTTAATACTAAAATAGACTTATATACAATTACTTTCAACACCCCTGTAAGTTGTACACACAATCAAAATCAATATCACAATAAGGAAATATAATATTCCAATGTAATCAAGGAATAGATGAATAAAAAATTGACTTGATGGATTCTAAATGCATAGAAATACATTTGCTTTAATTTTTGTTATTGTGTTTTTATTGAAAAAAAAAAAAGTTTTTTCTTTTAAGAAAAAAGAGTTATTTTTTGTTCGAGTATAGTTTGGGTAAATAATATTTGATACTTTGTTTAAATTAATTTTTTTAAAAAATAATTTCTTTGAGACCCATTTCATTACATGATAATTTTTTAGTTTGATGATTTCCTAGGGTTCAGAGACAGAACAAACATATCCATCAAATTGAGATAATAAAATGTTTTCACCATTGTTTCAAAAATTAGGGAAAGAAGAAGATGATAGCCTTTAACAACAATGAAATTCAATCGATCAAACTATAAACGCTAACCAAACATTATCATAATGTAAAATCACTCCTATTAAACACACCGGAGCATGACAATGTTATCATTCACGCCGGGCAAGGTTTTGAATGGCTAAAATTAGAAATTCATATAAAATTAGATAAAATTTTATGATAATTAAATAATAAAAAATTTAAATAAAATTATAAATTCATATTTCAAACAATAAGGTCAATGACTCAATAACATCAACATCAAATAAAAACACACATTATGATGTAGTTTATAATAGAGAAAAATAATAAAAAAGCAAAGTACGTAATAAAATAAAAGGTTAAAAATCATTAATCCTCCTATTACATACGAAATTTAGAACAAGTTTTAGAGTTAAAATCTATCACTCTATCTAATCATCTTTCCCATCAAGACTATTGGGATTGGGATCAGGATCATATGGAAGATGATCATATTCACAATTATTAAGTCCATCTCCATCGACATCATCGAACCCAATCTCATTGTCTTCATCTCCAAAGTTATCTTCACCTTCATCTATCAATTGTAAACTCTCTACATAAAGAAAAATATGATGTGCATCCTTTGTTGGAGAAGAAGAAGAGAAACAAACTGTTTTCCATGTGTGTTTCTTTGTTGGAGCAGCTAGGGTTTCTTTTGTTGTTTTATTTATGTTTTAATGTTGTCTTTATAACTTTTTTACTAACAAAACCCCAAATTAAAGCCCAAAAATGTGGCCTAAAACGTTTTTGGAAAATAAAATACCCAAACATCAACTTGATAGTTAAAAATTTGTTCTTTTTTTGAGGCATAAGTCTCATAAGTCTCGAGGTGTAATCCTTAGAGGCGTACGCCTTAGAAAGTCGAGGCTTAAGCCTCATGGCTTTTTTTTTTTTTTTTTTAGCACCTCATAACCTAATAGCCTCGAGGCATAAGCCTCAAAACGCCTTTTAAAACCATGACGCCAAGTTATGCTATTGTATTATACATGTCAGTTCTTGAAAATTAATTATACACGCCAAATTTTTCATTAGTGGCATGTTAAATTTCTTATTATTATTTTTTAAAATATAACGTTACAGATGGTTTGGATGTCTACTTTCATAATCGGAAGAAGTTGGCTCCCAACATCATAAAAGGTTTCCCCACACTTATTACGATTTTATGGACAATGGTGGGACAATATTTACAAGGTTTCAAGGTTTGAAGCATGGTGGATTGATGGAGATTGTGAAATCTCCAGTCACAAAGGCAAACGGCCTTTGAGTTTTGACCATGTACATGTTAAGTTACTTATAGTACCTGAGGATAGTTTTGGTATTCCAAAGGGTGTACAAAGTAAAAAGTTAATTTTAAATTTTTAATATAGGTGTAGAAAGTAAATATGTGTGAAAAAAAACTTTCATAGGACATAATAGGGCAACCAATTCACTACACTTTCTAATGATAAGGATTTTGTAAGATGAAAAGGTTCAGACTGGACCTATATATAAATATATTCTTTCTATTGTCGGTTTGAACTGATATAAAATAAATCAGTTCCTTACATGTGGGTCATTTGATTTAAAAGATACTTTGACAAGTGCATACAGTCAAGTTAAAGCATTTAAATTTAATAGCTCCACATGTAAGGAACTGATATATTTTATATTGTCAGTTATATGTATATATAGACAAGTGCATACACTTTGAGTCAAAGTATGTAAATCTAATAGTCAACATTCTTCGTCCTTATATATTTTATATTATGATAAATTGACAATAGAAAAACCATATATATATATATATATATATATATATATATGCATATAACCATTTATTTTTTGATTTGCAAAAGTATGAAAACCCTACATAGGAAATCTTTTCATAAAATATAAAAAGTGTTGGAAATTTTGATCAAGTATCCATGCTAAGTTTTTTGGTTAGCCCATGAAATGTTACCTTGAGCACAAACCTATAATTTAGCTACTTCTTTTTCTCAAAATAAATAAATAAAATCTTGACGATAGTCGTCACAACTCTTAAATCATCATCACAGAATCTTACCCCTTAAAAGCTGACCTCCCAAGATATTAAGAATTTTTTTTTTTTTTTTTTTTTTTTTTTTTTTTTTTTTTTTTTTTGAATTGAATTGAAGATATTAAACATACATATGTACGTATTATATCAATTTAAGGGAAAACTAAAGATAAAAGAATTTCTCAACTCTGGAATTAAAAGTTGAAATAATATAGATAATAAATCTCAAATAGCTAGGGAATGCTTTAAGTCTCATTGAAAATAATTTCAAATTAATTTAGCTTCATTGAAGGATGTGCCAGTACGGATATTAGACAGAAACAAGAACAATTACTGTTGGGTGTAGGGGTGTAGCCTTGCCATGGAAGTCTGATAATCATATATATATATATATATGTATGTAAAATAACCAGCAAATTAAAAGAGTTACATGGTCATGACCTCCAACAATCAGCAACGCAGAGTACTTGAAGTAATATTTAAATAAGAAATTTGTTAGGCTATATTATTTAAGATCAAGACTAAATCCACAGCTCATGAATAATAATAAATCTATATAGTTAAACAATAATCAGTCGAATATATTTTATAAACCTCATCAGTTGGATTTTATTAACAATAGAAAAGAAAGTTGAATATTGAAACTATTAACAAAGATGATGATTCAAGAGGTAAACTTAAAGGAACTTGGTGATGCATAAACAGAAAGATCACCACAAAACCTAATCTGAATTATTCATCAATTAATCATGATCACCACCAAAACAACAATAATAAAATCATGAAAAAAAGAGATCTAACAGCAGAAATGAAGATGAGATGATGAAGATACCTAGAGGTGCTACAGAACTCATAGAGCTTGCCACGATTAGAGAAGATAATAAGAGCCACCTCAGCATCACAGAGCACTGATAGCTCATAAGCTTTCTTCAGCAACCCATTTCTTCTCTTTGCAAATGTCACTTGCCTGTTTATCTTGTTCTCTATCCTTTTCAGCTCCACTCTTCCTCTCCCCATATCTTCTCTCTTTGGTTGATGATCAAGAATTACAAGCTGATCTCTCTTTTGATGAATATTACTACTCCAATCTTACCAAAACTGTGACAAACCCTAGAGAGAGAGAAACAAAGAAAGACAGATAAAGCTTGCTTGTGCTCTCACTTGTTAAATATGTATTTTTAACCTCACCTTTGCAATCTACTTCATTAAATGAGATTCCTGTTTTTTTAGGGTTACTGCCTCTTTCTTTCTAGTTTCATGTATTTTTCTCAACTCTTTCTACACTGTTAACATCACTCGCATCTCATGAGCGTGACCTCAAATGCCTAGATTTGAAACGAGAATAGTGCACGTGTCGAGATACAAGAAGGGTCGACTGGGCCCCAAACTATTCGAAGGGTGTAGATCACGTGATAGGTAAGCGCGTGGTGAAACTTGTTTCTTTTTGTTGTATGTAATTTCGCGTCATTTCTAGTTGTCTTCAGAAATATCAGAACGTCGTCACTTACCTTAAAATGGATCTCACACCGTCACACGTGTCTCCTCCACACTGGCTTCAAATCTCTATCATGCTAATTTTCCTTCTTTTTATTATTTCACTTATTCATTTTCTCATAAAGTTTCTTTAACCTTGCTTATTGCATTCATTTATTTTTTCTTTTTTTTTTGTTTTCAAATTCATTTTCTTGATGCATCTCTAAGGTTTTCCTACGGGAGGTTAACTCTAGACAACACTCAAACTAGGTCAAAAATATGTTACTCAAGAGGTGCCAATAGCTCCACTCATTTTTCAAACTTAATATACCTCATCTCTTTAAAAAAAAAAAAAAATTTAACAATATGCCCCATCTCTAATCTCTCTACACAAGACTTGTTTTTTCTTCTTGTTTCATGGTGAAACCATCCTTCTTAGATGCGATTTTTTTTTTCTACAATCAATTGGATTGTTGATGGTAGATTGAGAGTGTGGTATTGATCATCTCTTCTGATTTTTTTTTTTTTTTTTTAGCGATTGAGTTAAGGTTTTGGTGTGAATTCATTTTGTTAGAGATTAGGTTTTCTTGGTTGCGATTCTTGGTGATATCTCGTTGTTTTAGTTGTTGTTGGTGTGTGGTGCCATTTTCGTCTGTCTGTTCTAGATGTTTGATATCATTCTCAGACAATTCTTCTAGATTTTTGATATAATTCTTAGACTCTTCCATAATATTTTGTATTTGTGTAAGAAACAAATTTTAGGGTTGAAGAGTTAAGAATTTTTTTTTCAAGAAAACAAATTACTAGTGAACAGTGAATGTGAGATTTTTATTTCTATTTTTACTTTTTTGAAAAGGAAAGTGGAGTTTTATTAGATTTACTTTGTAGAAGATTTTTTTTTTAAAAAAAAAAAATTATGTTTCTTTAAGTAATTTTGATAAAGGAAAAAAAATAAATACTAAATAATCTAATAAGTGGGGGCATAAATAGGTCAATAGAGGGGTGCCAATAGCACCACTCTTGAAAAATAAGTAAAAAGGTAGTTCTGGAAATAATAAAAAAAATAATAAAACCATTTAATTTTATATTAAATTAAAATTTTAAAAAGTAGGACATAAATAGGTTAGTTGAGGGGTGCCAATAGGTGCCAATAGTACCACTATTTTAAATAATAATAATAATAAATATGAATTTTTTATCTTAATTATACAACATTCTTCGATTTGTTAGTTGAATTTAATTAAAATTAATTGATGATTGATATTGCACACTTGAAATTTAAGGTCAAAATTACTACCCCTACCTCTACACAAAGATCAATTTATTGAATACCTAGATGGAGGAGAGTAATTGGCGATGAAGAACTCGCAAGGTCTCTAGGAGTAATGCTAGGCTTCCTAAATTTTTTCCCAAAAAAACTTTCCAAATTATGTGGTATGGTGAATTGTCAACATCTTGTAAATCATGAGTTTATGTGGTGAGAGATGTGATGTTGACAACTCACTATGCCACATAATTTGGGAATTTTTTTGGAAAGCCTAGCATCACTCGGTCTCTAGACACCTCACTAGATTTTCATTAGAATTGTAGCCACCTCTCCAATGTCTTCATATATATATATCAGTCTCGTTCTCATATGGACATCTTGATATAATTTCATGAGGATATTGAATGTGAGCTACTAGTTTTGACAAGTGCATACACATTTGAGTCAAAGTATGTAAAACTAGTGGCTCACATTCAATATCATCATGAAGTTATATTAGGACGTCTTCATTTGAAAAAATATATATATATATATATATATATATATATATATATATATATATTAAATGGGTTAGGCTAAACCAACTTAAATTTGTGACATAAAACTTTGACTTCAACATCTCAACCACCCATGTGCTTTTAATCTAAGAGTTGTCAAATCTCAACCATTGGATTAAGAGCACATTAATGGTTGAGATGTTAAAGTCAAAATTTCAAGTTGATTTAGCTTGACCATTTATAAATAATCATTTTAATTTAATTTAATATTTATAATCTTGATGATAAATTGTTAGTATAAAAAAAAAAAAAAAGATTTTGATTAGTTTATTTAATAAATAATTGATTCGTTTTTTCATTTACCAATTGTGGTGATGACGAATTGATGACTCGAACCAGGGACATTACTATACTGAATGAATATCATTCACTATCAAGCCACATTGAACGATGGTTATAGATTCGTTTATTTTGAAACCAGTAAAATAATCAATAAAAGCAAAGACAAAAGTTTTGGTTTTAATTTATAGGAAAATGATTTTTTTTTTTTTTGAAGTATTACATAATTAAATAAATTCTGGTATTTATTTATTTATTTTTTTTGAAGGGGGGACTTGAACCTGCAATCTCATAGTGTAGGTGTGAGAAGTTTTACTATCGGATCAACCTCATTTCATCAATGCAAAACCTATTAAATATGCTTTTACCGAATTAAACAATGCCATTAAAATTAGTTCATGAATATGCATGTGTTGTGTATTGCCAACAAGACCAAAAGGAACATTAATAATTCAACATGCAAATGGAAAGCTAGAACAATTTCAATTTTCATTCAAATCAGAACACGTCCTATTGATATTTTTGTTCACATCATTTGTCTTTTTGGAATTTTTTATCATGTCTATATTAAAATAATCTCTAACCTTATTAGTTGAATCAAGAATATCCATTTTCTCAGGTTTAGGGAATTAAAAAAAAAAAAAAAAAAAAAAAAATCTCAAATTATCATCAAACAACTTTTGTAGAAAATTAACTTAATTATAATGGATAATAGTCATTCTAGGAAACAATATATGGCAAGAAAATATAAAAAGGAAATTAGTGTGATTATATAGTAAAGTTTGATTGTTAATCTCATATATTTATAGCGACAGGCCATCCGAGCTAGTCAATAAAGAAAATGTAGAGGTAAAATGGTAACTTTCATAGGTAGGGTTGAATACAATTAGGTTTGCTTGACTAATAAGATTTATCAATTAATAGAGTGGATTAGGCAACTTTTTCTATAGTGAGGAAAGCATCATATTCCAAAAGAAGGTGGCTACATAGCTATATTTGGGTGTCCTACCATCTACTCAATAATTTCAAAATATTCACCAATTTTGGCCACATAATTAATAATACATGCTTTTCTGTTTGTGATGAACATGAACATGAACATGCATGCATTTGAATTAATCATGTTATTAGCAAATGAAATTTATTAGAAGGATATTAAAGCAAAGAAAAGACAATTAGATAGACAGGAAAAATAAAACCTCGTAAGTCAAAAAAAACACGTGTCACCAAAAGAACTGGGTTCTGACTTCTGGGTTCTGGGTTGTTATTAAGTTTCCAAGGACTGTTCAAACAGTCCACGCGTCGAGTTCCGAGAGGTTGGAAGAACAGTGCCTGGTGACGGCCAACATTTACCAGTAGCCGTACGATGTCAAAGCCTCTAAAATCTGAACAGTAATTGGCTCCAACTGGACACGTGTCCTGATACGACATCCGGAACACGTCTCCGTAAAATCTTTGATGTGTGACATGTGTCGGACGCGTGATCTATTAAATCTCTGCAAATTTACTTTTTAACCTTTTCTGTGTTTTTACTTTTATGCCCTTCGATTGTTCCCTTTGTCCTTTTTGTTGTTTTTTTTTTTTCTGAAATAGATTTGCTCTTCGTTTTTTTTTTTTTTTTTTTTGAGTAATTGGCACAAATCCCCTCTCGAGTGTATGTGAATTTACATGTTGCCCTCTAAACGTTTTTTTTTAGACATTAAACCCCCTGAACTATCGCTTATTGGCAATCCTTCGGTTTTTTCCCCCCGATGGAGCATTTTTACTATTGTTCTGTCAATAAGTAATAGTTCAAGGGGTTTAATGCCCAAAAAAAAAGTTTAGGGGACAATATACAAATTCACATACATTTGAGGGGAGATTTATGCCAATTACTCTTTTTTTTTTTTTAACAGCTATTAAAAATATATATATATAGAAAAGCAACGTTATTGTTGCTGTTTTTCTTTTAAAAAAAAAATAAAATGATCATATGAATTACATTTACAACAGTTTACCTTTTCTAAAACATTAGACTCAAAACATATAAATTAAAATCTTATTCTTAATTAAATTATTTTCATAAAAAAATTGTTTTAGTCGTGTGACTATGATACATAGATTAATTATCAAGAATTCCTAAAATCCTTCTACGTAAATAAGTTTGAAAAATACTGTGGATTCGTAAATAAGACAACGCTAGTTATACATGCTTTGGTTAACAAAAATACATAGTAGATTCTCTTGAAAATTGAGGCATCGAAGTGTTAAAAGAATTTACATAAGAGAAATGGGTAATGGATTGGATAAGAAGGAAGGAACTTATTCTCAAGTTTCTTCGACACGTTTTGTCAAATCACTTACAAGTAACAAGTTACAACACACTCCAGTCAAAGAAAGCTTGAACGTAATCATTTTTTGTAAACTTTTTTGAAGTAGCTATTCCACAATTATTGTTATTCAAAAATCATTTGACATAAATGTAAGTCTACTTGTTGCCTTGTTGGCATTAATGATGTTTCCAAAATAGATACTTGCTTGGTCTCGATTGATCACGTATGGAAACAACTTTCGGATCAAACTTTGTGAATCAAAAAACAAACAATAACAGTGAATCACAGTGGCCTGGAGAGAGTAAAAATTGTTTACAGGGAAAGAGGGAGGGAGAGTGATGAAAACAAATGAACTAATCACTACAAGAAAATATTACATTTATTGATAGTTAAAAACTTTCAATAAATGTTATCTTATCAGTTTTTCTGACTCTCAAGAATGCTAATGTTAAGGATTTATGACAGTTTTCTGATAATAATGATAATAATTGTCATTATTATGAACTGAACTTAAAACCTCAAATCAAAAGTTGTAAGCCTTTACCATTTGACTACAAGATTTGACTTTTTAATAATTGAACAATATTTACATCTAACCTATATGAGTTGTTAGAAATAATAATAATAATAATAATAATAGCTTGTTAGATAAATTTAAATTTATTCAACTAATCAAAATTCTAATTTCTACAACAAACATATATTAAAAAATATTTATTGAAACTTTTAATAAAATTATATTTTCTAAAACATATATAATCGAGTTATTGGTCTATACTCTACGATCATGTTTAGTTACATGGTGAAATAATAATTGGAATGATAATGAGAATGAAAAGGAAACGAAAACTAAGTTTTTTGTTTGGTTGAAATTTTAGAATTAGTCTATGAATCAGTATTATTTTGTTTGGTTAACAACGGAATGGAATGAAGTTAACTGTATTTTGACCAAAATACCCCTAATTATAAAACATTCATAATAACATGATATATTATGGATAATAATAATAAAATATAAAAGTATATATAATATTATATTTATATATAATATTATATATTATTATAATGTTATATATATATTATTATTATATATAACATATTATATATATATATACATATATTATATATTAGTAATATTAATATTATTATATATTATATAATATAAATATCATATATTATATAATATGAATATTATATGTTATTATATATAATATATATTATATAATACAATAATATAATATATATATATATATATATATATTATATTTTTTGGATAATAATAATAAAATATAAAAGTATATTATATATATAATTATATATTATTTAATAAAATAATATATTATATATATATAATATAATATAATATAATATATATATATATTATATAATACATATAATAATATATATATATATAATATTATATATAATAATATATATATATATATATAATAAAATAATATAAAATATATTATATATATTTATTCCATGGCAGGTGGCAGGGAGCCCTAAACCGTCTCTCTAGAGCCTGTATGTTTTCCCCACAATGGCGGCCTACCCACGGCCTAAACATGGTACTAACATGTCAACCATCCAGAGACAGACAGGGACCTTAAGCCAATGGATCAATCTCTTCTTCTGATGTGCAGGATCCTTAACTAAAGGCAAGCACAGAGCATACTGAGATTATTACAAACTATTACTCATCTCATAGATAGGCTGTTATATTGTGATGACCCTTCACGTGGTGTACAGTGAAGTCATATCTAGCAAACCAATCCTTGAGTCTCAACAGTAAAGGATTATAAGGAATCTTATTGCGAAAATCAAGTATCTTTGGGAAGGAAGAGTTGTCCATTTCAACAATAAAGTTCCTTGTCCTAAGGTGAAAATCAAACTTTTGGATTCCGTATTTGACAGCAAGGATTTCTTTGTAGATAGTGTGATAATGCTGTTGGGAATCTTTGAATTTTCCATTAGCATATCCACAGTATCTTTTTTGTCCGTTTTGCTCTTCAATGAGAATGGCGCCCCAAAAAATATCACTAGTGTCTGTTTGGAGGATGAGTTGACCATTTGAAGGGATAGTGAGGGTAGGTGGAGATTGAGCAATCTCTTTAACTTGATTATAGCCTCAGTATGGCAGGAGCTCCAGGAAGGAGGACGCTTCCTGAGGAGGGGAGAGAGAACTGAGGTGTAATGGCCGGCATGAGGGATAAAATCTTTGATGTAGTTGACTATGCCAAGAAATTGCTGGACTTGTTTTACACTGAAATTAGAATCAGGAAAATCCAGAAGTTGGATAGCCAAATGAGGACCAGGACGATATTGTCCATTAGAGATGTTCATCCCAAGAAAGTCAATTTCTGTTTTGCCAATTGTGCTTTTCTTTTCGGAAAGCATGATACCGTAGTGATCAATAATGTCATGGAATTGTTTGAGGAGGTTATTGTGAGAGGTATCATCTGTAGAGAACAAAAGGATGTCATCAATGTATATGAGGGCTGAATGCAAAAGAGGATGGAAGATCTTGGTAATAGCCTTTTGGAAGAGGGAAGGAGCTGTTTTTAAGCCAAAAGGTATAACCGTCCATTGATATTGGGCATTAGGAAGACAAAAGGCAGTTTTATACCTTTCATCAGGATGAATACCAATTTGCCAGAAAGCACCTTTGAGATCAAATTTGGAAAAAACTTTGGCACCGGGAAGTTGTACGAACAGAACATTTGACCTGGGAATAGGAAACTTGTCATCTCTGAGAAAGAGGTTGAGTGGTTTATAGTCTACCACTAATCTATTTGTTCCCCTACGTAATTCAGAGCGTTTTTCAACGTAAAAGGCTTGACACGCCCAAGGGGAAGAGATGTGTTCAAGTAGACCTTGTCGGAGAAGTTCATTACATTCTTCATTGGCCAATTTGAGGTCGGAGGGTGACATACCAGAATGAGATGCTTTAGTAGGATTGATGTCCTCATTAAGCTTGAAAGGGAGCTTAATAAAGAAATATGAATTCTTCCACAAGGGTGAAGGGTGAGTAAAGGTGGCATGATTGTCAGCATAAAGTTGAAGCAGTTTGTGTTGAATCTGTTCAAATGAGGGCTGAAACTCTGAGAGAGGGAAAATCTTTGGAATATTGGAAAAGGCTTTAAAATTACTTTTAAACCTAATTCCTGTGGGGAGAATGCGAAGGGATTTGCTTTGACAGAAAACATCCCAACCAATGAGGATGTCTTTTCCGGGGAGATGAGTGCCAATGACATGGACCCAAAGAGTATAGGATGGGAAAATCTTAATTCCAATCTTTTTCCTGGTGATGAGGTTGGTAGCAAAGACTTTACCATCAGCGGCTTTGAAAAGCCGAACATAAGGCTTCCAGCATTCTTGAGGGAGGATCTTGGGGTTCATCATCGTGGTTTGAGAACCTGTGTCAAAGTAAGCAATGACATCAACGGGTTTGAGATACTTATTAGGCAAGATTTGGATTGAAGCTTGAGGGCCAGATTGAGGGACAATCTGGGTGGCTTGGTAAGATTCTTGAATAGAACTGAAGCTTGAGTCGGAACATTCTGAATCAGAAGAGTTTTCTTGTAGGACAAAAGTCATAGTATGATCAGCACCGTCTTGTTCAGAGAAAATAGATTCAATGTCTGCATCGGATGGAACCTCATCAGCAATTTCCTTCAATTGTTGAAATAGTCTAGCAGATTTGGCCTTCTTGTTGGGACATTTCTTGGCATAATGTCTTGGCTTGCCACAGATATAGCATCGCTGGGATTTATTCTTGCCTCGTTTTGCTTTCTTTCTGTAGAACTTGAAACCTCTGGGTTTGCCTTTCTTGTTCTTAAAACGTCGAAAATGATTTTTCTTCTTGGTTCTGCAGTGGCAAGTATCTGCGGATTTGTATTTTATTTGGAAGGAAGGCTATTTGCATTGGGATTGCAACCGTTTTCCTTCTGTCAACATTTTGGAGAAGAACTTCTGTGTAGCACAGAGTTTATCGAGGGAACCCAAAGCATACATGTGAAGTTCACCTAAAGATGTGTCATTGATCGATCTCCCTGAGGTGTCTATCTTCCTTTGAATCTCGTCTTGTAATTCATCGGGAAGAGAGTTGACATAGACCCGTTTGAGACTATGGTCATTGATTCCACCAAGAGTGTGATATCTGCGAGACATCTTTTGATAATGGAACTTAATGTCCTTTCGTTTGAGAGAATAGCAACGCATGTCAAAGAATTCTTGTCTAGCTTGTTTATAAAATTGATCTGGATCACCAAGAAATTCTCTGAAAATAAATCCCATGGCCTGGGAGGCTAAAGGGACTCTGACAAACTGAAGTTGTCTGTATTCTCCAAGAGCTTGATACCAATCTCTGAGAGAACCAGTAAATCGAGAAACAAATTCTCGTAAAATTGCTTCAAGGTTCTGTTCGGATTTGGCCAGCTGTAGGTCGAGCCATGCGCTCATTTCTGAGATCCTTTTTCTCCAAGAACTAGGAGAAGAGCCATCAAGGTTGAACTAAGGGCCATTAGTTGGCTTGGAAGGAGGACGACCTGGAATAGGTTCTTGAGGTTCTTCCACATAAGGAGTGGGTTCAGTGGAAGTAGCATCATTAGGAGAGTCATCCGTCTGAGTGGAAGGTTGAGGATCTGTTCTGGTTCTGGAGGCCATGTATACTTGAGTGAGGTCATCTTGGTCATGTTGGGAGAGTTGTGACGGAGATGGAGAAGAAGCAGGAGTTGTCATCCAAGACGACTAGGAGGAAGCTTATTTAGAAAAGGACTCCGAGTCTGATTTCGTGGAAGAGAAAAACTGTCTGGAAGTAAACAGAGCTGGTTTATAAGAACCAGAAACAGGTTGTTTATCTTTTCGCTTGGAAGGAGACCGTTTTCCTCAGTTTTTCAGGTGGAGAAAAGAGTGGAGGATATTTTCGAAACAATTCACCAGTGGATTTGAAATGTCGGGAGAAATCATCAGGTCTAGATGGAGACGAATGACTAGGAGATCTTGGAAAGAACAGTGACTGAGATTGAGAATAGGATCTGGGCTGATAAGAGTGGTCTTTGTTCATTTGTTCAAGCTGTTCTTTAAGTTGTTTGATTTCTCTTTCCTTCTTATCAAAATCTAGGCCAAAATAGCCATGATCAATGTATCTGTGGAGATCATAATGTAATTTTGCAATTTTGGATTGCAGATCTGAGGACATGTCTCTAAAGGCAGCATCAAGGTTTAAGAGATGCTGTTCATGTTGGGAAACATGTTATGTAACACAATCAATCTTCTGATCAATAGAGTTTAAGACTCTATTTTGGGCTCTGGCATTATGAGATTGCCAGTTGAAGACCTGTTCAACTTGAGATGGCTGTTTGAGAGAACCATCAAGTTGGACTTTAGTGGATTGGACAAAAGGCCTAGAGAAGCGAGTCTTCTCAGGATTTGAAGTTGGCTCAAGTGGAGGAAAATCACAGTCACATCATAAGATCTGTAAGGCTCTGTCATAAATGGGCAAAGACTTATTTTTGATAGGATGTAAGCCTATCCAGGGACTATCTGGGTCGTCTGGTTTGCGAGGTTTGTGCCAAAGTTTACAGGAGGTATAAGAAGTGTCTTTAAGACAATCTCGGCATGCACAGTCTGCATCAGACATATTTGGATCAACGTCCCAGATGAAAGGGCTGTTGATTTTGTCTGTGTAGATCGGAGTTCCATCAGATAAAAAGCTGTGGATGGGAATGTCATCCTCAGTAGTGACTGGTCTAATCATAAGAGCTTGAAAGATTGGAGGAGTGTCAGAACTGGAGGAAGCCTTAGAACCTGAGATGGGCTCATAGATCGTTTTGATTGTACCATCCGGTTCTTAGACATATTTAGTATCAGTAGCAACAACAGGAGCTACATTCTCGAATGCTTTTTCATAATTTGTGAGCCATTCGAGAGGCACAATTTCTGTAAGCTTGTCTCTGGGTAATTGCTTGGGAATCTGAAGAATGGTAAGGACTTTATCTTCTCTTTCTGCTTTGATGAAGATCGTGTCACCACTGTGACCAGGAAGTGGGAGATCAAGGGCATGATCTTGAAGTCGGTAGGCAAGTTGATGATGAAGAGTTGCCATATAGGAATTTGCTTGCATGGGTGCACCAAGAATTTAGACTTGAACTTTGAGACAGTTGTGGAGGTTTTGATCCCTTAAAGAGATGTTGAAGTTGGGATAGTATGTGAGAGATATACTACCAGCATGGAGGGTAGACACACAAGTGCCTATGACAGCATGTTCATACTTGGTGTAGATGGTGTTAAGCAAAGCAAGTCTGGCAGTAACAGGTAGACCCTTTCGACCATGTAAGGACAGAATAAGTCGGACGGCTCCGATGTGGAGTTGAGAATATCCTTCTCGCATCCATTGATCTATCATCTTTTGGTCAATAGCAAGGTAAATGTACTGTTCACCCGGAGTAGCCAGAATTAAACAATTGTCAAGGCTTGTGGACTGAATATATTCCTTTATAGGAGAAGGTTTGGTACGAACAAGGTGGGTAATTCTCCTGATATCATGGCGGGTGGCAGGGAGCCCTGAACCGTCTCTCTAGAGCCTGTATGCTTTCCCCACAATGGCGACCTACCCACGGCCTAAATAGGGTACTAACATGTCAACCATTCAGAGACAGACGGGAACCTTAAGCCAATGGATCAATCTCTTCTTCTGATGTGCAGGATCCTTAACTAAAGGCAAGCACAGAGCATACTGAGATTATTACAAACTATTACACCTCTTCCCCTTGGGCGTGTCAAGCCTTTTACGTTGAAAAACGCTTTGAATTACGTAGGGGAAAAAAGAGATTAGTGGTAGACTACAAACCACTCAACCTCTTTCTCAGAGATGACAAGTTTCCTATTCCCAGGCCAAATGTTTTGTTCGCACAACTTCCTGGTGCCAAAGTTTTTTCCAAATTTGATCTCAAAGGTGCTTTCTGGCAAATTTGTATTCATCTTGATGAAAGGTATAAAACTGCCTTTTGTCTTCCTAATGCCCAATATCAATGGATGGTTCTACCTTTTGGCTTAAAAACAGCTCATTCCCTCTTCCAAAAGGATGTTACCAGGATCTTCCATCCTCTTCTGCATTCAGCCCTCATATACATTGATGACATCCTTTTGTTCTTTACAGATGATACCTCTCACAATAACCTCCTCCAACAATTCCATGACATTGTTGATCACTACGGTATCATGCTTTCCGAAAAGAAAAGCACAATTGGCAAAACATAAATTGACTTTCTTGGGATGAACATCTTTAACGGATAATATCGTCCTGGTCCTCATTTGGCTATCCAACTTCTGGATTTTCCTGATTCTGATTTCAATGTAAAACAAGTCCAGCAGTTTCTTGGCATAGTCAACTATATCAGAGATTTTATCCCTCATGCCGGCCATTACACCTCTGTTCTCTCTCCTCTCCTCAGGAAGCATCCTCCTTCCTAGAGCTCCTGCCATACTGAGGCTATAATCAAGTTAAAGGAGATTGCTTAATCTCCACCTGCCCTTACTATCCCTTCAAATGTTCAGCTCATCCTCTAAACAGACGCCAGTGATGTTTTCTGGGGCGCCATTCTCATTAAAGAGCAAAACGGACAAAAAAGATACCGTGGACATGCTAGTGGAAAATTTAAAGATTCCCAACAGCATTATCACACTATCTACAAAGAAATCCTTGCTGTCAAATACAGAATCCAAAAGTTTGATTTTCACCTTAGGACAAGGAACTTTATTGTTGAAATGGACAACTCTTTCTTCCCAAAGATACTTGATTTTCGCAATAAGATTCCTCCTAATCCTTTACTGTTGAGACTTAAGGATTGGTTCACCAGATATGACTTCACTGTATACCACGTGAAGGGTCATCACAATATAATTGCTGATATGCTCTCTAGACCTCCACTCACTCATCTCATCACACCCACATGTCACTATCCTCTCATATTCATGGCATCTTCAACAGATCCCTCATCGTCATCGCCAGCCTTACCAAACTCCTCACATATGTCGTTTCCTCTAGAACTCATGGCTACATTACCACCTTACCAACAACTTACTCTGGATCAAATCCAAACCTTTGCAAAAACTCGCCTTCCTGTATATCTAGCCCAGATAAGGAGCCAAGGTTGTCGTCATGACATCACCAACCCTTCCAGACCTTTCCTTGACCAATTCCTAGTTCCACCATTCTATTATTTCTCACCACAGCTTTTATGGTTCCTCTGGTGTTTATCACTTCTCCATCATCATGCCATCGTCTTCCCACTTCAGACATTATATGGACATCTTCATGATCCATCCCAACAAAACTCTCTACTATGGATCTTCCTACAATTGTTCTCATCCTTAGCAAATTGGAAAAAGGAACTCACCAAGCTTATGGGACAATATAATCTTTTGAAGCTTGACTACGAGTCAGCCTCCTCTGTTTCCTGCATCTGGATACTCCATAGGCCATACTGGTACAATCCTTATAAAAAACTCCTATGGACAGTTAACACCAGCTATGAGTGGTTCACCACTTATGATTATCAAAAATCATATCCTCAGAACCTCCAGATTTCATTACTTAACTTTCTATGTGATGTCAATAATGTCTCCACCGACGAAATTTTCATCCTTCCAGACATCCCTAGAGACCCCTCTCAGAGTTGGAACCCTTTTCAAGATTCTTACATGATTGACTCTCAAGACCCCTTTGATTTTGCCTGGCCCTGCTTCATTTGTGGAGCCCATGACTCTAATGAAGAAGATCATGTGAATTGCAATCTGTCCAGCCCGTGATCTTATCTCTGTGCACTTTAACTTTAATTATTGAGTGTTTCTACTGTATTTATAATTGCAATGTAATTATTGTAGTCTGTCGGCCTCTTTCGACCCCTTTAGTTTTATTTTTATCCTGTCTACCACGATAATGACTTTTCCCTGTATTTGGTTTGGATGTATCCCCTCTCTCCCTCTATATAAGGAGAGTTCTTTCTTTGTAAAAAGCAAGAAGCAGAAAATCAATAAAATTTTCTTGTGTGTTTTTCTCTCTCATGTCTTTCTAAAGCATTTCTTCTTCCTTCAATAGCCTATCTATAAGATGAGTAATAGTTTGTAATAATCTCAGTATGCTCTGTGCTTGCCTTTAGTTAAGAATCCTGCACATCAGAAGAAGAGATTGATCCATTGGCTTAAGGTCCCTGTCTATCTCTGGATGGTTGACATGTTAGTACCCTGTTTAGACCGTGGGTAGGCCACCATTGTGGGAAAGCATACAGGCTCTACAGAGACGGTTCAGGGCTCCCTGCCACCCGCCATATATATATATTTATATATCGTTATATATATTATAATAATATAATATACATAATATATAGTACATATATATATATATATATATATATATTTATATATCATTAATATAATATATAATAATAATATATTATTTTTGGAAATTATGGTATTTTTGGAATGTAGTTGGGGCATATAAGGGTATTTATGGAATATAAATTTTAGTTCGGAATGGAATGGGCATTCCATTGGTTTTTGGATGGAATGCCCACCCCATTTCAATGGAATCACCATTCCATTGCATTTTAACAAACCAAATGAATGAAATGACTTTCTTTCCATTCCATTCCATCCAACCAAATATGGCATATAGGAGACTTGTGACATCAATTGTAATAAGCATGATTGGGAATACAACTCTCACTATAGGGGAGATATTTCTCAACATGTATCTTGCAATTTAATAAACAAATGTAAGACATAGATTACTAATTTATATAGGTAATTGAATTATTAACGTGTCTCTTAGTATGAAACAAGAGGGTGCAAAATAAATAAACAATTTAAAATTTTTTTTTTTTTTTTGTATTTTTTAAAAATAAATGATTTAAAAGTAAATTTATTAAATTAAAAATTTTACTTATCCAATATCGGTTTGCCCAAAAACCGATATTTTATTGTAAAATAAATCCATATCGAGATTTTGTTTAGTGTTGAAAATAGGAAGTAAAAGTTTTAAAAATTATTAAAGATAAACAAAAATTTTGAAAATAGTTGATAGTTTTTTAATGACAGTTTTACAAAACTGTCAACTATTATAAGTTTGTTGACAGTTGACAGTTTTGTAAACTGTCAAGAAATATGGTTTTTCTTGTAGTGAATAAAGTTGGAGGATGAGAGGAGAGAGACAAAAAAATCTAACTTATAATACAAAAACGGTGTGTTTCACCGAGAGAAAATCAAGTTCCATCGGAATGGAAGGGAATCAAAATTTAGTAAGTTAAACTGGAATTGAGGGGAAATGGAATTAAGTTACTAAGGCCCAGTTTGACATTGCTTTCCTAGCTGCTTTTGGGGCCAAAAAGTGATTCCAGACCAAAGATAGGGTGCTTGGTAAAATCGTGGGGAAGTGCTTTTAGTTACTTTTAGTTTCTCCGAACTGAGTTTTTGAGAAACTACAAATACATGCTTTTGGATTTCAGCTTCTGCTTCTACAAAACACGCTATAGTGTTTTTTTAATGAAATTTTACAAACTTTCCATTTTACCCTTGCCTTTCACCCAAATCATTCTCTTCAGACAACATCCTCTCCTTCTCCTTCGATTTCTCTCCTCTCTTGCTTCAATCAGAAAGCAGCCCTTCTCCTTCGATTTCTCTCTCTTTCAGGTTCGATTTCTCTCCTTCTCCTTCGTTATTGCAGCCTTTTCCTTCGTTCATGTTTTAAGGTTTGATTTTGAATTGGATTTTTGGGGATTCTAATTTTAGGGTTATAATTTTGTTTATTGCAGGTTGAGGATCCCTTCATCCCTCCATCTCAGTCAGTTCTCGCTTCTTTCATTTTTTGCTCTTTGTTGTGAGCGCTTGTTCTGTTGCCTTTTGGCTCTCCTTTAATATACCTTTTTCAAAAATAAAATAAAATATTATTATATGTTTTAAGCTAGCTAGGATGATTTCTATATGTTTCATTAGTGTGTATATATATATATATATATATATATATATATATGTTGATATTTATATAGATTGGATTGGTTGATACAAGATTAATTATGATGGGTGATCGCCGCAAACGTGGTACGCGATAGTTCTATAAACTACCGGTAAACGATATGCGTGCGAGTTTATACCCTTCGCAAGTATACGAGTCGAACGAGTCGTATAGCGGATACAAGTAAGGGTATCGTTCCCACGAAGGAGGTGTGTATACGTAAGTAGGTTCTACGTCTTTGTTGTTATAGTCAATTTATTTACACTAATTACAAACAATAAAAGTAAAAGGGAGAGGGTAGAAAGCGATTATCTAAGCTAATGGCTAGGATGGCTAATTTAAGCTACGCGTATCCTATGGTCACGGATACGTAATTTCTAATTACAACTACAACTAAAGAGATGTAAACCTAAGACAATTCTAATTAATCTAAATTAACTAAATTATCAACTAAATAAGCAAGTAAGTAAATTAACACTAAGTCACTACAATTAAATTACACTAATGTCTCAATTAATTAACTACAACTAAGTTACACTATACTAACTACAACTAACTAAACTAACTAATTCTTGCAAGGTTATGCAAGAGCATGGATAAATGAAAAGGGATATTATTAATTGATCACAATTAAGCTCATTAGTTCTATGGCATAGGTAATTTAACAACTACCACTCTAATTATTATCAACTGTGATCTTAGAATGACAATAATAGAGTAATACAACCTAGAACCTAAGAATTAGTTAATAAGTGTTGATCATGCAATTACTAACCAATACTTCTCCAATTTAGCTAATCAAATGTTATTAATCAAGATTACAAGTTACTAATTTGTCAATTAACAACATGCATCCATTCAATTTAACTCAATTCAACATTCAATAACTAAATATGGATATATAAAAGATATAGAGATCAATCAATTACAATAATAAATCATATGAAAATCAATCCCTTAACATAAAGATTATTATACACATACATGTTACATGAATCACAAATACATGAAAGAAGTAAGAGTAAGAAGTAACCACAAGATGGCAATCTTCTTGTCTTTCAATGAAGCTCCAAATCTACTCCTTCCAAGCTATGAAGCTCACATGCAACAAGTAGTGTGTGTTTAAGTTATCTAAGCTAAACTAATGTAATTCTAAGCTATTTGGTGTACTAGGATGTGTATTTGGATGTTAGAGAGAGTGTTTAAGGTTGGGAAAGGAAGAATATATATAGTAGGGAAGATTTGGGCAAGTTTGGACGTGCAATTTCCAAGGTCGGTCAAGTGGGCGGGCTTGTTCTCGCCTGGAAGGCTAGCTCTTGCCCGCCGTCGAACCCGCCTTGCCCTCAGAGGCCTCTTTCCCGCCGCACGAGCTCGCCGCGCGAACCCGCCTTGCTTTATGGCGACTTCATACCTTCGGGAAGGCTGGCATATGCCCGCCGCACGAACCCGCCATGACTTCTGCTCATGGTTGGCGAATTACGCAATGCACCCCTGAATTCTTCCTTAATCACAGAATGTACAATATATTCCCGATTATTGCACTTTTGCCCCTGATTTCTCCATAATTACCAAATTGCCCCTGAACTTCCCTAATTCCCTGAAACACTTATTTACACCCTATTAAATACACAAAAATGCTCGGAAACGAATACAAAAGATAGGAAAAGGGAGCGCTAAATGTGAACATTTGGAGCGCGATCAATGGGTTCTTGAAATTTCTAGAATTGGATAGAAGAATTTTGAAGGGATTTTTTTTTTCCTTGAAATTTCTAGAGTTGGATGGAGTACTATTTATATTTTTTTTGTGCCCGATTTCCTGTTGTGCCCGATTTATTGTTTTTCTTTGATGTTGTTCTGTGGCAGTTTTTCTGTGCTTTGGGTTCGTTAGGTATGGTGACATTCCTTGGCTTCTCTGTTGTGTTACTTCGCATTCTCATTTCTCACTACAAAGTGCTTACTTTTCACAGCCTTATTAGTTTTTGATGATGATTTGATTGTTCTCTTACATATTTTCAAAATCCCGGAAACACATTTAGCTTGTGTTACTGTCTTTTTGGGAATTATGGATGGTTGTTGTTGAAGTTTCAATGTTGAGTCAAAGAAATCAGTAAAATCCAAAAAGAGGAATAATTTATCTTATAGCACCATTATTTTCACTATTGTTTGATATAATTTTTCTGCATCCTAGGATGGTTTTCTCTAAGTTCAAATATAAAGGAGGAATACTTCAGATTGAATTTGAAATGCATGTATAACAACAGCTCATTAATTGTCTACCAATTCTTCATGAATTTGCTGATATCTCAGACCCTGTAGTTTAGGAAACTACACTATGTACATGTAATTTTGTTTTTATTACAGTCCAATATCAGGTAGCAGAATTTTAGTGGAAAAAGGAATTGCAATTAAAAGTTGAATCCAAATTTTGTTGTCTCGCAAATGTATTCATTGGTATTTCTTTGGCCCATGAGATGGTTCTCTTGCTCAAATATTCATGTCAAAGAATATCAATAAGACATGGTATTAGCTGTGCTGTGCTAAACAACTTCTATCTTTGCTGCTCATCTTGTTTGTTTTTGCTTTGTAGTTAAAATATGAGTTTTGGCCTATTATGTAGGCAGTTGGTAGCTTGGTGTCAGAATTGACCCTCTCCTTGTATTATTACTTGTTTTAAATTGTCAATAAATTAATTGTTCACAGCTTTTTAATGAAATTGAATGATTGAATTGTTTCAGATTCTCTGGTTGGGAAGAAACAAAGGTTTAATCATTATAAACTTATTTTGTAGGATCAAATGTTGCAGCATATATGCTTTTATGTGTATATTTTATGTAAAGTTGTGAAATGATAATTAAGTGTATACTAGGGACATTACAATGCTACCAGGGACATTAACGACGTGATACGAAAGGCAAATGCAACGCATTATGGTCTGGCTGTTGGAGTTTTCACTGGGAGCCTAGAAACTGCCAACACCATGATGAGGGTATTGAAGGCTGGGATAGTATGGATTAATTGCTTCGATGTGTTTGATACTGCGATTCCTTTCAGATGTTATAAGATGAGTGCCATAGGCAAGGAAAAGGGTATCTACAACCTTAACAATTACTTGCAAGTGTAACTAGGATTGGCGTTAGTGTAACTAGGATTTAAGTGTAATGCATACAAGCATGATGAGAGAGAAAGCAAGAGAGAGAGAAGGTGTGAAAAATGGGTAGTCTTCTGGAGATGGTGGAATGAAGGATTTTAGGGACAATTTATTTTTAGTTTATGTGGACAACTTAAGCTTTGAAGTTGATGTGGCAGGATTATGGGGGATCTTCATGCCTTTTGGGAAGGTTAGGGATATTTTCCTTTCATCTAAGACTCCGAATAGGAGAAGTCTGTTTGCTTTCATTCGCTTCTCAACTCGCGAGGAGGCAAACAAGGTGGCGAATATGGTGAATGGGATGCACGTTTACAGTTGGCCGATCCATGCTAAGGTGGCGAAATATGGCTGGTCCAATAGAAGGTCCTTGGCGGCAGTTCAACCTACTCATTCAGGAGTTAAAGGAGGACAGAAGGTTCCCGGGGTACAGGCAGAAACGCATCCTAAACGCTCATTTGTGGAGGTGGTTGAAGGTAAGAAAGTTTTGGCAGGTAATGCAAAAGAGAAACTTGTGACATTTCATTGGAAGAGACGCAAAGAAGATAGAGAGTGGCTTAGAAATTGTGCAGTGGGGACCCTTAAGATTTTCAGTAGTGTTAGTAAGGTGAATCAGCGTTTGGAAGAGAGGGGTTTCTCTTTTTCATCATCTTTTTTGGGAGGCAACCGAGTGCTTTGGCGATTCGAATCAGAGATTGATTATGAAGGTTTCATTACGAATTCATTTTTCTAGGTCGATTGTTTCAAATCCATAGAGAGATGGTCTGATAAGTTCATTAATAAAGTAAGAGTTGTTTGGGTAGGTTGTTGGGGGGTACCACTCAGTTGCTGGAGTTCTGAGTTTTTTTCCTGTCTAGGCCAGAGGTTTGGAGTTCCTATTTTCATTGAAGAGGATATCATCCTCAAGAGAAGGGTGGATAGGGGATTAATGCTTATGTCCATCCCTCTAGACAAAGCTTGCCCGAATAAGATTAAAATTATCATCAATGGAGAAGCCAAGATTGTGTCCTTAATTGAAGATCCAAGTCCAATTTCCTTGTCTTGGATTGAGGACGTGTTGGACATCAGAAGCTCATTCTCAAATTTGAATTTTTTGTCTGATGCGAATGGATCTACCTATGGATTTGGTAGACAAGTAAAGGAAGCCCCATTAGTTTTCGAGGCTCATGATGAAGGTGGCTTGAAGTATGGTTCAAAAGTAGGAATAGGCAGTAGTAAGGGAGTTGGGAAAGACCCTCAAATCAGCAAGTTGGCTGGTCTTCAAATTTTTTGCACAGGTGATAAGAATAAAGCGGTGGGAAACCCGAAATCTACCAACCAAACCCCGTCAGGTGGCAAAAGGAAGGTTGACAAAGGTAAAGGTTCATGGATCAAAAAGGCTAGGGTGAAACCGGTTGTGACTTATGACAAGACAGCCAGGGTAGATTTGGACAAAAGGTTGTCTGAAGCACGTGGGATAGAGATTTCAAAAAGTGAATTTTCATCATCTTCTAAATCGGGTTCACTATTGTGGAAAGGTGAATGTTCTAGAAAATGGTTCTCTAATAGGCCTCAGAGTCCTTCTTTGGATCTGGTTCTTAAGGCCCATTCAGGAAACATATCAAATGGTCAGGATAATAAAAGCATTAGGAAAGACTTGGGCTTTCTTTCTTCTAATTCTAGCCCAAGTAAGGAAGATGAGGGTCCAACGGGGGAAGATGGGTCACGGAAGGATGGGGAATTCAAAAAGTGGGTATTACAGGAAGGGGATGAAGGTCAGATGGTGGTCGTTCAAAGAAAGAAAGATGGTGTTGAGGGACATGCAAAGTTAGAACCGGATGATAGGGTGGAGGGATTCGTTAATTCAGAACAAGACTCAGAGGATTCTTCTCTTGACAATAATGAAGAAGGTTCTCTCCCCGCTTTCAATGGAAACAAGGAAGGCATGTTCCTCCCTCTGGGAGAAAACGATTTGGTGGAGATAGGGGAGATTAATTTGAGCGTGGTTCTTCCAACTCTCCTCCGAATTTAAGGAGTAAGAAATCCAAAGGCGCAACGTCTAAATTGCATGGAATGAGAACCATGAGGGACAACAGAAGGGAATCGAAATTTACAGAGGGTAGGAGTGCAGAGAACCAGCCTGAAGTACAGGGGAATTCGGAGGCGGCTGACAGAGGTTTCGATTTTAACTCCAAGTCAAAGGCTACTATAAAGACAGGATCAGGATCCTGGAATATTGAGGCAGAGATTGCCAAGGTTATCGAAACAGGTAAGGCTGTTGGATTCGATTTTAAGGGAAGAGAACAAGAAGTGACAGAGCAGTTGTTTAGAAGGAAATGTGAAGATGAGGAGAGACTAAAAGAAACTCGCCAGTAAGCTCCTGTGGTTAAGGTTTGAGGTTTCCTTTCTTTAATGATAATTATTTCTTGGAATGTAAGGGGTCTAGGGAGAGGTGAGAAAAGGAGGGCAGTGAGAGATTTGGTTCATCTTCATAAGCCAATGATGTTGTTCATACAAGAGTCGAAACTTAACTCCTTTGATAGTAGGACTATTTCGGTTTTAGGAGGTTCTTGGTTAACTAATGGTGTGGGGGTGGAAGCAGATGGTTCGACTGGTGGTATCATTTCATTATGGAATGAAAACATGTTTAGGATTCATTCTTGCATTCATAATAACAGGTGTATTATAGTGGCAAGGGAGCTTGTTAATTTGAAGAAAATTGTAGCTTTCTGCAATGTGTATGCTTCAAATAACGAAGTTGAGAGAAGAATTTTGTGGGATTTTATTGATGAAGCTCAAGCCTCTCTTTAGGTTCCGTGGTGTATAGGTGGGGACTTTAATACTATTCTCGACCCATCGGAAAGGAGAGGAGGCTCTTGCAATATGGGTTCTATCAGAAGCTTTAACAATTTTATTCTAAGAGCCATGGTTACTGATCTGCCGGTTCAGGGGTCAGTTTTTACTTGGTCTAATCGCAGGGAGTTTCCGTCTTCGGCAAGATTGGATTGCTTTTTGATTTCTCCCATAATTTTGTCATGGTTTTCGAATTTGATCCAACGAAGTCTTCCGTTTAGTTTGTCGGACCATTGCACGATTTCTTTGGGTGTCCCTCAGCTTGACTGGGGGCCAAGTCCGTTTCGGTTCTATAATAGTTGGTTAGAGGATAAAGAATTGATGGAAAATGTGAGAGAGGGCTGGAAAGAATGGGCTGGTGTGGGGTCTCAAGGATTTAGACTATGTTCTAAAGTTAAAACCGTTAAAATAGGATGAAGAGGTGGCAATTGGACAAAAGGAAATTTGCCATTTCTTTCAAATCTTTGGAGGATAAATTGGTGAGGATTGAAGACAGAGCAGTTTCGGCTAGGTGGACAGAGAACCTGAGAGAGGAAAGGTTGAGGATCATTACAGAGATGTGGACATGGTTGACCATTGAAGAGAAAAAATGGCGTCAAAAGTCTCGTATTAAATGGCTGTTATAGGGAGATAGGAATACGAGATATTTCCACTGTATTTCTAATGCGAGAAGGAGGTCTGTAAGGTTCCCATTTGTTGATTGGCTCATTTCGTGGACAAACCACATGTTAGGGTTCTTTGTAAGGGTAGCCTAGGTGTTGGTAGATTGTTCGAAGCCCTTTGAAGACCTCGTCTTGATAAGCACCGAAGGTAAATTTCTATGTGCTTACTTGTCTTGAAGAGATAGTTGCACACACTCACAACTCATGCTTATGTTCAATCCTTGTATGTTGTGTGTCTTATTTGTGTGCTTTAATGTTCATTAACATCTCTTCTTGCATGTTAGTTTGATTGCATCTTGCATATCCAATTGCCTTGTCATGCTTAGACTTAGGAATGCATTTTTGCATTGGGCGCCCCCAAAAGCGCTCTACAGAAGCTCCGTATGAACAGCGCCCATCGAGCGCTGTACAGACCTGATCGATTTAATTCGATCGCTGTACAGGCGCTGTACAAAGCGCTATACGTACATCGCCCCTCTATTTTCCCGAGAGAACAGAGGTGGGGCGCTATACAGGTGCTGTACAGAAGCGCCTTACGTACAGCGCCCAAGGCAAATTTGAGGCAAACTTATCAAAATGACCACACTTTGGTTTGGCCTCCTATATATATGCCACTTTGACTTTAGGTCAATTAAGAGAGTTCATATTCAGATTTCATACTTAGGATATTTTTCAAAGAGAAGAAAAATTCCAAGAACTCATTTTTAATTACTCAAACACTTTTTCATGATCATCAATCATCATTTAGCATCATCTTTGATCTTCTAGATGTCATCTTGCATGGATTCTTCATCATACTTTGCTTGGTAAGCTTTTCACTAATATCTTACATATTTTGTGTTTTTCTTAACAAGCAATCTCAATTAATTACTTGTATGATTTTCATATATCTTTTGATACAAGATTGAGATTAGTATGTTGTATGTTTGAGAAGTTGTATTGTGATAGCTAATTAGGTTTTGTGCTTAATCTTGATTAACTAAACTATTTGACATGTCATTTAGTTTTTAATATATAGGATTGTTCTAATGGCATATTAATCATCTTAGATAAGCATATAGGGTTTCCCTTGCTCTATGTTGCATTTGGATATTCGTATATTCACTTAGGGTGTTATTCTCTTCATTGAGAAAGTAAGTCTTGTGTGTAGCTTCCGGGATTAGGTTGCTTAGATCACAAGCAAATTGGACTAGGTTTACTCATACCGGGATTAGGTAGGTGTGTGATTACTTCTAGGATTAGGTTGTAATCGTTTACACATTTAGTGGATTCGAGGTTCGAGTGTGGCTTACTTACTAGCCCGTGGTTTTTCCCGTGAGGGTTTCCACGTAAAAATCAAGTGTTATTTAATTTCCGTATTTTATACTTGATTTATTGCTTTATCTATTTAGGGGTAATTTCGTAATTTGACTTAACACGAAAAATTGGGTAATAAGTTTAAAATCTATTCACCCCCCTCTAGATAGTTTCATACACACCGTGCTATAATTTGTTTCAAGGTTGAATCTTATTAGGGAAATTGCTATTGACGGGGTGCGCTATTCTGATCCCTTGGAAATTAGGAGGGGAATCTATGACCACTTTAAATCCCATTACAAGAGAAGATAGTGGGCTAGTCTTAGAATTCAAGGTCTTCCTCTGAACCAGATTTCTCCACAGCAGGTCAGAGAGCTTGAGGATGAGTTTACTCACGAGGAGGTTTGGGAAGCAATTTCCGGATGCGATGGCAATAAGGCTCTTGGTCTAGACGGTCTAAATCTCAACTTTATTAAAAACAACTAGGATGTGATTCGGGATGACTTTATCAACTTTCTTAAGGAATTTCATGATGATGGTATGGCGATCAAATACTTGAATAGGACCTTTGTAACGCTTATACCGAAGACAGCCAATCCAGATCATTTGATGGAATTCAGACCAATCAGGTTCTTTGTATAAGGTTCTCTCGAAGGTTTTAGCGAATCGATTGAAGAAAGTTATGAACTCAATCATTGGGGAAACTCAGATGGCATTTGTTAAACATAGACAGATTATTGACAATTTTGTGGTGGCAAATGAGATAGTTCACTTTTGGAAGAAAGACGCGGTAGGAGGCATTGTGGTGAAACTGGATTTTGAAAAAGCTTACGACAGTGTGGATCATTCCTTTTTGGATTTTATTCTTGAAGGAATGGGTTTCGGAAGTAAGTGGAGGAATTGGATTTTTCATTGCATTTCCTCTCCGAAGATGTCGGTTTTGGTTAACGGAAGTCCCACTGAAGAGTTTGAGATTGAAATGGGTCTTCATCAGGGTGATCCATTTTCCCCTTTCCTATTCAATATTGTCATTGAGGCGCTTAATTGTCTGTTCAAAAAGGCTGCGTCTTTGAATTTGGTGAAAGGGGCTGTTTTCGGTCATAATGAATTACATGTTTCTCATCTTCAGTTTACGGACGACACGGTTCTCTTTATCCATTCGAACATGGAGTTTCTTATGAGCTCTAGAAGAATTCTTCGTTGCTTTGAGCTCGTGTCCGGTTTAAGGTTAAACTTCCACAAAACGTGTATAGTGAAAATCGGTAGGAGGGCTGCGGTGATAGAGGATTGGGCTGGGGCTTTTCAATGCAAACAAACCTCCTTGCTGATTATATACCTTGGGCTGCCGCTTGGGGCTAATCCTAAATGTAAGGCCTTCTGGAATCCAGTTGTTCTCAGGATTGAGCACCGTTTAGCTTCGTGGAAGAGGAAATTCCTTTCAAAAGGTGGTAGACTCGTGTTGATAAAATCGGTCCTTTCAAGCATCCCTACCTACTTCCTCTCAGTGTTTCAAATTCCTAAAGGGGTGGCTAATAAGATTAAGAAGCTCCAAAGAAATTTTTTTGGGGGGATGGTGTCCAAAAGAGGAAAATCCATTCGATTGACTGGAACTCGCTTTGTAAGAGTAAAAAATTAGGAGGTCTTGGTATTGGTCACATTGTTAACAAGAATCAAGGGTTATTGGCTAAATGGGTGTGGAGGTTCGGCTTTGAGGCTTCTTTGTTGTGGAAGAAGGTGATTTGTGCTGTGTATGGATTGGATAAGAAGCTCATGCAATGGAAGTGGCAAGAGGGTGCTAACGCCTCTTACTTTGTGAAAGAAATTGGGGATCTTTGTGTTCATGGAACCAAATCCTATCTTGTTCTTCAAGAAGGGTTACGAGTTATTCTTGGTTGTGGGGATAGAATTCGGTTGTGGCATGATTTATCTTACGAAGGGATCCCTCTGTATGAGTTTTTTCTAAGGATTTTTGCTCTTGCGGTTTTAAAGGAGGGATCGGTTCGAGAGAATGGGACTTGGCAGAATTCTCGCTAGAAATGGGAGGTGAGACTAAGGAGACCGGTATTCGATTGGGAGAAGGCTCAATGGACCAGCTTCATGTCTTTCTTAGGTAGCCTTTCCATTTGTAGAGACGTGCAGGATTCTTTGGCTTGGGGGTTTAACTCGGATGGGATTTATTCGATTAAGTCTTTTCGTCATCGTCTCGAATCAATGACTACTGATCCTTTCGACAGTTCTAATCTTTTATGGAAAGGTTTATGCCCTCGTAAAGTGGAGGTTTTCACTTGGCAGTTGAGAAGAGGGAGAGTTCTGGTTAGTGAAGTTTTGCACCATTTTGGGATGGTCCAAGGGATTACTACGAATTGTGTTCTGTGTAATAACAGTGCTGAGTCCATAGATCATCTCTTTGTGCACTGTGACTGGTCCTGGAAGGTGTGGCGGAGCTGCATGAGTTGGTGGGAGGTGAGGTGCTACTCTAATAACTCCTTCATTGGTTGGATGGACAGTTGGCTTGGATTATGTCCAGTTGTGAAATACAAGGAAGCCTGGTCTATATTATTTTCTGCTGTTATTTGGACAGTTTGGGAGAACAGAAACAACTTGGTTTTTAGAGGTCAAGAAGCTTCAGTTGAGAAAGCGATTGATGACGTGAAATTTCGGGTGGCTTGGTGGTTTAAGTGCTTCGGCAAAGGGTGTAAAATTCCTGTGTCTTTGATGCTTCTCAATATAAAAGAGAGCTGTGTTTCTCTTGCTCACCGGAAAAGGTAGAATCATGTGAGTTGGGTGCCTCCTATGGGTTTGGATTTGAAATTTAACGTCGATGGGTCGGCAAGAGGGAAGCCAGGTCTAGCTGGTATTGGAGGAATCTTACGGAATTCGGAGGGCTTAACTTTATGTCGCTTCTCTATTACGGTTGGCATTTAGAGTTCGAACACGGCTGAGATTCTTGCTATTCAGAAAGCTTGTGAGCTGTGTGGGTCAAATCCAAGCTTAGCCGACAGGAACATTCAAATTGTAAGTGACTCCTCTGTAGCTGTTTCTTGGGCCAACAGCACTGATAACTTTGGAAGCTTGCCTCATGTGCAGATTATTTACGACATAAGAGGTTATCTGCAGAGCCTAAATGGTTTGTCGATTGTGTACAATTCAAGGGCTTCTAATGACGCGGCGGACGCCCTTGCGAAGTTAAGCTCTGGTGGCGATGTGGATAGTATTGTTTAGGAGGTTCTTTAACAGCTTTTTTCTTTTTCTGTTTCGCTAGGTGCTGTTTGTGCTTGTGTTTTTAATCTTTTGTGCTCTGTTTTCTTCTGGTGGAGTGTGGTCTGCAGTTTTTCTTTTTTCTCTGGTTGGTGTGTTGTGCCTTTTTGTTTGGGCTGCCTTGTCAAAGTCCAGCGATAGGGGTGTTGTTGTTGCCTTTGTCACGGTTCTTTGATGTTGCTGGTGCTTTGCCTGTGCTTCTTGGTTGTTGTTCTCTTGGCCCCTGGCCTGTGAATAAAGCTTGCTTTCTTTCAAAAAAAAAAAAAAAAAAAACAATTACTTGCAAGTGAAGGCTAGCTGTTGTTTCTCCCTTGAAGAATCCTGCTTGGTTGTAATTTTTGGTTTGACATTTTCTTCACCATGTCTAGAACTTTGCCTTTTTTTTCTGTTTGAAATAAGTATAATAGCAAACCCAATAGCTATTATTTGCAATTATTCGTACGAAAAAAAACTCATGTAATATGTTCCATAACATTATGTTTGATAGTTTTTGTTTATATAATATATCCTTTTGGGTTTGCATAATTTATATAAAATTTTCAATGATATTTGTTTGGTATATTGTACAAAATTATACCATAACTACACAATGTATAAACGAAATTATACCATAACTGTACCATAATTATACGATACAAAATTATACAATAACTATACAAAATTGTTTGGGCTTACATTGCTGTACAAAAAAATTGTTGCCATAACTGTACAAAAAAAAAAAAATGAGGCTAATTAATTCAATAAAGTAGAATAAAAAAGAAATAAAGAAATAAAGAAATAAAGGAAAGTGGGTTTTTGATTCAATAAAGTAGAATAAAAAAGAAAAAGAAAAAACACTCGGCGGTCATGTTCTTTATATATAACACTTAACACTAAACACAAATAAACAAGAAAAATGCAAAGTATAGCACCATTTAGATGTCTGTGTCCTTTTAGTAATTTTACACACTCAAAACACTTTTTACTTTAGTTTACCAAACACATTGAAATTGTTTTTGGTTCTCATAGCACTTTTGAAAATCAGTTTACTAAACACTCAGCTGATTCTTCCCATAGTAATTCCAAAAGCAATTCCCCCCACAGCAGATCCAAAAGCACTTCCCCCCACATCACAGCAATGCCAAACTGGGCCTAAATTTCATTCAACGTTTGTCAACTTTTTAGGAATTAAAAATAGAATGAGGATGATATAAAGTTGATTACAAAAATAACCTTATATATAACATATTGAATCATATTTTTTTAATGTGAAAAATATATTTTATATTACTTATGACACTATAAACAAAACAATTAACATCTTTATATTATAAAATTTTAACTAATTAGTTTAATATTAAGTAAAATTGAGAAATTATTTAGATTTGAAAACATAATTAATTTTATGTAATCCGGTGTAAATATGAAACTACTGTCTAAATAGTAGTATATATACACATGAGAGATGTTTGAGTATTATGAGGTTTCAAAGTGCTCATAAGATGCCGTTTACGTTGGTTTCTTTTTTGTAGTTTGCTTTTATTTTATTTTATTTTATTTTTCATGTATATTGTATACATATACCAAATCATGGCGGCAATTCACTATTTTTTTTAATTATTTTTATTTTAATAATCTGCGGTTCATATATACAAAAATTTTAAAAAGATGATTTCATACAAGATTTAGATGAAAAAAATATTTATACCTAACAAATTCAATAATATATATAGAGAGAAAAAGATATGGAGAAAAAAGAAAAAAGAAAAGAAAATGACAAAATAGAGACACACACATATATATATATATATTTTAAAATTTATTTATTACTTCTAAATGAGTATATTTTAGTAAAGGGAGCTGATATTAACACCCATAAATATGATAAACACACCCATATTTTAATAAAAAAATTAATTACAAAAATATCCCAATAGGAATTTACCAATAATGACAAATTAGTTTAATTAAAAATAAACAAAATACTATTTACACCCATTAATTACACCCATATCTTCAAGGTAATATACTTTTGTTCATCATGGTAGCATACTCTATCTTCATTTTTGTGACGAAATGTACATGAGGCATAGATAGCAAGACGGCTGTAAACTTCAAACCTCAATTTCCTATTTTAAGTAATTGAATTGTTGATGTGTGGTGGACATCATCAACAATGGAGTGGTTCCTGATGCAGATATTGGTGTTGTTATTGTAGATATCTTGCACCTCTTAGCTAGTTTTCCTATTTCCATTTGTTTTGTTCCCAGTGCTGTTAATTTAGTTGTTCATTCCTTAGCAAAGTTAGCTGTTATGTCTGGGTCTGATTATTTTTGGTCTATGTCTTATCCTCCCTCCGTGGAGTTGTTGGTCCTGGTTGATCGTCTAGGCTAGTTTGTTCTTTGGTTTCTTGTGTTAATGAATTTTCTCTTTCAAAAAAAAAAAAAAAAAGGTAATTGAATTGTTCCATGTGAATATATATATATATATATATATATATATATATATATATAATCACTTTATTAAAAAAAAAAAAAAAAAAAAAAACCTTAATTTTGTTATTTCTTTTTGTCTTGTTGCCTTTGTTTATTTGGTTCGTGTGTTTTCTTGTTCTGGCAAGCTCCGTTGGCTTCTGTTCTTCTCGTTTTTTTTTAAAATTTTTTTTAAAATTATAATTCAACCTTAATTATAATTTATTTATTTATTTATTTTTTTAAAGAACGAGAAGAACAGAAGCCTAACGGAGCTTGCCAAAACAAGAAAACACACGAACCAAATAAACAGAGGCAACAAGACAAAAAGAAAGAACAAACGCCCTACCTACAAACAAAACAGAGGAAAAAAAAAACCCACTTGTTGGCAAACAAACTCCACTAAACCCTAATTCTATTTCAAGTACCAAAATCTCTCATTATCATATAACAAAGTAATGGAATAAGAATTTTCAGAGGACTCCGATCATATAGAGGTACGTATTTATTTCTTTATTTATTTTTGTTATGAACTCTATCAATGGATAAAGGTGAAGTAAAGATTCTCGAAATTTAAGAATTCCTGAGACTGTGCTTTTGAGAACTTAAAAAATTATCATTTATAAAATTGGGTGTGTTAATAACTTATAAGGGTTTATAAATAAATTGTATTAAAATGAAAACATTCATTTAAATAAGGGTTCTATTGGCATTAAGATAGGTGTTTATAGTAATGTTTTACTTTTAAATTTTAGACATGGGTGTACTTATAAATATGGGTGCGCTTATCATGTTTATGGGTGTCAATATCCATATCATTTAGTAAAATGATTTTTTTATATTTTAGAAGAGGGAACCATGAGGGAACCCTAGGAAAAAAAAAAAAAAAAGTGAAAAGTGGTCGCTACGCTACAGTAATTCCGTCAGTGCTATAGTGCCACTACAGTTCCGTCAATGCTACAGTGTTCCGTCTCTGCTACAGTGTTGCTACAGTGTTTCCGTCACTACTACAGTGCCACTGCAGTGTTTTATCGCCGCTACAATGTTTCCGTTGCTGCTACAGTGCCCTCTACAGTGTTCTGCCGTTGCTGCAGTGTTTTCGCTACAATCTCGTTCACTGCTACAGTATCTGCTACAGTGATTTCTCTACAGTACTTCCACTACAGTTTATCGAGCTCTATGGATCCTATGTGCATGGAGGCCGCTTTGTCTCTTTCATCTCTGGTGGCGGTGTCTTCCACCTTGAATAGTCAGGTTAGTCTGAGTACGGTGAGTGGAGTGAATTCCTCTTCTCGGGTTGTTCCTCTCGCATCTGGTGGGATGTGTTCTTTGGTTGGTGGGCCGATTCCTCCTCAGCCTGAGGGGGGTGTTTCGGTGATTGTTCCTGATTCGATTACAAGTCTCATTCAGAGTTCAACACCTATAGTCCAGGGTGGTAAGTCTTTTACGGGTCTCTTCAAATTTTCTCCTGTTGAGACTTTACCGGTGCCATCAGTTCCCTCTAAGAAGGGGGGGTATGTTTCTATTCCAGCAAGTTCTTCGGATCGTGTTCCTATGAGTGTTGGGGTCTTTGTGCATGGTTCAGTTCAGAGCTCTAGACTATTGGTTCAGGGTAATAAGTCTTATGTGGACCTCTTCAAGACTTCTCATTCTTTGCCTAGAGGTAAGGCTATTGTTGGGGAGGTGGATCCGCTTGTGGGCAGTTCCTTGCCTCTGTCATCTATTAGGGGCTCTTCTTATGTGGATCTTTTTATGGCTGCCCAAATTCAAGAGGATAATGTTTCCAGTCCTTCGATTCTTTTGAAAAAGGGTGGTTATGTGGCTGTTCAGGTGGATCCCTCTGCTTATAAGTCTAGATTGGAGGTTTGTAAGTTTTCTCTCATTGGTCGAGTTATCTTTTCTAGTGGTGAGAAGCCTTGGAAGTTGGCTGATCTTAAAGCCAAGATGCAATCTATTTGGAAGTTGAACTCTGTTTGGAGGTTGATTTCTTTAGGTAAGGGGTACTTTCAGATTTTGTTGAATTCAGATGCTGACAAGAATATGGTTTGGAGTTTGGGGTCTTTTAATCTCAAACCAGGTGTTTTACGGCTTCAGCCTTGGATTTCGGATTTTAATTCGGCATTACATAAATCTTCAAATGCTCAGGTTTGGGTTTGTTTTTATGATCTGTCATGGGAATATTGGCATCCGAAGATTATTTTTGATTTAGCTAAAGGGATTGGAGTGCCTTTACGGCTGGACAGGGCTATTGTGGAGGGTGATTTTAGACATTTTACGCGTATTCTGGTGGATATGGATGTGTCTACTGTGCCTCCGTCTTCTTTACTTCTTGAGAGGGATGATTCTCATAGTTCTTTCATTTCGGTGGAATATGAGAATCTCCCAGCTTTCTGTTATACTTGTTCCTCCATTGGTCATTTTCCCAATGTTTGTCGTTAGAACAAGTCCGACAAGTGGATTCCTATTAGTTCTAGTAAACCCGATTCGGCTAGAGATGGTCCGGCCACAGTTGTTACAGATGAGGGGTTTCAGGTTCCTTACAAACATGCTCCTAAACTGGTTTTTCCTCAGGCAGAAGTTCCAATTTCTAATGTCTTTGCCGCTATTCAACAGGATTTAGGGTCTTTGGATTCAGTTGTGTTTCATTCTTCGGCAAGTTCAGATCCGATTTTGGGTATGGTTTCTTCTGCTAGTCTAGTTGATTCGTCATGTTTAACTTCTTTGGTGGCTCCTACTACTTCGATGGTGGTTGCTCAGGTCTGTCGGTCCCAGCAGGTGGGGCAAAGTGAGGATTCTCTTATTGGTGTCCCTGTTTATTCCTCTAGAGTGGGAGCAGTGCCTGTTTCTTCTGAGGGCCTTTCTTCGATTCTTGATGTTTCAGCTGGTGCTGTTGTTTCGATCTCTTCAGCTGTTTCGATGGTCGGGTAGGGGTCGAAGGTTGGTAGGGATTCTGTTTCTCCGTTGGTTTCTTTTGCTCAACCCATTGTTTCTTCAGTGGTTTCAGTTGATGAGTTGGACGATAGGGTGGGTATAGTTTCTCCTTCGGTTGAAAGGGTTGAAACAGTTGAAAGGGTTGTTTTGAGGAATGGATCTGGATCTTCATGTTCCCCTATCTTGGATGTGGACTCTGATGTTCAAGTATAGGGTCCTGAGCGTCCGTTGTCTAATTCCCAATCTGAACTTCGCCCCATTGCTGATTCTTCCTGGGCTGACCAGGTTGAGGAAGAAGAGTTAGATGATACTACTACTAGTACTTGAAGGTCCACTAGGATTGCACGCGGACTGGCTTCTTATAAGTCCGAGTCCCGGGCTTTTTCGAAGGTTTCTGATGATTAATGTCCTATATTGGAATTGTCGTGGGATTGGGAAGGGTTCTACGAGGCAGGTTCTCAGAGATCTGGGTTGACTGCATGGGTCGGGAGTCTTTTCGTTTTTCTTGTTGTTTTTGTTTTCTTGTGTGGCCTGCGCGCCACTTTTCTAGTTGGGGATTTTGCTCGTGGTGTTTTTGTGGTTGGTTTGGCCTTTGCTACTTTTTGTTCTTTTATTTATTTATTTATTTATATAGTTTTATTTGATTGAAAAAAAATATATTTTAGTAAAATAAATTAATTCATTTTCAATCATGAAAGAGAATTTGATTCTTAGGGTGAGTGAGGGGAATCAAGTTCCCTCTCATATGGGTGTAAGGTTCACGGAACTTAATTCCCCAAAAATTTAGTAAATAAATGAATTAAAAAAAAAAAAAAGGGGGGGGGAACTAAACTCCCTTTCTCAAGAAGGATTCCTAGTTAGTAAACACATCATATGTTCTCAGCTGACACACCATGTCATTATTTTATTAGATTAAATAGGGCTCACACACATAAGTCAACTATAAGAGAAATTCTTAATGAAGAATTTGTGTAGTCATGAATAGCTTGGAACCTTGGACTGTCTTCTCGAGGCTAAATTATCTCAGTTCAACATGAGAAAATAAGAGGGTAAGGGTCCGTCTTATTTCATTTACTGTATTTTGAAAATAAAAACAAAAATGAAATAGTATTTTTGGTTTCAGTTTTAAAATTTGAAAAACGTATCTGATAGCATATGTGGAAAATGATATTATGAAAATAACACTAAAAACACGTTCGGTAGATTAACCGAAAAATTTCAAAAATTAGAATATCATATTTTCATTTTATTTCACATTATAACCTAAAAATAATTTGGTTAAACCTTTTATTTCACAATTTTATTTTTTATTTTTAAAGAAAATCACATTAATTATAAATTATAAATTTTTTATCAAATATAAATTATATGAAAAAGATTTAAAATCTTTCGAAAAGAAAAAAGAAAGAAAAAAAATATATAAAACAATAGATCTGCTTTGATTTTCTCCGATGCTTCAACCATGGCCTTGCTCTACCGTTTTTGAAACCACTATTGCTTGAATTAACATAAAAAACGTGATCGAAAATTGTCAGTGAGTTCGTATAATTCATAGACATTGAATATATATGTATAGGTATTTAACTTGCCAAGAGAGTGAATTCCATGCTTAATTAATAAATAAATAAATAAAACATGAAAGCGCCGTGGATATGCTCTTGAGGAGCAGATCCATAGCTCCAACACCGGAGGAGGTGAGATCCTCCTCAAGTGTCTAAATTTTCTGTTATGCAAAGAAGAAGAAGGAGGAGAGAAGAAAAATGGAGGAAAACCGGTCAATGAATGAGGAAGAATGGAGACCAGTCAAAGAATGAAGAAAATGAAAAAAAATCAAGAAAAAAAATTAAAAAAATAGGTGAGTTTTTTTTTTTTTTTTATTTTTTATTTTTTTTAATAAAATAAAATGAAAAACATGGAGAACATGTTTTATATGTTTAACATGTTTTTCGTGTTTTTCAATTTTAACACCGGTTTTATTTTTCATTTTGTTTTTGTTTTTTAAAAACAAAATGAAAAAAAGGTTAGGGCCCGTCCTGCAAGCCGTTTTTTGTTTTTGTTTTTCGAAAAGAAAAATGAAAATGAAAACAGTGTTTTTGGTTTCATTTTTAAATTCCGAATACGCGTCTGGTAGCATTTACTGGAATCCGTATTTTAAAAATAAAAACGGAAAAAACGCGTCTGGTAGGATAAATCGAAAACTTTCGAAAATTGAAATATCAATTTTTAATTTTTGTTTAATATTAAAACAATTATAAATAAATGATTAAATAATTAATAAAAAAACATTTTATAATTTAATTTAGGGTTTACAAATTTAACAGTAGAATAGGAACATGAAGGAGAAGAAGACCGATCGGCCCAGAGAGGAAGAAGAAGAAGACCGATCGACCCAGATCGGCGGCGGAAGGAGGAGGAGGAAGAAGAAGAAGAAGAGGACCGATCGACCCAGATCGACGGCGGAAGGAGGAGGAAGAAGTCGACGGCGGAAGGAGGAGGAAGAAGAGGAAGAGGACCGATCGACCCAGACCGGCGACGGAAGGAGGAGGAAGAAGAGGAAGAAGAAGAAGAAGAAGAGGAAGAGGAAGAGGAAGAGGACCGACTGATCGACCCAGATCGGCGGCGGTGGGAAGGAGGAAAAAGAAGAAGAAGGAGAAGAAGGAAGAAGAAGAAGGAAGAAGAAGTTAGTAAAAAAAAAAAATTATTAAAATAAAATATATATTAATGATATGGGACCCACAACATTTGGAAAACAAAACCAAAAACAAAAACAAAATCAAAAACAGTTTTTTTTTTGTATTTCAAAATTTCCACTTTTAACATTTGGCTTTGTTTTTGTTTTTGTTTTTGATTTCTGAAAATAAAATGAAAAACGGTTTACAGGACATGAATTCGAAATCATTTTTGGAAAATAAAAACAAAAACAGCTGAAAACAGCCTGCAGGACGGGGGCTTAACGAACATGTTTTTGAAATTGTTTTCGGAAAATAAAAACAAAAGCACCCAAAAAAAACCTCTACCGAACAGCCCCTAAGGCAACAAGTTTCAAAGATACCACCACAAGAAAGTCTCTCTTGCATGTGAGCCAATCACCTCCCTTGTCACTATAGCTTTTAATGTTGATATTCCCATAATGGGTTTTGTTACCTCGCTGTTAACAACAAGATTACTTGGTAGTTATATAAGAGTATTGGTTACTTTTTGTTTTAATATTTTTTTAATTTTTAAATCTTTAATTTTTATACACCGTTAGATTAAAATCTAAATACTGAAATTGACCCAATAACCTTACTATTAACAGCAACTTAGCCAAACCCTTCCCATAATAAATGTTGATTTCTTTGAGCCACCTACTAGTAAATCTCTTGGACAAGGATCCACTGCTGACTTTAATAAAAAACTTGTAATTGAGATTTGATTTTCTAATTTATCATTTAAGTAAAATTAAAACTGCACCATTTTGTAAAACTAAACCCTAAAAAGCCAACATATGCTAAATTCTAAAAAATTTCTTGTAAAGTATTCATCTTCTCGTTCCATGCCGTCCCAACTGGGAAATTGTTGTGTTAGTGTGTTAATTTTTTTGATAACTTAAAAATCTCTCTTAAAATTTGATTTAAAAAAATCTGTTTTAAAATCCCAATTAATCTCTGTTTCTTCTTCTCTGGCTTCGAATCCCAAACAAACTTTCTTCTCCTCCAAAATCTGTATGTTTTGGGGATTTTTTTTGGGTTCAAATTTCATAAAAAGAGATTATTATTATTTTTTGTTTGTTTATTTGTTTTCTATAAAATGAAGAAGGCGAAGTTGTTTTCTGTAGAATTTTTTACATTTGTTGCAATGTGAGATTGACAACAGATTTCCAATTATCGGTTCTCACAGGTTGGTGTCAATTATTCACCATCAAAATGAAAGCCATACAATTAACAAAAAAACAGATAAAAAAAAAAAATTAAAAAAAAAATTTGATTTCGGAGGAAGTTTCGGACATCCAAAGACTTCACATCCACCATCTTCTTATTCTTGTCAAAAGTGAAGAGGAAACCGGTTGAGATTTGAGAATGAGAACTGAATTACGTGAAAGTAAAAAATCAAAAATTATAAAATAAAAAAAAAGGGGAATTGCAAAAATCCCCAAGGTTTGATAAAATTGCACAAATATGACAGTTTTGACCATATACGTATATACTTCCCTCAACATTTGAAAATTGTTGCACAAACATCCCCTACCGTTAGATGAATCCATTAGTCAATGGTCAAATGTGCTAAAAATCTAAAATACCCCATATTTTTATTTTAAACAAAATAAAAAATTCAAAAGTAAGATAAAAAAATATTAAAAAATCTTTTAGAAAATATGAATGTATCTTAAATCTGAAAGTTGGAAAAAAAATTAATCTTCAAAGATAAAAAATAAAATAAAAAAATTAGTTTGTGCAATACCCTTGGTTTTAAATAAATTTAAAATTTATTTATTATTAAATTGTTTAAAAAACTATTTTTTTTTTATTTGTAAAGATGAATTTTTTTCTAGATTTCAGATTTAAGATACATTCATGTTATCAAAAATATTTTTTAAATATTTTTTTATCTTATTTTTTAGTTTATTTAAAATAAAAATAAAGGGTATTTTAGATTTTTTACACTTTTGACTATTGACTAACGGATCCATCTAACGACAGGGGATATTTGTGCAACAATTTTCAAATGTTGAGGGAAGTTTATGTGCATATGGCCAAAACTGCCATATATGTGCAATTTCATCAAACCTCGAGGGATGTTTGTGCAATTCTCCCAAAAAAATTCACAACCACACGTTTTAATTAAAGCCACGTGGCAATGGATCCTAAAAAGAACAGTACGGTTCAATAGAGATAGAGTTCAGAAGATGATCCTTGTCCAAATCGATAACATGATATTGCAAATCCTTTCATTTACTTACAAGTTACAAGGAACACAAGGGACGTGACATTATCCCTCTAAGTTGGCATAAATGCAAGTAATGCATCCATCTTTATATAAATAGAGGACTCTCCAAGAACAAAGTATGTACTCTTTTAAAAGCTGAAACTACGTTTCTGTCACTCTAGACCTTATCTCTCAAGATCCGATTCACTGATTAGACTCTCAAAAGTATTAACGCCGGTCACTGTAGCCACTAACAGGTTACATTGTTTTCAAGTTGAGAGCAAGACAATCCTATTTGTCATTGAAAATCCTCGTGGTGACATAGAACCTCTCGGCGGAACCTTTGTTCCACCGGTGTCTTCCTAGACTAGGTATCACTATGACTATTGGACCGCGAGTTGACTAAACTTGACCTTCAACGGGTATAAGTTTAACAATGGCAGACTTTTATGTCACATAACATGCTTAACCAATTACATATGTAATTGATCGTAAAACATCATGTTATTGGAGTGGTCGGTCATATATATACGCCCCGCCCCACTGAAGTTCTCTACATTCAGACATCATTATTCATCAGCTTGTGAAAATGCCATCCATGCTTGGCAAAGGCAATTTCATTGATGAATCCTGTTATAAGAACCATCATTAATTGACCTGATTATACTTCTAAGTAGTATTGCATGATCGGCTAGTGGCATTAAACAAAGAGGTTCTGGGTTGATTGAGATCACCTACAAAAACATCACCAGTAAGCTTATGTTGCAGGAGCATAAAATTCTAAAATCAAGCCTAGCTAGATGATTTATTAAGCAGTCTTAGCCAAAGTAATTGGAATAGAATAGAAGTATAGAATAGATCAAGGGGTCTAAAAGGTATAGAATAGAAGTTGAGACATACACGTTGCGCTAGAGATCTGTTCCAATCGGGAAAAAGAACCAAACACAATACACAACAACTCAGGTTTGAGTTCTCAATTGTATCCCAGCAGCCAGGTTCCACAATTAAATTAAAAGGACTAGATTTCACAAAGAAGCAAGGATTCAGAAGTGAGTTCTTCCGTAGTTGGGGATATGAAGAGCAGAAGAATGGTTTGTTAGGCTCATCATACTTGTGTGTTTGTGTGTGTCTATGTATTCAACTAAGAAAAGGAAGCTATACAAGATGGCCTTTCATCAAGCCAAGCATGATCCTCTTTAGAGGATAAAGCTAAGGAAGCCAATGTATCGGCCACACTGTTTCTATCCCTATAAATAGCAAGGCAACAACCTTACAAAGAGCTTTACGATAGGACCTGCAGGACTCAACAAATCAATAGCACTATTAACTCCTGCGATAATATTCACAGCATCTGCTTCTACACAGTTGACCCTTAAATTCTGAAGTTTAGCCAATCACTATCTCTGATTACATCACCAGCACCCATGTAAAAAGCTCAAACTCACTCCTCATGACCTTAGAGAAAATCCACCTAATCAAATCAAAGCATTTCATCCTCCTAAACTGTGACATAAGACCCTAAAAAAATAGGTATATAGGCAGCATTATTGGAAGAATTTGCAATTAAGGATATAAAACATGTTTTGAAATGAGAATTATAACTAAAGCAACTAATACATGTCTCTGTTGCCTAAAAGTGTATGTAACCATGAAAGATGTATACCGTGAGAGCGTCAAGGTTGGGGTAAATCTGAGCAACTGGGGCAGGAGAAGCGACCTCTAGCTTGACATTTAGAGCATGTAATTGAATTCAGGTTTGATTCAGTGCCATCGATCCACTGATACATGTCATCCATAAGATTAAAGCTGAAAGGTCCACTTGATTTAACATATCCTGTTCCTTTACATCTTGAGCATGCTATCATCCGCAGATCACCACATCTCTTGCACATACCTAAAGACCTGCATTTACAACGAGTTACACATCTCTTCATATACACAAAAGTTAAAAATTCTGTAGAGAGAAACAGACCTTCTCTGAGAAGCAGAAAAGAGAGCATCGAGTTTAGGGGCAGAGAGAGTGGCCCATAAAAGCAGAGTGCCCACTCCAAACCCCGCTAATTCACTGGATGTTAAACCACCCTCCATTTCTCTTCCTCCTCCAGACTCATCTCTTCATACTCCATACATATTATCATCAATTCTAAAACAACCTTATCCATTACTGTTTTATTAACTTTATTTCATTAAATGTCCTTCACACAACCGACAAGGCCTATTAGCTCAGTTGGTTAGAGCGTCGTGCTAATAACGCGAAGGTCGCAGGTTCGAGACCTGCATAGGCCATTATTTTTTCTCTATTCTTGCAAAAAGAGACAACCTGTTGATTTTCATTATTTTCTCTCTTCTTTTATATATTGCTCAAGTGTAAAGCCATAAACCTTAACAACCTGATTTTCATCGAGGAAGCCAACCAACCGATTATCAATAGAGTATGGAAGAAAAAAATGAAAGATTTTAAGAGATATGCCTAGCTATCTGTTTGACAAGAAATGAAGATTGAGATAATGTTGATGAGGCCATGCCATTGTCATACAAAAAGTGCATTATTGTTCTATTGTGAATTAAGATAGCTATCTATCTCAGGATTAAGATATATATTTCAATTGCTCTATTGTGAATGTATTATTCCATTAACGGTAAAGTTGAAATATACTATTCATTTTATCCGTTCAATACATCATATGTATTAGGTCTTTTGTTCAAAATTTTTCACTTGATGATTATAGACTCATCACTTCCCAATTGAAAACAAAAGACCCACAATTTTAATCAAGATGAGGTGTCCAGCTTGTATCTTAAGTTGTGAACATTTTTAGACTAAATAAAGAATTATGTCTACCATACATAAACTTATTTATGTGAATAATTCTTTATGTTTCTTTTAGTCTTGGATCCTTAGAATATTTTGTTCTTGACACATATAATAAACGATTTATACATACTATATAATTCATTTGTAAACAAAAGACTTTTATTGATATCAAATGATTTGTTATAGAAAAACCCTGACTTTAGGGCATACCTCCTAACAATCTCCTACTTGCACTAAAGCAGTTGTGTCAAATCCCTCATCCCAAAACCTTCTAGGTGACTGTCAAAACACTTTTGTGGCAGAGTCTTTGTGAATGGATTTGTCAGGTTATTTGCTGATGCAATCTTACATACCGTCACATCCCCTCTTTGTACGATTTTCCTAAGTAAATGATATTTTCTTTCTATGTGCTTTCCTCTCTTATGACTCCTCGGCTCCTTTGCATTAACCACATCCCTACTATTGCCATGGTAAAGTGTGATCTATTTTTCTGCACTAGGGATAACCTCAAGGTCTATCAAGAATTTCTGGAGCCATACGGCCTCTTTTGCTACTTCGCAAGCAGCTACATACTCAACTTCCATGGTAGAATTAGCAATGCAAGATTGTTTGATACTTTTGAATAATATAGCTCCTACACCAAGTGTGAATACAAAACCTAAGGTAGACATTCTGGAATTTAGATTTGATTGGAAATCAGAATCTGTATACCTTACGGGTACTGGTTCCTCTCTAGAGTATACAAGAATATAATTCCTAGCTCTTCTTAAGTACTTGAATATATGCTTGACTACCACCTAGTGATCCGGTCCCAGTTTAGACTAGTATCTGCTAACAACTCCAACAGCAAAGCATATATCCGGTCTCATACAGAGCATTGCATACATAAGACTTCCAACAACAGATGCGTATAGAATCACACTCATGTATTGCTCTTCTTGCTCATTCTTAGGAGCTCGCTTCTTAGAGTGCTTGATTCCATGCCTAAAAGGTAAAAAAAAAAAAACCTTTATTTGAATCTGTTAGGTTTTTGGTTTGTCTTGGCATGTATTCCATATCAAAACGATGTTCTCTTGTAATGTTTAGTGGTTTAAGTATTGAAGATTCAAGGCGTCAAAGAAAGTCTTGGCCACAACTCATGCAAGATGCTGGCTTTAAAGAGAAATGTGCTTCATCGGTCTACAAAGGTATATAAGACCTCATTTCTCTTTCAAAGCTAGGCACACACACACAAATTATTCATGAGTGTCCCTGCATTGTTGTGCACCATTTATATAACACATCCACATGTTTTAGTAAGCTCATGCATTGAACTCATATTGTCATACATTTTAGAAATGCATGTTTTAAGACTATGTCTAGGAAATGGCATACTTGTGTGATTTTGTGTTTATATGTTTCCGTATTTTTGTTTTTGGAATTGAACATGATCTCATATGATTCTTTATTGAGTCCCGGTCATTTCGGTTACTCATTCATTAGGTTTCGAGTCCAAACGATGTAGCTACGCTACTTTGCGTTCTCATTCGTTGAGTTGTCTTCGTCATCATTTTTCGAGATGAATTCTCAACCTTTTGTCAAATTTTTGTAGTCATTGTTGTGCATGAGGGAGTCACGATTCGTAATCCAAAGAAGGATTCGAAATCGGAGTTCGGAGTCCCAAATACGGTCGAAGAATACGAGAGGAGCGCGAGAGGAGCAAGCTAGGCCAATGGCCAAGCTTGGTGGCCACGTGTGCCACATGGCCAGCATGGCCCTCTACCCACGTGTGCCACACGCGGTCCACACGTGGAGCTGATGTGGCAGCTGCTGGTTGGCCGGCTCCTTCCTCTCTCTCTCTCTCTTCCTTTTAAATATTTCTATTCCCTCCCATTTCATTTCAAGAAGAAAAAGTTAGAAACTCTCACCAGAATTTTCTCTCCAATTTTTCTCACCTTCCAAACACCATAACTTTTCATACGAAGTCAGAATTGGTTGATTCAAGTTGGAGATTGTTCGTAATCGAGTCCTCTACCTTTTCCAAGTGGTCTTGTAGCTGTTTGATCGAATTTTGGAGTGGTTCTACCCAGAAAACCGAACCAGCTCGTGAGATTGAGGTAGTGTTCATATCTTTGAGATTTCTTCTTTTATAACCTACAATTTGCTTGGGGTTTCTTCTTCTATATGTACCTGTATGTATGGTGTATGCTATTGAGAAAGATAGCTTCACAATCAATCCTAATCAAAAGTCTAATTAGAGACATATGTGAACTAGTTTCTTTGATTGTAGGTTTTTCAAATGATTGAGAGTTGCATTATGATTAGATTGATATCTAAGGTTGTTTGTGACTTGATTGAATCAATTTTATGATGAATAACCTTGAAATGTATTTTGATCCTTTGATTGATGAAATCTAGGATTATTGCATTTGTATGTGTTTTTAGAACTATCTAGGAATTAATTGATTTATCATTTAATCCTTGCTCTAAATCTTTGGCTAGAATATTCATTAAATACATTTTATAATTATAGCATTTTGTTGTGTATGTTTATAACATCTTGAATTTGTGCTTCATGTATATGAATTGTTCACGTGTTATTTGTGTGAATGAAACTATGAGTTTTATGTGTTAGGTGTTTTCACATCTAGACTTTTATTACTTGTGATATCACTTGTTTAGGTCTAGTTGTTCCATGGAATGTATTGATCATATGTTCTATGTTGAATTGATTGTTTGCATCATTTGGATTTACATGATCACACTAGGAAGTCCTTGTTAGAATCGGGAGGACTCGGTTAGTCAAGTAAGAAGTCTTGTCTAGAGTCGGGAGGTCTCGGATAGGCAAGCAAGGAGTCATGGCTAGAGTCGGGAGGACTCAGATAGTCATGCATGGGAGGCTCCTTAGAGGCATGAGTGCCTTAGATAGGGAGTTGGCTACATTATTGGTAGGCCTAGGCGTATGGATAGACATAAACTCCTAAAGAGCGGGGTATATGGGATGTGTATGCACTCTTGAGGAATTTCTAATCTACCATCGATGTTGGTTTTGTATGTTGTCCAATATATGGTGGCTTCGCATCATTGAGGGATTTTGTACTTTCCAATAGGGTTGGGTAGACATAGACTCCAATAGGAAATTGGTTAAGGTTGGTCACTTTTGAGGAATTTCTAATTTACCATCCAATATATATAGTACCCAATGGTTGCAGTTCAACCCGTGGACGTTTTCTCTTTGGAGGTTTTACCACGTTAAAAAATCTCTTATGTTAATTCTTTCTATCTCTATATCTTATATTTGTATTTGTGTATGTTGTTATCTTGTTGCATATTATTAACTTGTGATATATATTGAAACAAGATTTTGTAAAGTGTGATTTGTGAACTAATTCATTTGATCATTTTTGTAAATATAATTCTTTTGTATATTATAATTTTTGTGTATAGTGATATTTGATTATACTTGTAATACATTGAACAAATATTGAAATATAAGTATTCTTTGTTGTTGAGTTTATGTGCCTTTATACCTCATACAACTAATTGATATACATAGACTATGCTTAAATGATCACATGCTTATATTGTCTATGTATGATTTCTTGGTTTATATGTTGTATATAAGGCTACCTTGAGGGACAAACGTAAGTTTGTTCAAGGGATTGAAAAATTCGTAAAAAACTATTCACCCCCCCTCTTTAGGTATGATTTAAGCTATTTAACTACGTTTGTATACTTTCAGAATCTTATAACGAGAACCTAGACAATTTCTTGTCTATGTAGGAAGCTTGAGATAATGCAATCATTTTATTCTTCTTGTCTCGTATAACTTGTATACCAAGAATAAAACTTGCTTCTCCCAAGTCCTTCATGCTAAACTGTTTTGCTAGCCATTCTTTAATTGTTTTCAACTCTCCTACATCATTCTCAATGAGTATGATGTCATCAACATAAAGAACTAGGAATGTCATCTTGTTGCCTTTCATCCTTTTTGAATGTACACAAACGAAGTTAAATTGCTTAAAGCATACCTAGAGGGGGGGGGTGAATAGGTTTTTACACCTTTTTTCAAACCCTTGAACAAACATCCGTTTGTCCCTCAAGGTAGCCTTACACACAACACTATAATCCAAGATAGACATACATAGACAATATGATGACACAATCATAATTGAAATGTCTAAGTATATCAACAAGTCATGTGAGGTAAAATATCAAATAATCATAACAACAAAATAAACTTGTATTTCATAAGATGTTCAATGTGTTACAAGAGTGAGCAAAATGTCACTAAACAAATATTACAATATACAAAAGAATCAAAGATACAAATTGATCTATAGAATGAATACACTAATCACACTATACAAAGACTTGATTCAAAATACATCACAAGTCAATATTATGAATCAAGACAATAAAATATACAATTAAAATATAAGAGAAGAGATAGAAAGAATTAACACAAGGGATTTTTTAACGTGGTAAAACCTCCAAGGAGGAAACATCCACGGGTTGAATTACAACCATTGGGTACTATATTATTGGAAAGTAAACATAGAACATTCACAAAGTGACCAATCTTTAGCTCACCCAACCTAGTGAAGTCTAAGCCTACCCAACCCTATTGGAAAGTATGAAATCCCTCAATGATGCGGAACCACCATATATTGGACAACACACTCAACCAACATCGATGGTAGATTAGAAATTCCTCAAGAGTGCATACACATCCCGTGTACCCCGCTCTATCGGAGTCTATGTCTAACCATACGCCTAGGCCTACCAATATGTTAGCCAACTCCCTATCCAAGGCACTCTTGCCTCTAGGGAGCCTCCCATGCATGACTATCCGAGTCCTCCCGACTCTAGCCATGACTTCTTGCTTACCTATCCGAGTCATCCCGACTCTAGGCAAGACTTCTTGCTTGGCTATCCGAGTCATCCCGACTCTAACCAAGACTTCATGCCTTTTACAAGGACTTCCTAGTGTGATCATGTGAATGCAAATGATGCAAACATTCATTTCAACATAGAACATGTGATCAATACATTCTATGGCACAAATAGACCTAAACATGTGAAAACACAATTAATCAAGTCTAGATGCAAAAATCCATGAATAGAAACCTAAGCATGTGAAACACCTAACACATATACTCAAAGTCTCATTCACACATATAACACTTGAATCACAAAATGTTCATTAAGTCCTAATTCAAGATGCTATCAATATACAATCAAAGTCTAGATATATGAGATTAAAATCAATCAATATACTAGACAAAAATATAGAGCAAGGTTTTGAGATTTACATCAATCAAAACCTATATTCTCTAAATCACAAACAAATACACAAATCCTTGATTTCTTCAATCAAAGGACCAAATCAAATCTCAAAGTCATTTTAACACAAAATTAATTCAATTAAGTATCAAACAACCTAAGATGCCATTCTAATCACAATACAACTCACAAACAAATGTAAAACCTAGAATCATAAAATCTAGTCAACATAAGTCCACAAATTGAGTTTCAATTGGAATGATAATCAAGCTACCTTTTCAAATAGCTTTCATAAAACAATAACATATATATAGAAGAAGAAACCCCAAGCAAATGGAAGGTGAAATAACAAGAAATCCCAAAGTTGAGACTCAAACCTCAAATTCTGCAGCTGGTACGAATTTCAGTGTCCAACCACTTGAAATCACGATCAATCAGCCACCAAATCACTTGGAGATGTTAGAGGACTCAAATACGAACACTCTCCAACTTGAATCACTCAAATCCGACTCCGGATGAGGAAGATATGGTGTTTTGAAGTTTGGAAAAATTGGAGAGAAGTGTATACGGGAATTCTGAAATTTTTTGCTTGGAAATTCAAAATGAGAGAGAGAGGGAAGAAATAGGAGGAGAGAGAGAGGTCTTATTGACCAATCATGTGGTGCCACGTCACCCCCAGGCCGTGGGGGGCGCGTGGCCCACACGGGAGCAGAAGGGGCTCCAGGCCGTGGGGCCCACGGCCTCAACCACGGCCAGCCCATGTGGCCCACGGCCTGGGCTGTCCTCTCCCGCGCACTCTCGGTTCGTCGGCCCGTATCTCGAGCGTCCGAACTCCGAATTCGAATCCGTTTTCGGATTACGAACCGTGACTCTCTCACACACAAAAACGACTATACAACTTTGAAAAACGGTTGAGAAATCATCTCGGAAATCATCGATGAAGTCAACACAACGTAAGAGAACGTAAAGTGGCATAGTCAACACGTTTGGACTCGAAACCTTATGAATGAGTAACCGAAACGACCGGAACTCAATAAGGCATTGAATAAGAACATGTTCAAGTCCTAAACACAAAATACGGAAACATATAAACACAAATACACACACATATGCTAGTTTCCGGACATAGTCCTAGAAAATGCAAAACACAAAGTTTATTAACTAAATGTGAATGCATGAGCATATTTTGCCAAGTGTGTGAAAGTGAAATGTAAATGAAATAAAATCATGAAGGGACACACAAAAATGATATGTGTGGTGTGTGCCTAGCCTTGTAAGAGATAAGAGGTCATGTATACCTTTGTAGACCGATAATGTCCGAAACTCTTAAAAGCCGGCAACTTGAACGAATAATGGTTGAGACGTCCTTCGTCTTCGAAATCCTTCATTTTCTAACCACTAAACATTACAAGTAAAACACGTTTTGATATGGAATTAATGCCAACACTAATTATCAACCTAACAATCTCCCCCTTTGGCAAATTCCATGTCAAAACCCCTAAACAAACACTAAAACAATTACAAAGAAAATTTGGTCACAATGAGTACAATGAGTTACACATATAGACACAAATTATAAATCAAGTCTTGAACTTCATCTTGGTCTTCTCTTGATATCACCTAAAAAAAAACTTGAAAGCACAAGAATATCCAAGAGACACCAAGTATGGCAATATCCAAGTATCCAATCATAGGCAAGAAAATAATAGCATATAAGTTCAAATGGATCAAGTATGCTCCCCCTTAATACATACTATCCATCAATATATTCTAAGCCAAGATTCAACAAAAAAATATTACATGCCATATAGTTCAAGCTAGATACCAAATATACAAAAACAACTAACATAAGGCTAAGTAAGCTAGATATCTCCCATGTGTTTCTCATATTTCTCCCCCTTTTTGACATGATATGAAGCCAAAGGGAAAGAGTAAGAAATTATACCTCATGAAGCTTTCTAGCCACTTGTGCCACCAAGGAAAGAAGAACGGTGTGCGGATCTCACATATTGCCTTGTTGGAGTTGATTTTCCTTCCAACTCTTTGATCCTCTCATCTTGAGCAACAAGCTTTGCACTAAGGTCTTCAATCTTCCTTTGTGACGCCTCAATCAACCTATGAGATTCTTCAACCTCTTTCCTCAATTTTAAAGCCCAACTAGGAAGAGCGGGTGAGTAAGGGACATGGTTAGAATCAAGAGAATCACCAAAAAGCCTAAGTACATCATTAGACTTTCCCTTGTCCTTGTATGACATGGTTGCCAAACGTTTCTCACACAACTTCTCTAAGGGAGGAAGCATAACATCACCATCAAGATTCCTCACACCTTTAGCTAAGCACAATTGAGTTATAAACCCCGGAAAAGCCAATTTCTTGTCCAAACGACTAGTACAAGCCGCACTTTGAATTTGCTCCACAAGCAATTCACCAAGGTTTATAGGTTGGTTAGTAACCAAGGCATACACAATCTTAATCTTGTCTCTATTGAGCTCCGAAGCATTAGTAGAAACAATAAGATTGGAGCATACAAATAAATGCCAAAATGCACTAATTTTTGTTAGCTCACCTTGCCTAATAAAAGCACGTTTCCCCCACACAAAATCATCATCATCACAAAGAGTCTTACCCATTAAATCAAGGTTTTCCAAGACATCAACATCAAGGAAATCCGATTCAATGTCATCGGACAAGTTAAGAAATTCATTAACCTTCCTAGGGCAAACTCTAAAGACAACTTTCCTTATGCTAAGAGTAGCACTAGTCACAGTAGAACCGGATTTGTAAGCATTATAAAATTCTCTAACAATGGTCTCATTAGATACTCCTAACATGTTGACCCATGAAATCCAATTCCTACTCTTAAGCACATCATAGACATATGATCCAATACAAGAGTCCAAGTCAATACCTCTTTCTTGAATTATCTTTTTGCACCCAAAAATTCCCAATTCATCAACTTTGTTACCTTTGGAAATTTTGGACGAAATTGTAGGTTTCGACTTGGCAATGGGAGATGAAGAAGTATTTCCACCAACCTTCTTTGCTTTACCCATGATCTTGCAACACAAAACAAACTAAAAACAAAGTGAGAGGAAACAAAGAAACAAATAAGAAACCAATAAACATATACAAAGGCAAAACACTATATTTAATAAATCACCATGCAAGTAAGAATTTATCATAGCATCTTCATGATTTATCAAAAATAAGAATAATGCCAACAATTAACAACCTTGAAGAACATGTGAACATGTCATAAAAGAGAACAAGAATTTAGCATATTATGCTCCCCCTTGACAAGTGCCTCATCTAAAATCAAGATAGACAAATGTTCACAAAAATCACCACACAATCACATCACAAGCAATCTTTATTAGATTTGCAAATAAGCTTCACATATCTAAGAGAGTTACATCAAGATTTTCAATCACTCTCATATGTCATCAAAAATTGCTAAAGTATCACAAATACTAATTAAGCAAAAGTGAGTGTGTGAAGATTTGCTTCAAGTATATGAAAAGAAGTAGTTTGATAATCAAGCATGCACACAATTTCAACATCTATTCATCTTAGGCCTTTCCATAAAAAGGTCAAACCGGTTATCATCCGAAATTTTGCTTATAAAGAGAATAGATTTCAACATGTGAGCGTGTGTGTGCATGTGGCTCGTCAACCCATTTCTATTTGTCAACCCGAGCTCATTTGATTATTCAACTATACTCCAAAAGCCTTTTATTTTTTTTTATTTTTTTATTATTTTTTTTATTAAGGCTTGAATCAAAGAATTTTTTTTTTTTTATGATTCAATTCAACACTTCTTTGATTTTTCTAACATAAACATATACACCTCATGGCGGCTTTCACTCATCACAATGACGTAGCCCTTTCCAACATTGGGTGGCTTCACAACCAAGGTGTGTAGCCCTTTCCATGAGGGTGCTCGTTGAGTTCTATGTTGCCGAAGCAAATGGATACCAACCATTGGTCATTTTTAAATGTACTAGTCCTTAGGACTTCAAGGTGTATCCAAAGCGAACATCAATCAAGCTCAACATACTTAACAAAACATACAAGAGAAGCAAAGTGCATTTTTGAAACCAATTTCAAGGCTTAAAAGCACATGATCTAAAAGCAAGTAAAGAGACTTACTTAAGATCTCTACTTCTCAAGAGAGTAGCTATCAAAGAATATGAAGCTCACATTATTCAAATATTAGCCACTCAACAATCATACAAATAACAACACGCTTCATGAAATAAGATCAATGTGAACACTTATCACCAAAAGATCTTAAACTAGCAAATGTCAAAGAGTACCATATAAACACTATATTAGTTCTCAATTATGACATGCTTCATGAAAGTGATACAAACAATGAGTTGATAGATGAAAAATCAAGTAAGCAAGCAATATGATATAGAGATACCTTCGCAAGCTATTTTCACCAAATACAAAGCCTTCACCCTTTTTATGAGTCCTCTTGGCTTGTGAGTCCTCATGACTACAAGTTATAGGTGTGTCGATCCAAGAGACTAAAGGCAATGTAATACAACTCAAACAAACAAAAAAAATGACTTTCTCTAAAAGCCATAACAATAATGTTATCATATAGATTCCAAAAAAAAACTTCTCAAAAGTTAACCAACAAATTTTGACTATCAAAACAAACAAAGTGAGATAGCTAAGTTCATGTCAAGTTGTAAAGATACAAAGCAAAAAGCTAAGCCTCTTATCAACGACATTAATCTTAAAGCTAACTCACATGTGCAACTTACACTAATGGTAAGAGCACTCACCCTTGACAAATTTTGTCTTGGGTGGACAAACATGAACATCATCAAGATTCTCTTTGACCACAATGTTGAACCTAGAGTAAAGTTCTTCCACAACTTGATTCACAATAATATCATTAATACTCTTCTTCTCAACATTGTTAGCAACACATGCATGGTCAAACTTTGTAGGATATGCATTCTTCACCTTCCGGATATTCTTAGCATGCTTTGACAAATTATCATGCTTTCCATATTCAAAAGCTTTAGCATGCATAGAATTAGGTCCAATCGCTCTATTCCTAGATGCATTTTCTAAGTTGCAATATTCAATGAATTTATAGCACTTGGGCTTGATATGGCCTAAGGTATTGCAAAAATGACATATGGGAACAAAAGGAGAGATTTTACCTTCCGGTGGTGGTGGAGGACAAATGGGAGTTTCAAGGGGTACCTTATTCTTCAATTTGTTCTTTTTCTTGGAACGTCTCTTCTTAGGAGCTTTCTCTTCAATGATAGCTTCACTAGTAGGAAGTGATGCTTCTATGAGCTTCTCTTCAACCACCGCTACACTTGAGCTCTCTAAGTTCATATTAGAGATGATCCTATCCTTTTCAAGCAAAATACCCTCAACTTCGCAAAGCTTCTTTTCAATAGCATTCTTTTCACGCAAAAGCCTACGAGTTGTAGCAACAAACTCATCCACTTGAATCTTGATCAAGTCTTCCTTCTCATCAATCTCACTCAAGGCTAATTTCAACTTCTCCTCAAGAAACTTCACCTTAGCCAAAAGATCAATGTAGGATGGATTATCATTTGAACACTCTTGATGACTTTGATCAATCTCCTTATCCAATGAATCTTGATTAACATCCTCTAGAGTAGAGTGAGAAGCCATGAATGCAACAAAGTTGCTCACTAGCTCTTCTTCACTAGAAGACTCATCACTTGAGCTCTCCTCATCACTAGAGGCATCATCTTCACTCCATGTAGCCGCCATAGCCTTTCCCTTCTTGTCCCTCTTAGAATCACCACTAGGACAATCCGAAGCATAATGTCCAAGCTTCTTGCATTTGAAGCATTGAACCTTCCTATTGCTCTTAGCATGGCCACTCCTCTCATGAGGTGGAGTAAAGGATTTCTTGACTTCCTTGTCCCTTGAGTACTTGCCACTTGACTTGGCACCTTTCCTCATGAACTTCCTAAACTTCCTAACCAATAACGCCATCTCCTCATCATCATCGCTACTACTAGCTTCCTTGACAACCTTGAGAGCTAAACCCTTGTTCTTAGCCTTTGGTTTCATGCACGCCTCAAAAGTTTGAAGAGATCCTAGCAACTCATCTATGCTCATGACGTCAACGTCCTTGCTCTCTTCAATGGCGGTAACCTTGGCTTTGAACCTCTTTGGAAGAGATCTAAGAATCTTCCAATTTAGCCTCTCACCGGAGATAGGAGTACCAAGAGCTTGGCATTGGTTGGCGATGTCTAGAAGCTTATCTTGGAAGTCAATAAACTTGTCTTCCTCACCCATTTGCAAAACCTCAAATTGGGAAGTGAGCAATTGAAGACGAGACTTCTTCACCGCTTTAGTCCCCTCATTGGTGACTTGGAGAGCCTCCCATGCCTCCTTAGCGGTTTCTAGGTTTTGAATGTAGGAGAATTGCCTACTATCAACACCTCCAAAAATAGCATTCACCGCCCGATGATGCCATTTTGCTAACTCAAACTCATTAGTAGACCACTCACTCCTAGGCTTGGAAACGGTCTCTCCATCCACAATCTTGTTAGGAGCAAGGTAACCTTCTTCAACGGTCATCCAAGCTCTCTCATCAATAGATCGGATGTAAGCCTTCATCCTCAATTTCCAAAACCCGTAGTTGTGACCCTTGAGAAGAGGAGGCCTAGAATTCGAAGCCCCTTCGGTCATCACATCATCTTGGAAAACCATTCTAGCAAATACCTAAGCAATCCACTCGTAAGTGTAAACCGGATCTCGCCGAGTGCCGTCCGACGACCCGCTCTGATACCAATTGAATGTACACAAACGAAGTTAAATTGCTTAAAGCATACCTAGAGGGGGGGGGTGAATAGGTTTTTACACCTTTTTTCAAACCCTTGAACAAACATCCGTTTGTCCCTCAAGGTAGCCTTACACACAACACTATAATCCAAGATAGACATACATAGACAATATGATGACACAATCATAATTGAAATGTCTAAGTATATCAACAAGTCATGTGAGGTAAAATATCAAATAATCATAACAACAAAATAAACTTGTATTTCATAAGATGTTCAATGTGTTACAAGAGTGAGCAAAATGTCACTAAACAAATATTACAATATACAAAAGAATCAAAGATACAAATTGATCTATAGAATGAATACACTAATCACACTATACAAAGACTTGATTCAAAATACATCACAAGTCAATATTATGAATCAAGACAATAAAATATACAATTAAAATATAAGAGAAGAGATAGAAAGAATTAACACAAGGGATTTTTTAACGTGGTAAAACCTCCAAGGAGGAAACATCCACGGGTTGAATTACAACCATTGGGTACTATATTATTGGAAAGTAAACATAGAACATTCACAAAGTGACCAATCTTTAGCTCACCCAACCTAGTGAAGTCTAAGCCTACCCAACCCTATTGGAAAGTATGAAATCCCTCAATGATGCGGAACCACCATATATTGGACAACACACTCAACCAACATCGATGGTAGATTAGAAATTCCTCAAGAGTGCATACACATCCCGTGTACCCCGCTCTATCGGAGTCTATGTCTAACCATACGCCTAGGCCTACCAATATGTTAGCCAACTCCCTATCCAAGGCACTCTTGCCTCTAGGGAGCCTCCCATGCATGACTATCCGAGTCCTCCCGACTCTAGCCATGACTTCTTGCTTACCTATCCGAGTCATCCCGACTCTAGGCAAGACTTCTTGCTTGGCTATCCGAGTCATCCCGACTCTAACCAAGACTTCATGCCTTTTACAAGGACTTCCTAGTGTGATCATGTGAATGCAAATGATGCAAACATTCATTTCAACATAGAACATGTGATCAATACATTCTATGGCACAAATAGACCTAAACATGTGAAAACACAATTAATCAAGTCTAGATGCAAAAATCCATGAATAGAAACCTAAGCATGTGAAACACCTAACACATATACTCAAAGTCTCATTCACACATATAACACTTGAATCACAAAATGTTCATTAAGTCCTAATTCAAGATGCTATCAATATACAATCAAAGTCTAGATATATGAGATTAAAATCAATCAATATACTAGACAAAAATATAGAGCAAGGTTTTGAGATTTACATCAATCAAAACCTATATTCTCTAAATCACAAACAAATACACAAATCCTTGATTTCTTCAATCAAAGGACCAAATCAAATCTCAAAGTCATTTTAACACAAAATTAATTCAATTAAGTATCAAACAACCTAAGATGCCATTCTAATCACAATACAACTCACAAACAAATGTAAAACCTAGAATCATAAAATCTAGTCAACATAAGTCCACAAATTGAGTTTCAATTGGAATGATAATCAAGCTACCTTTTCAAATAGCTTTCATAAAACAATAACATATATATAGAAGAAGAAACCCCAAGCAAATGGAAGGTGAAATAACAAGAAATCCCAAAGTTGAGACTCAAACCTCAAATTCTGCAGCTGGTACGAATTTCAGTGTCCAACCACTTGAAATCACGATCAATCAGCCACCAAATCACTTGGAGATGTTAGAGGACTCAAATACGAACACTCTCCAACTTGAATCACTCAAATCCGACTCCGGATGAGGAAGATATGGTGTTTTGAAGTTTGGAAAAATTGGAGAGAAGTGTATACGGGAATTCTGAAATTTTTTGCTTAGAAATTCAAAATGAGAGAGAGAGGGAAGAAATAGGAGGAGAGAGAGAGAGGTCTTATTGACCAATCATGTGGTGCCACGTCACCCCCAGGCCGTGGGGGGCGCGTGGCCCACACGGGAGCAGAAGGGGCTCCAGGCCGTGGGGCCCACGGCCTCAACCACGGCCAGCCCATGTGGCCCACGGCCTGGGCTGTCCTCTCCCGCGCACTCTCGGTTCGTCGGCCCGTATCTCGAGCGTCCGAACTCCGAATTCGAATCCGTTTTCGGATTACGAACCGTGACTCTCTCACACACAAAAACGACTATACAACTTTGAAAAACGGTTGAGAAATCATCTCGGAAATCATCGATGAAGTCAACACAACGTAAGAGAACGTAAAGTGGCATAGTCAACACGTTTGGACTCGAAACCTTATGAATGAGTAACCGAAACGACCGGAACTCAATAAGGCATTGAATAAGAACATGTTCAAGTCCTAAACACAAAATACGGAAACATATAAACACACATACACACACATATGCTAGTTTCCGGACATAGTCCTAGAAAATGCAAAACACAAAGTTTATTAACTAAATGTGAATGCATGAGCATATTTTGCCAAGTGTGTGAAAGTGAAATGTAAATGAAATAAAATCATGAAGGGACACACAAAAATGATATGTGTGAGTGTGTGCCTAGCCTTGTAAGAGATAAGAGGTCATGTATACCTTTGTAGACCGATAATGTCCGAAACTCTTAAAAGCCGGCAACTTGAACGAATAATGGTTGAGACGTCCTTCGTCTTCGAAATCCTTCATTTTCTAACCACTAAACATTACAAGTAAAACACGTTTTGATATGGAATTAATGCCAACACTAATTATCAACCTAACACTTTTGTATACACAAGGTTCATCAACATTTTGAATAAAGCCATGATCGTGCCAAATTTGTGTTACATTTTGGCCCTCAATTCCATTTCCTTTGGCTTGTTTCCAAGTAGATTTGTGTGTCTAATGGCTCTATTCTAGTCAATGTAGGTATTTAGTGTATTTCAGGCAAAGGAGATGTAAACCGGAACTTTCGAGTGCAGAACAAATCAATTTCAGAAAGAGTGACCAGTTCGCTGGTCTCTTCATAGGTCAATACCCGCGCACTGTCAAGTTGTTCGCGGGTGACCCGTGCACTATCAAGATGTTTGCTGGTCCATACCAGTAAAGCCATCTAAGACCGAGAGGTGAAGATCTTAAGATCCCAGTTCGCTGGTACTACGCGGGTACCTACCTGCGCATATTCATCCATGAAGTATTCTCCATAGGCCTCCAAGTCACAATTTGTTGGTCCACACCAACAAAGTGACCTGCGAATCGAGAACCAAAAATCAGCCAAAGTTCCTAGTTCGCTGGTCCATACCCGTGAAGTACCTACAGACCGAGAGACATAAATCCCTAAATCACACTTCGTTGGTCTACTACGTGGGTCCAGACCCGCGAACTTCGGGCCGTGAAGTTGCCTAGATTGATGAAATCAACACTTTTCTGACCTATGTTTGGAAACACTATAATTATATTCTTTCCAGAATTCACACTCATGGCATGACAGGCCAAGAACACCCTCACACGGCCATACACCCTTTGTTACATCACTCTTAGATTTAGTATTCTCTCCCACCACATCCAAATCTATCCTACACCAATTCATACCCAAAATCACTTCCTATTTCACTCTAACCAAAATACCCACACTCAAAGAGCACTAATCTACACGTTGGAGGAGAAGAGGAGCAAAAGGAGTGGAGAGATCACAATATGCCAATGGGTTTCTTCTTAACTCTTTCTTTTTTATTTCTTCATTGTAATTTGATTATGAGTAGCTAAACTCCATGTGGGAGTTGATGTAATTACACATGAGTTGTGGGTGATCCACCATTTCGTTAGTATTTGATTAATTTCATTTCATTCAATGTTCTTAATGCTTTTGATTGCCTCTTGTATTGATTAGATATGACAACTCTTAGTTCTTCTTTGGTATCAAATTAATTTGAGTTTTTAAAAGGGATTAAACATCTTTTTGGATTGAGTAGATATACCTACAAGTTCCTCAAGTTTGATTGGCTTATTTCGGTGACAAACCACATTTGGGGTTTGTGATGTAAGGGTAGTTTAGGCTTTTAAATTATTGGTGATCAAGCTCAACAAATGCCCTATCAAGACCTCAAGATGATAAGCACTTCAAAGGTAAATCACTTGTGCTTAATTTACATTGAAGAGACTTAGTTGCACACATACACTTCTCATGCTTACATATGTATTCATTGCCATTGTGTGCATTCTCTTCACTTTTCACACTTGCACATATTGCACATTTTAGACTAAGTGTGAATTGTCTTTGAAAGAGAAAACTTCTCTTTACCGCTGCCTATACTACCCCTGGTACTCATGCATGGGCAGCGATCCAAGCCAGGTTCAAAACCTGATGCTTTTTGCATTGTGCATACCGTGGCTGAGACACTTGCCTCTAGGGTGGTCTCCACAGTGGCAAACTCTAGAGCTTACAAGCTCTGCGTACAGTGGCGTAGACACTTGCCTACGAAGCGGTTGTAATGGGGTTTGGTTTTTAAAAATAACCAAAACGGTGTGGGTTTAAGGGGATCACTTATATAAGTGCCTCTTTGTCTTTAGGTTAGCCTACATGAGTTCAAAATCATATTTTTAACTTAAAACATTTTCAAGAGAGAAAATCTTCCAAAGAACTCACATTTGATCACTCAAAACCATTTCCATATGCATCAAACTTCATCTAGTATCATCTAGCTTCATCTAGGATGCCTTCTTGCATGGGTTTTCTTCAACATATGTGACTTAGTAAGTTGAACACCATTTAATCCATTTTTGTGTTCTTCCTTAGCAAGAAATCTCATTTATTACTTGTATGCATCTTGATTAGATTTTAAATACAAGATTGAGATATTTGTGTTGATTGATTGAGTGTTGTATTGTGATAGCTATTGCCTAGGATTGCTTTATCTATGATAGCTATGTTGTATGCCATGTCATATAGCAATATTGATATATAGGATTAATTATTGACATATTTAATCTCTAGATAAACATTTAGTGTAACCTAGCATTAATTGCATATTGAATACCATGATATTCATTTAGGTTGTTGATCTTTTCATTGAGAATTAAGTCTTTGTGGCTAAGATTGCCTAGTGCGCAAGCAAGTAGGTCTAGAATCGCTATTAAAGGCCTGTTAGGTAGTAATGGTGGGTTAGTGACCGTGTAGGGTTTGACAGTGGTCAACCTAGGTTGTAAACATTATTGTAAGTAATGGATTTGATGACCGTGTGTGGCTAGCATATTAGCCCGTGAGTTTTTCCCTATTGAGGGTTTCTCACGTAAATCAATCAACTTGCAATTTATTGTTTTCCGCACTTAGATTAAGTTGATTGTATTTTTGACTAGTTTGGGGTTTTTATTGAATATTGATTAATCAAGAAAAATTGGTAATTAACTTAATTAAAATCTATTCACCCCCACTTTAGATATATTTAGACACGCCATAATTGTTTCAATTAGTATCAGAGTGGGTTCCTAGACATATTTAGGAGATTCGTGATTTTTGGTGTGTTTTGCATTTTGTGTGATTTTTTATTATTCATACACTTGCATTCATTTCATTCATTCATAAACACTATGAGTGGAAACGGTGGTGGAAACGAGGGTGCTTCGAGCATAAGGCCTCCATTGCTCACCAGGATAAATTATGCCTCTTGGAAAGACAAGATGGAGTCATACATTTGCCAAATCCATGATAGGGCTTGGATAGCAGTTGAAGACGGCTATGCTCCACCGATGATAACTCCTACAGGTGGAGGAGAGGATGTACCCAAGCCTAAGGCTTAATGGAATGCTCGAGAATTTGAGGCATCAAAATGGAATAGAAAGGCGATGCACGCCATCCTATGTGCCATGGACGAGAATCAATATAAATTGATTCAAAACACTAGGATCGCTAAGGAGGTGTGGGACATCCTAGAGACGGCACATAAGGGAACCGAAGTGGTTAAGGACTTTAAGCTTCAAGTTCTCCAAACTCAATTCGGGATGCTTAGAATGGAGGAGAACAAATGTTTTAATAACTTCGAGATCAAGTTGATGGACATAGTCAACCAAAGTCATCAACTTAGTGACCCGTACTTGGATAGGAGAATCAAGTAGAAAATTAAGAGATCTCTCCCCGAAAGATTTGAGTCCAAGGTAATGGCTTTACAGGAGAATAGTGATTACAAGGATATAAAGCTGAGTGAGGTGATTGGGAGACTTCTAGCCTATGAGTCTAGGAAGGGTCTGTAAGTGCCTCACTTTTGATTGACAATTCCTTAATTGCTTTAGTTAATTGCATGTTTTTAGTCTTTGCCATGATTATTGACAACATGTGTTGAATTGGCTTTGTTTGTTAACAATTAGGTTGCTAGAATCTCTTTGCATCTAATTAAGTCCTCATGTATGAGCATGTAGGCATTGTTGATAACTAGAGTGTTGATTAGCATTATAACATCTAGTTAAGCATTTAGTGTAGCCTAGCATTATTTGCATTTTGGATATTGTCATATATTCACATAGGTTATTGATATCTTCATTGAGAGTTAAGTCTTGTGACTACCGGTGTGTTGTGCTCAAACAAATTGGACTAGGTTCACTTTTAAAGGCCTGCGGGTAATAGTGGTGGGTTATAGACCGTGAGAGGTTGAGGTCAACCTAGGTTGTAAACACCATTATAATTAGTGGATTCGAGGTTCGTGAGTGGCGCACATAACAGCCCGTGGTTTTTCCCTGTTGAGGGTTTCCACGTGAAAATCAAGTGTTCTTTAATTACTACTCTTTTACTTGATTTTTATTGTTTGTTGAATTGGGTTAATAGTAATTAATTTTGACTAATCGAAAAATTGGTAATAATCGATTAACAATCCATTCACCCCCCCTCTGACACACGCAAATTATATTTTCAATTGGTATCAGAGCAGGTTCCTAGACATACGTAGGTGATCCTTGCTCTTGCTCGTGTGTCTTGCTTTTATGTGTTTTGATTGCTACATTCATTTGCATTCATTTGTTAGGATTATGCTCAATAGCAAGAGTATAATATTGTAATTGACAATCTTTTTCATATTAATAAAGTGATTTCTGGTTTAACAAATCTTATAGCATTTATAGTTTAATATTATAATTGTCAAAGTAAATAATCATAAGGTCTAAAGACTATGAGAAAAGAAGAATTGTTCGTACATCTGGATATGTATGAGGAAGACACAATTCTTTAGTTAGTCTTGAATAATGTTCACAACTTAAGTTAAAGGTTGGGCACCTTTAGTTTGTTAAAGTTGTAGAATTCTTTTGCTAGCATTTGAGTGGGATTAAATGAGATATGATGAGTCTAAAATCATCGGAGTGTCTTTGAGTAAAAGAATCTATTACACTGGGTGCATTGAACTGGATCACAATGAAAAGTTTTATCTAGAACCGTCAATAGATAATAGTCTTTTCATTATCAGGACAATCGGAGAGTCTATCTTAATCCTGAGATAAATGATGGACTTATGGTTGCAAGTGATATCATTTGAGTTATCAATGAGTATGATTATATAGCATAGTCTATCCTCGATAGTTTGGTGATATTCATTTGTTAATCGATAGAGGACTTCATTTATAGATATGGACATCGTGGCTCCATTTATTAAATGAGAGTATAATATTATCATATGGATGTTTTGAGGTAATTGGATATTAAATCTCAACGTTGAGTTTTCGATAGTGACTATTGAAAACATGGCTTCTGGTCAAGTCAAAATATCCAAGTTCAAAACGTGGTCATATGAGTAAATATGGTAACTTGGAGAGTTATAGGCGGTCTATGAACTCTTGGTGATTACTGATATTAATCACGATGATACACTATCTCCAACATGATTGTCTAGAGTATGAATGAGGAACATCTTCTTATTCTATCTTTATTTAAGAGTTCAATTTTAGCTCTTTAGTGGAATGAGTTAAAATTAATGGATCGGACCTATGTGAATCATTTGTTGATTGTGATTAGGTTATGTCTATTGAAGCTTAAATTTAGATAGCCCGCCAAGATCCCCAATCCACACGGACTTGCATGGATCCCTTGATATATTCTACCGGACCAATTTATGGGTCCATCTAGAATTGCATTTAATATATTAAGAATATAATTTGCACATTATTTGTTTAATGGGCTGATCAATTATATTAATATATTAATGAAAGGCATGTAGGCTTGTTTCTTTTAGTAAGAATGGGTCTGGTTCACATGTGGGCTTTTTATTTAAAGTCCAATGGATTAAATAAAATAAGAAAATAATATTTGGCCCATATATATAATGTGGGGTGGCAAGACTAAATTTTTAGTCAAAAATATTATTTTATTTTATTGTTTGATTAAATGAGAATTAATTAATTTATTAATTAAGAAATAAAATCATTTTCTAATCAGGAAATATATTTCCTAGAGTTATACTAAAGGTAAAAGACTTATTTGGTAAGAAAATAAATAATAAGTTTTATTTATTTAATCAAATAGGAAAGTCTTTTATTTAGTCAATAAAAAGAATAAAAACACTTATGAGTTGAATTTGGGTTAGGAGTCTAAAGTTGATGGGAATTAGGGTAAAGCACAAATCCTCTTTTGTAGAGGACTTTCGGCCAACCCTAATAGAATCACAAGGAGATTTCGGCAACCCTAAAGAAAAATAGAAGTGAAATTCGGCCACCCTATATAAGCAATCATATAGGGTTCGGCCACCCTATAGAGTTTACTAGATCAATTTCTTCTTCTTCTCATACTCATAGAAAAGTGTTTGATTATTCAGCCAAGACAAAAAAGAGAGAAGAGATTATTCTTTTGATAGTACACTAATTGCTTATTCATCAATAGGCTTGTGTGTACAACATCGAATTAGGTTCACGCAAGTTTCGATCATTAGATTGAGAACTCAAAAGTGACCGGAATAATCTTTATAGTCTTTTGGTTGTTTTGTGACTAACAATAAGAAAAAGAAAGTTTGTTTGTCCATTCTCAGGTACGCAATTCAAAGAAAAGGGATACCACGCTCCTAGGTGATTCACGTTCGTGCTAGGATTGAAGATCTTGCGGATTACCATCGACATAAGTCAATCGGATCACGCGACAAAAGGTATTCTACTTTTGTTACTTTATATGTATGTTTAATTAATTTAAAGGGTTAAGGTTCATCAAAGGAAAAATTTTAAAACATACTAAATCTCTTTTTAGTCTCGCTTCCACTGCGTTGACTGGTATTTTTCCCTACATCATTTGCATACATTCACCCAAACACTATGAGTGAATTTGGTACTAGCAAAGAGAGAGCGTCAAGCGTGAGGCCACCATTGCTCAAGGGTGACAATTACTCCTCGTGGAAGGGGAAGATGGAGTCTTATCTATTGGCGATAGATGATAGGGTATGGATGATGATTGAGGATGGATTCACACCTCCAACCGTGACCGCCGAAGATGGAAGCATTGAGCCCAAGCCCAAGGCTCAATGGAGTACCGAAGAGTTTGGAGCTTCGAAGTGGAACAACAAGGCCATGCATGCCTTGCTTAGTGCAATGGATGAGAGTCAATATAAACTCATCCAAATCACCAAAAATGCATATGAAGCTTGGAAAATCTTGGAGACGGCACATGAGGGAACCGAAGTGGTGAAAAACTCCAAGCTCCAAGTGCTCCAAACCTTATTCGAGACTATTAGGATGAAAGAGCATGAGTGCTTAAATGACTTCCAAGTGAAGTTGATGGACATCGTTAATCAAAGCCATCAACTAGGTGACCCATACTCGGATAGGAGGATCAAGCAAAAGATCATGAGGTCACTAGCTCCTAGATTTGAATCCGAGGTGACGGCACTTGAAGGAAATGTTGACTTCAAGAAGATGAAGCCGAGTGAAGTAATTGGAAGGCTTCTTGCCTATGAGTCAAGAAAGGCTCCTACCTCCTCATCTCCCAAGAAGCAAAAGGGAATAGCCTTAAAGACCTCCAAAGTTGAAAAGGAGGATGATGACTCAGATGAAGACGTGGCTTAAATGGTGATGAGATTCAAGAAGTTCTTAAGGCTACAAAAGAATGATTCCAAGAAGGTTGAGTCAAGCCAAGAGAAGTTTTCAAGAAAAGGCATTCAATGCTTTGAATGTGGAGGATATGGTCATATCTCCAAGGTTTGTGGTAACTTGAAGAACAAGAGAAGTAGACAGGAGATGGCCACCTCGTCAAGTGATAGTGAGAGTGTAGAAGATTCTTCAAGTGATGAAAAGCATGCAAATTACTACACGGCATTTGGAGCCTCTCATGTGGATGTTGGAAAAGAAGGCAAAAATGCCTTTATTTGTGACCTTGAAGAAGGAGTAGATGAAAAGGTAGCTAGAAGTGTGATTGATGTAGCTAAACAAAGGGAAGTTGCTTGTATGACATCAAATGGCCAAGGCAAAGGTCTTGATGAGGAAGTTGACTCAATTAGTGAGAGGCAATGTGATGAGTGTTGCTCATACTCATGTGATGACGATGACTCCGACTTGGAGAGTTTTGACAACAAGGAAAGAATGAGTTATGAGGATTTTATGACATTCTTTCATGACTCTTTGAAGAAGAAAAATAAGGAGATTTTTGTGTTGAAGGAAGATAATCTTCAACTAAGAGAAAAGGTGATGAAACTAAATATACCACAGTGTGTGAGGGGGGGGGGGGGGGGGGGGTGAATAGATTTTACGCTTTTTACCCAATTTTTCGTGTTAGTCAAAATTACGAAATTACCCTCAAGATAATATAAACAAGCAAGTGTAATATGGTGCGGAAATTAAATTAACACTTGAATTTTTACGTGGAAACCCTCACGGGAAAAACCACGGGCTATGTAAGTAAGCCACACTCGAACCTCGAATCCACTAAATGTGCAAACGATTACAACCTAATCCCGGAAGTAATCACACACCTACCTAATCCCGGTATGAGTGAACCTAGTCCAATTTGCTTGTGATCTAAGCAACCTAATCCCGATTGCTACACACAAGACTTAGCTTCTCTTGAAGAGAATACAACCCTAAGTGAATATATGAAAATATCCAAAATGCAACATAGAGCAAGGGAAACCCTATATGCTTATCTAAGATGATTAATATGCAATTAAGAGCAATCCTAGATATCAAAACTAAATGACATGTCAAATAGTTAAGCTAATCAATATCAAGTACAAAACCTAATATGCTAGCACAATACAACTTCTCAAACATACATCATACTAATCTCAATTTTGTATCTAAAGCATACAAAATAACAATCAAGTAATTAATTGAGATTTCTAGATAAAATAAACACAAAATATGTAAGATATTAGTGAAAAGCTTACCAAGCAAAGTATGATGAAGATTCCATGCTAGATGACATCTAGATGATCTAAGATGATGCTAGATGATGATTGATGATCATGAAATTGTGTTTGAGTAATTAAAAATGAGTTCTTTGTGTATTTTTTTTCTCTTCAAAAATATCCTAAGTATGAAGCATGAATAAGAACTCTTGTAAATGACCTAAAATCAAGTTAGCATATATATAGAGGCCATAAGTGAAGTGAGGTCGTTTTGAAAACTCGCCAGAAAATCACTCTGTGCGCTGGTGGACCTGCGCTGGTGGACCAGCGCACAAGCCAATTTTGGCTTGAGCGCTGGACATCAGGCGCTGCCACCAGCGCCAGTCCAGCGGCGCCATACTGGGCGATCGGCGCTGGTGGCCGGCGCTGGTCCACACCAGCGCACGACCAGCGGCGCGCCACTGGGCGATTTGCGCCGGTGAGCGGCGCTGGTCGACCGGCGCTGGTGGACCAGCACACAGACCAAAATTTGCATCCCACATGCAATCATGCAAGGGGTACAAAGTCAAACAAGATGCATCCTAAAAGCCTAAATGCTATGATGTTTTCAACACAAGATGCAATCATAAAATCAAGCAAGAAGAGATGTAAATAATCATTTATGCACAACAAAAAGAAACACAACATACAAAGATTAAACATATGCATGAGTTGTGAGTGTGTGCAACTATCTCTTCAAGACAAGAAAGCACTTAGAATATTACCTTTGGTGCTTGTCAATAATGAGGTCTTCAAAGGGCCTAATGCACTAATAACAATATCTAAACTACCCTTACAAAGAATCCCCATATATGGTTTGATCACGAAATAAGCCAATTAAAAACAACGGGAATCCTTACAGGTGATTCTCTTAGATGAGGAAGCAAAACTTGTTAAAGAAAATGAGGCCAAGTTGAAGGAAGAGCTTGAAGAAGCAAGGATGTCACTTGCTAAATTCACTTCAGGTACGGAGAAGTTCAACATTATGCTAGGTTGTGGGAAGATGCCCAGTGACAAGAGAGGCCTAGGTTGTGTTGATAAGGAAGTCACACCATCATCCAACAAGATAACTTTTGTGAAGGAAATTGTTCCTAAGTTGCCTCCTCAATCTTCTTACCACACGAAGACTCTTGAACTGGGTGAATCTTCTAAGAATGCTCCTATGAAGATTTTCAAGGACAAAGAGATGAGGTATCTAGAAGTTTTAAAGAAGGCTAAGATCAAGCAACCTCAAGCTCAAGGAAAAAGCTTAGCTTCACCTTGTCAACACCCTAGGAGGAAGATTGATCTTGGAGAGTCGTCCAAGAATGGCCAAATGAAGATGCCAACAAAGGGTAAAGCTCAATCTCAACGTTCAAGAGCTCAACACCCAAGCTTTGCTTAACCAATGAGGCACATTCAACCGGCTCAAACACCTCAACAAGCTACACCACAAAGGTGCCATCAATCGGGTCAAGCTCCAAAGAGAAGCAAACCGATGCACCATCAAAGACAACCTCATCTGTAGGGAAAAATACCGTAGTACACGCAGCAGAAGCGAGACTAAAAATAGATTTAGTGACTTTTAAAAATTTTTCCCTTTTATGAACCTTAAACCCTTTAATCAATTAAACATATATATTATCTAACAAAAGAATAATACCTTTTGTCGCGTGATCTGATTGACTTACGTCGATGGTAATCCGCAAGATCTTCAATCCTAGCACGAACGTGGATCACCTAGGAGCGTGGTCTCCCTTTTCTTTGAATTGCAAACCTGTGAATGGACAAACAAACTTTTCTTTTCTTTGTTAGTCACAAAAACAATCAAAAGAATACTAAGATTATTCCGGTCACTTTTGAGTTCTCAATCTAATGATCGAAACTTGTGTGAACCTAGATCGATGTCGTACACACAAGCTTATTGATGAATAAGCAAATAGTATACCATCAAAGAATAATCTAACACTCTTTTATGTTTTTTGTAGAGTAAAATAATCTCCCTATGAATTGAGAAGAAGAAGAAAATAGAATCTCAAGCACCAAACATTGGGTTGGCCGAAATCTATAAGAGTGTATATATAGGTTGCCAAATTTTCTTCTCTTCTTTCTCTTTAGGGTGGCCGAAAATCCTAACCTAAAAGGGACTAGGGTTGCCGCAATTCTCAAGCCCAAAAGAGTTTGTATTGCACCCTAATTCCTATTTAGTTTAAGACTTCAAATCCTAATTTAATTCATAAATCTTTTATTCCTTTTATTTGACTAAATAAAAAATACCTCTTATTTGATTTAAATAAATAAAATTAATTATTTATTTTCTTTTCAAACAAGTCTTTTACTTTTAGTAAACTACTACAATAGTATTACTCTAGGAAATATATTTCCTATTCAGAAAAGATTTGTTTCTTAATTAAACAATTAATTAATAAATTAATTAATTCTTATTTAATTAAAACAATGAAACAAAATAATATATTAGGTTATAAAACCTTCTTGCCGCCCCACTTAAACAAATGGGCTATATATTATTTTCTTTATTTCATTTAATCCATTGGACTTTAAATAAAAAGCCCACATGTGAACCAGACCCATTCTTACTAAAAGAAACAAGCCCACATGTCATTCATTAATATATTAATATAATTGAGCAGCCCATTACATAAATAATGTGCAAATTATAATCTTAATATATTAAATGCAATTCTAGATGGACCCTTAAATTGGTCAGGTAGAATATATCAAGTGATCCATGCAAGTCCGTGTGGATTGGGGATCTTGGCGGGCCATCTAAATTTAAGCTTCAATAGACATAACCTAATCACAATCAACAAATGATTCACTTAGGTCCGATCCATTAATTTTAACTCATTCCACTAAAGAGCTAAAATTGAACTCTTAAATAAAGATAGAAAAGGAAGATGCTCCTCATTCATACCCTGGACAATCATATTGGAGAAAGTGTATCCTCGTGATTAATATCAGTAATCGCCAAGAGTTCATAGACCGCCTATAACTCTCCAAGTTACCATATTTACTCATATGACCACGTTTTGAACTTGGATATTTTGACTTGTCCAGAAGCCATGTTTTCAATAGACACTATCGAAAACTCAACGTTGAGATTTAATATCCAATTACCTCAAAACATCCATATGATGATATTATACTCTCATTTAATAAATGGAGCCACGATGTCCATATCTATAAATGAAGTCCTCTATCGATTAACAAATGAATATCACCAAACTATCGAGGATAGACTATGCAATATAATCGTACTCATTGATAACTCAAATGATATCACTTGCAACCATAAGTCCATCATTTATCTCAGGATTAAGATAGACTCTCCGATTGTCCTGATAATGAAAAGACTATTATCTATTGACGGTTCTAGATAAAGCTTTTCATTGTGACCCAGTTCAATGCACCCAGTGCACTAGATCCTTTTGCTCGAAGACACTCCGATGATTTTAGACTCATCATATCTCATTTGATCCCACTCAAATGCTAGCAAAAGAATTCTACAACTTTAACAAGATAAAGGTGCCCAACCTTCAACTTAAGTTGTGAACATTATTCAAGACTAACTAAAGAATTGTGTCTACCACATACATATCCAGATGTACGAACAATTCTTCTTTTCTCATAGTCTTTAGACCTTATGATTATTTACTTTGACAATTATAATATTAAACTATAAATGCTATACGATTTGTTAAACCAGAAATCACTTTATTAATATGAAAAAAAATTTTAATTACAATATTACACTCTTACTATTGAGCATAATCCTAACATCATCAACATGGCAATTCCTCAATGAGATATCAATGCAATGGTATAAATTCTTACGTTGTACCTACTTGTCATTTTTGTGGTATGATTGGTCACTTAAGACCAAATTGCTTTGATTACATCAAAAGGTGTAGGTTAGAAAGCATGAAAGAAAAACGGTTGAAAAAGAGGGCAAGTTTACATAAACCTAAGGAACTTAGAAACATGTCTATGACCACTAGAAATGATAAAGTGGAACCTAGGTGGGTTAGAAAGAATGAACCCGCTTGCTATTATGCTAATGTGATACCCGTAGATGCAACTAGGTCCAATGGACTTAGTAAGTCTATAGGGACTCATGTCTCCCATTGACTTGGTTGGAATTGACCTCCTGTAGGGAGCTCAATGATTTGCCATGTGCAAAAAGTTGATTAAATTTATGCATAATTGCTTGAGATTGTTGGTTGCACGTATATGCTTATATGTTTCTTTTTCATAATAAGTGTGCACAATTGCTTTACTTGCAATCCATGTCATATTTATGCTCAAACTTGCATTTTTGGACTAGGAGAATTATTTAGGAAAGTACATATGAATGACCCATAATTTATCTCCATGACATGAGAATTTTATGACATGCTTAAAATGATATGCATGAAATGTTTTTGATTGCTTATATGTAAAATATGTGTGAAAAGCAAATGAGAAGACTAAAATCAATAAGGATCTCATATCGACTAAATCAATAAGGATTTTATATCCAAATTAGTCTTCTCTCTCTTCTTAAAGGTGTAAACAAGGCTACTATCATACAGATATTTAATCCGGAAAAATCAAATAGGATCCTTGAATCCATGTCTTGGTTTGCCTTTAAGGATTAATATAGTTGCTCTTAGCTCGAAAATATCTTTTGAAAAATTATATATTGCTTATTCATGACAAAAGGGTACAAATTGGTTTGAATTCTATTGGAAACCCTTTTGATGTTTGCTTTGTCAAATACCATTGATTTTAAACTTAAATGCAACATGTCTTGCATGCAAAGCATATTTGTCACACATTTTTTCAAAATAAAACTCCTTGAATCTCTCTCAATTACTTGAGTTGCATAAAGTTCATTTATATGATTATGCAAATGCATTTTGTGCTAATAGCTCTCTTTGCTAAAGCAACCTGATAGGGGGAGCTCCTTTGGCTATCTCATGACAAAAAGGGGGAGAAGTCTTGAGAGATATAGGGGAAGCATTATGTATGTTTTGGGGAGAAGTTTGAGAGAGAGTAACCATTTAGGGGGAGTTGCATTGCATTGCATGACATTTTTTTTTTATTGTATTGATTTACTTTGGCAATTGCAATTACTCTTGTTATAAGCACCTCTCACGCACTTGCTCTTGAAAGATACCTTTCTTGTTGATTGTGTGTAGGTTGGATTTTTCTACAAGCTTGGAATTGACTTGAAGATGTTCAAGACTTAGTCTAGGAGCTTTATTGTAATGTAGAAAATTTTTGTTGACCAACCAATTTTTTGTTTTTGTGAGGATGCTATGTGAGTGTTGATTTTGTCATGAAATAGCCAAATGGGGAGATTGTAAGTGCCTCACTTTTGATTGGCATATTTCGTTGACAAAATCACAATGGGGCTCAATCTTGTAAGGGTAGCTTAGGGTTGAAGAAATCCTCATCAAATGCTAATGGACCTCATTGTGGACATCAAAAGCTTCAAGGAAGGTAATTCACTTGACTTAACTCTTTATTGAAGAGATTTAGAGTGCACACACACACAACTCATGCATTTTAGTATTTATGTTTGTTTTGGTATGGTTGGTAAAATCTCATTGTGTTTCAAAGAAATATATTTTTGAGATTCTTCATATTTTTATGAGTCCAACTGTGTGTGGTTTTGTCCCTAGATTAGTTCCGAGTGATTCGGAGACTTATCTATGTGTTTCGGATGATTTCCGAGATATTTGGGACATTCCGTGTTTTTATCAGAAATCGAAATTCAATTCCGAGCTTAAATTGGAAAGTTATGTAATTTTCCATACTTGTGATTGAGTTCTGGTCAATATTTAGAAGATAGAATTGAATTCCGAGGTTCGAGGTCAACTGGATTGAAAAACGCTCGGGACAGAAACCGGCTTAGTGTGGCATGATAGCCACACCAAGCAAGGGGTGGCGTGTTAGTTACAGGCTCCTCATGCCAAAACTTCCTCTCCGTCCGTGTTGCACACACGGGACACACACGGCCTCACCTGATTTGTGTTTTGATTTTGGTTATATATTCATATAGGTTATCGATTTCTTCATTGAGAGTTAAGTCTTGTGACTACCAGTGTGTAGTGTTCAAGCAAATTGGACTAGGTTCACTTTTAAAGGCCTGCGGGTAGTAGTGGTGGGTTATAGACCATGAGAGGTTAAGGTCAACCTAGGTTGTAAACACCATTACAATTAGTGGATTCGAGGTTCGTGTGTGGCGCACATAACAGCCCATGGTTTTTCCCTGTTGAGGGTTTCCACGTAAAAATCAAGTGTTCTTTAATTACTGCTCTTTTACTTGATTTTTATTGTTTATTGAATTGGGTTAATAGTAATTAATTTTGACTAATCGAAAAATTGGTAATAATCGATTAACAACCCATTCACCCCCCCTCTAGGTTGTTTAGACACACGCAAATTATATTTTCAGGGTCCTACCTCCACACTTCCTAAGAAGCAAAAGGGAATTGCTTTGAAGGCCTCCAAAGTTGAGAAGGAAGAAAATGATAACTCGGATGAAGACATGGCCTTATTGTTGAGAAGGTTCAAGAAGTTCGTCAAATTCAAGAAAAAGGGTTTTGGATCCAAAGGCCAAGACTTGAAGAAAAAAGCTCCCTTTAAGAAGTTTGAGCCAAGGCAAGAAAAGAATGAGAGAAAGGGGATCCATTGCTTTGAGTGTGGTGGCATAGGAATCATCACTCCCGATTGTGGAAATTTGAAGAACAAAAAGAATGGAAAAGTGATGGCCGCCACTTGGAGCGGAAGTGATGACTCTGATAAGAGAGATGAATCTTTGGATGATGAAGATGAAGTGGCTAACTTCATAGCCTTTACCTCTTCCCACAAGAGCAAATGTGGTAGTGAAGAAGAGGAAAAGAGTCAAGAGGAAAATTGTAAGGATTCCCATTTGTTGATTGGCTTATTTTGTGGACAAACCACATTTGGGGTTCTTTGTAAGGGTAGATTAGGCTCTCAAGAACTCAAGAGAAGAAGCACCAAAGGTAAATCTCTAAGTGCTTGATTTGCTTTGAAGAGATTTAGTGCACACACACACATTCCATGCATATCCATACTTTGTGTATATTGTGTGTCTTTATGTGTGTACACTCATGTTTATATAATATCTCTTCTTGCATATTTTGTTGATTGCATCTTGTTCATGGAAATGCCATGACATGTTTAGGCATTATGATGCATTCACTTCCCACACTTGCACTTCATGATTAGTCTTAAGTGTGGTGTAATTCGTTTCCATTTGTGTGTTCGGAAACGTCCGCACTTGCATGATGGTGTGCATGTTTTAGCGCGATGGTTGACCACTTGAGAAGGTCTCATTCTTCTCTTGGATAAGTGGTAGCTTTGGTTTGGTTGTTTGGAGTAAAGTGTCTAGTTTCAAAAGATTGGATTTCAATGTTTTAATTGTTTTTCAAAACTGACCTTTGTATGGTCTTGTGACCATAACTTTTTACAAAAGGATTTAAATTAAGTTTTGTAAAATTCTAGACAAACTAGACACCCATACCTTTCCAACAGTATATTATTCGTAATATTTCATGACCGTTTGGATTGGTTTTTGAAATCTCCAAAGTGACCACCAAAACAGGGCAACTATGTTGTTGTCTGTTTCTGACCTTTGGTCACTCTATTGACCATAACTTTTTCTATAGACATCAAAATGTCATTCCATAAATTGGAGTAGAAAGTAGACATCCATACCTTTCCAACGATATATCATATGAAAGGGGTCGATGTCGTTTGGTCATGTTTTGAGGCACTTGAATTTGAAGCTGATGCACTGTCGCGCCCAATCCGCTGTTCACTCGCCCTACGTAGAGCGGGCACCTGATTGATTTTTCAATCCACCCTACACCAGCCCAAAATCCGCCCTACGTAAAGCGGTTTGTGCGGAAACTTTTTGGAAACTTTCCAAAACGACATAGTTTCAATTGGACATCATATATATATGCCTCTTTGATCTTAGGTCATCAACATAACTCAAAAAATCATATTTTTAATTGAGAGCATTTTCAAAGAGAGCATTTTCATCAAGAACTCATCTTTGATCATCTTTGATCACTCAAATACATTCCTTTGTGCATAAAAGATCATCTTTCAATCATCATGCATGGGTTTGCATCATCACAACTTGCTTGGTAAGATTTTGATTAACTTCATCTTATTTTAGTATTTTTACTATCAAGCCATCTCTTTTAAATTACTTGTATGTTTTAGATCATATGCTAAATACAAGAAAAGAGAATTGATTGTGATGAATTGATTGAGTGTTGTATTGTGATAGCTAATTAGGTTTTTACTTAATCTTGATTAGCTAAGCTATTTGACATGTCATTTAGCTCTTGATATCTAGGGTTGATTTAATTGATTATATCATCATCCTAGATAAGCATCTAAGGTTCCCTAGCCTGGTTTGTTATTTGAATATTCATACATATTCACATAGGTTGCATAATCTCTTCATTGAGAATTAAGACTTGGGGCTAAGATTGCTTAGGCCTCAAGCAAGTAGGACTAGAGCCACTTTTAAAGGCCCGCGTAGTAGAAGTGGGGGGTTATTGACCGAAGTGTTAGACGAGGTCTACATAGGTTGTAAACTCCATTTCAGTTAGTGGATTTTGAGGTTCGAGTGTGGCGCACCAAACAGCCCGTGATTTTTTCCAGTGGTTGGGTTTCCACATATATATCAAATGTTATTTAATTTCCGCACCATATTACACTTGTTATATCTTATTGACTATTAGGGGTATTTTCGTAATCTTGGCTTCACACGAAAATTGGGTTTTAGTTAAAATCTATTCACCCCCCTCTAGATAGTTTTATACACACTGTGTATTATTTGTTTCAAAAATGACTCAAGTGAGGATGACTCCTCATCTAACTCCACAAATGGAAATGTGGAGAGAATGGATGTTCATGACTACATAGTCAAGTTTGAAAGCTCAAGGATGAAGAACAAAAGAGAAATTAGAAGATTGAAGGAGGAAAATCTAGAGCTTTCAACATAAGTTGACCACTTAAGTGAACAAGTTGTGAGATCCAAGAAGATTGAAGATAAGCTAAGAGATGAGCTAGCTTTATCTATGAGGAATGAAGAAGGTTTGAAGAAAGAGCTTGAAGAAGCTAAAAGGTCAATGACTAGGATGGCTTCTAGCACCGAGAAGCTTGACCACATTTTAAGTGTTGGAAAGAATCCTTGTGACAAGAGAAGTCTTGGATTTGAATATGGCAAGGAGACCCCCACTCCTAACAAGACCATGTTTGTCAAAAGCTTGAGCAACAAAGAACCTTCACCGGTGCAAACTCCTAGGAAAAAGATTGATCTAGGACAATGCTCACATAGTGCACAAGTGAAGATAGCGCCAAGAGGACAACCTCAAGCTTAACCCACAAGAGCTCCTCAAGCCAACTTTCTTCAACAAATGGCTCACCAAGGAAAGAGACCAATCATGCAAGCTCAACCTAGGACGCAAGCTAGACTGGTTCAACAACGAAGAAGCAATGAATTGATTCAACCACAATGACATGGGTAGGCTCCTATGCACTCACAATGACATGGTATGATTCCTAACTTCATCATTTTTGTGGTATTGATGGTTATATTAGACCAAATTGCTTTCATTACATTAAAATGCGTAGAGTTAAAAGCATGATTGAAAAGAAAAGAAGAAGAGCCAAGATGTATATTCCTAGGAAGAATAGAATAAATTTGCATGATCCTAGGACATCTAGAGCCCTTGTACCAATGACCACTAGGAAAGAAAATGTTTCACCTAGGTGGATTAGAAGAGATGAATACTTTTGCCATGTTGCTCAAATTGCCTTGAAGGCAAATTCTTCTAATTTTTGGTATTTAGATAGTGGGTGCTTTAGGCACATGATGGGAAATAAGAGTTTCTTTAAGACTCTTGTCATGGAGGAAGAGGGATTTGTCACCTTTGGTGATGGATCTAAAAAAAGAGCTGTAGGGAAAAGAACCATCTCCATTCTCGGTTTACCCTCCTTGTCCAATGCTTTATATGTGGATGGCTTGAAAGCCAATCTAATAAGAATTTCTCATTTTAGTGATGAAGGACTCTCCGTCTTGTTTAGCAAAAATGATTGCTCCATTCTAATGCCCAATGGACAAACTTTGTTAAAAGGAATGAGATCTAACGATAATTATTATTATCTTGAAGCTAGAGTTGTCTCGTGCAATGTGTCCAAGAATGAGCAAATTGAGTTGTGGTATAAAAGACTTGGCCATATGAACTATCGGGATTTACGAATTGTAGATAAGTTCAATGTTGTGTGTGGCCTTCTCAAGTTTAGGAAGAAAGTCGATGGTGTTTATGGACCTTGCTAACAAAGGAAACAAACCAAGAGCATGCACATGAAGGGCAAGTATCTCTCCACCAAGGAGCCCCTAGAGCTTCTCCATATGGATCTTATAGGTCCCATGCAAACCGAGAGTTTATGTGGAAAGAGATACATTTTTGTTTGTGTAGATGATTTCTCTAGGTACACATGGACATATTTCCTTAGAAAAAAGTCCAAAACTTTTGACAAGTTTAAAATGTTTTGTATTAAAATTCAAAATGAAAAAGACTCTACTATTAAAAGCATTAAATGGATTAGAAGTGACCATGAGAGGGAGTTTGAGAATGCCTACTTTGAAAGTTATTTCAATAGCTTAGGCATCTCCTATGAGTTTTCGGCTCCTAGGACACCTCAACAAAATGGAGTTGTTGAGAGGAAAAATGGGGTCCTTCAAGTGGCCCGTGTAATGTTGTTTAGCAACAATGTCTATAGGAACCTATAGGCCGAAGTCGTCAACACAGCTTACTATATAGGAAATAGAGTCTTCCTAAGGCCCGGTACCAGGCAAACCTCCTATGAGTTATGGAGAGGTAGAAAGCCAAATGTTAGTTACTTCCACTCATTTGGAAGCAAATGCTACATTATAAATGACCGTGATCAATTTGGCAAGTTTGATGCTAAGAGTAATGAGGGTATCTTTATTGGCTATGCCTTGAATAGTAGAGCCTATAGAGTTTTCAACTTGAAAACTCGAAACGTCATGGAATCATCAAATGTTGTCATTGATGATAATAGGCTTAAGACCAGTAACCATGAGGAAGAGGTTGTTGTAGTTGATGATTCTCCCTTGGAGAAGGTTGTGGAGACTCCTATATATGGGAGGTCTAACCTTAATGAAGAGGACACACAACCCCTTGATAGAGTTTCTCTCTTGGACTCTAATGAACCCACTTCTTGGGTTAGAAAACTCCATGGTAAAAATGACATCATTGGAGAAGTTAATGAGAGTGTTAAGACTAGGCATCAAATAGCTAATCTTATTAGTTATACATGCTACACCTCTCAAATTGAACCCAAAAAGGTTGATAAGGCCTTAAAAGATGAATATTGGGTTCTTGCCATGTAAGAAGAGCTAAACCAATTCGAAATGAATGAGGTTTGGACTCTAGTTCCTAGGCCTAAAAGCACAAATGTCATAGGCATCAAATGGGTGTATAAGAACAATTCGATAAGGATGGCAACATAGTGCATACAAGGCAAGGCTTGTTGCACAAGGGTACTCTCAAATTGAGGGTATTAACTTTAAGGAGACTTTTGGTCCCGTTGCCCGTCTAGAGTCCATTAGACTTCTCTTATCCATATCTTGTGTGCATAAGTTTAAATTGCACCAAATGGATGTGAAAAGTGCCTTCCTCAATGGCTTATTACAAGAGGAAGTGTTTGTTGAGCAACCCAAGGGGTTTGTGGATGTACACCACCCCAACCATGTATATCGCCTCAAGAAGGCTTTGTATGGGTTGAAACAAGCACCGATGACTTGGTATGAGCGCCTCACTCAATTTCTTATTGACAATGACTACACAAGAGGTAGTGTTGACAAGACTTTATTCATCAAGAAAAACAATGATGAGCTTTCCATAGCTCAAATATATGTTGATAATATTGTATTTGGCTCCACCAATAACACCAAAGTATAACAATTTGTTGATGTTATGTCTCATGAATTTAAGATGAGTCTTGTTGGTGAGCTAAGTTACTTCCTAGGTTTGCAAATTAAGCAATTGAATGATGAGATTTTTATAATCCAAGCAAAATATGCAAATAACCTAGTGAAGAAGTTTAGTCTTAAAAATACCCAACATTGTGATACACCTATGAGTACCATTTTAAAGCTAAGTAAGGATGCAATTGGAAAAAGTGTGGAACAAACTCTATATCAGGGCATGATTGGTAACTTGTTTTATTTGACCGCAAGTTGACCCGATATATCCTTTAGTGTGGGTGTGTGTGCTAGGTACCAATCGGATCCTAAGGAGTCCCATCTCTCTTCCGTTAAGAGAAACATTCGCTATGTGAATGGGACATCCAACTATGGGATTTGGTACTCTTTTGACACTAATGCTAGTTTAGTTAGCTTTAGTGATGCGAATTGGACAAGAAATTACGATGATAGGAAAAGCACATCGGGCTGTTGCTTCTTTCTAGGGAACAACTTGATGTCTTGGTTTTGCAGGTTTTGCAAGAAGCAAAACTCGATTTCCTTGTCCACGGCCGAAGCTGAATACATTGCCGTAGGTAGTGGATGCACACAACTCCTTTGGATTACGCAAATGCTTGTCGACTACAGATTCAATCAAGGTACTCTAACTCTCTTTATCATTAGGTCAGCCTACATGAGTTCAAAATCATATTTTTAACTTAGAACATTTTCAAGAGAGAAAATCTTCTAAATAACTCACCTTTGATCACTCAAAACCATTTCTATGTGCATCAAACTTCATCTAGCATCATCTAGCTTCATCTAGGATGCTTTCTTGCATGGGTTTTCTTCAACACATGTGACTTGGTAAGTTGAACACCATTTAATCCATTTTTTTGTTCTTCCTTAACAAGAAATCTCATTTATTACTTGTATGCATATAGATTATATTTTAAATACAAGATTGAGATATTTGTGTTGATTGATTGAGTGTTGTATTGTGATAGCTATTGCCTAGGATTGTTTTATCTATGATAGCTATGTTGTATGCCATATATTGCTATCTAGGATTGATTATTGACATATTTAATCTCTAGATAAACATTTAGTGTACATTAATTGTATACTGAATACCATGATATTCACTTAGATTGTTGATCTCTTCATTGAGAATTAAGTCTTGTGGCTAAGATTGCTTAGTGTGCAAGCAAGTAGATCTAGAATCACTAGTAAAGGCACATTGGGTAGTAGTGGTGGGTTAGTGACCGTGTAGGGTTTGACGGTGGTCAACCTAGGTTGTAAACATTATTACAAGTAGTGGATTTGAGAACCGTGTGTGGTTAGCATATTAGCCCGTGAGTTTTTCCATGTTAAAGGTTTCTCACGTAAATCAATCAACTTGCAACTTATTGTTTTCTGTACTTAGATTAAGTTGATTGTACTTTTGACTAGTTTGGGGTTTTTATTGAATATTGACTAATCAATAAAATTTGGTAATTAACTTGATTAAAATATATTCACCCCCACTCTAGATATATTTAGACACGCCATAATTGTTTCAATACCAACTCTTAATTCAAGTCAGATACACACTTTAAGGTGATTAAAACAATCTATGTTGAATGGAAGGGATGTGTAGAGAATATACCAATCCTATACATCCGGGCTAAAATGGAAAGGGTGGATTGAGAATATACCAATCCAAGTCATCCTAACTATTTTAATCTATCTATGCTTAAGGAGAAACTCTCTCTAAACGCAACCAAGTAGTTGTGAGAAGAGAGTTTAGTGATTCGAGAAACTCTCTCTAAACGCAACCTAGTAGTTGTGAGATGAGAGTTTAGCCGGTCTTTCAAATTACACCTAAAGATAGATTAGCCCTAAATAATCGAATAGGTTCTTAAAGGATTAATTGGATTGCACACTATTTGTGTAGTGATTGCATCGACTCCCATATCCACCTCATATCTTATCTTATCATTTCACATTCTCTTTAGTCTTAGTTTAATTCTAATTTCTAGCTTTATTGTAGTTTGCATCTTAGTGATAACTTTTGCCATCCAACCGTTGAAACTTTACTTTTCATGCTTACTAGTTTTATTAATCTTAATTTACCCATTGCTACTTTCGATCCCTATGGAATGATACCTCACTTGCCATTATACTTGTTTGAGAAAACATTTTAAGCATATTTTGAGGTCTTACAAATATCTTTCTGACAAACGAATTTCATACCAAAACGACACTTGTCAAGCCATAACCTTTTATAGCTTGGGCGAACCTTATGTTCCAAGATAAGGATGCTTGCTTAAGTCCATAAATGGACCCTTGCAACTTGCAGACTTTCTGCTCTTGGCCCTTTTCAATGAATCCTTCTGGTTGCACCATATAGATGCTTTCGTCAAGATTTCCATTCAAGAATGTTGTCTCGATGTCCATTTGCCACATCTCTAGGTCTAGAGACACTACTATGGTAAGAGGGTCCTGATGGACTTTAGCATTGCCACATGAGAGAAGGTTTTCTCATAATCGATACCTTCTTTCTATGTGTAACATGTAGCTACTAATCTAGCTTTAAAGGTTTCTAGTTTTCCATATATTCCTCTTTTTCTCTTGTATACCCACTTGCATCCTATGGGTTTGATCATATCAGGAAAATTTACGAGAGTCCAGACTTGATTAGAGTACATAGACTCTATCTCGAATTCCATTGTCTTTTGCCAATGACTAACTGTTAGGATTATGCTCAATAGCAAGAGTGTAATATTGTTTTTGACAATCTTTTCATATTAATAAAGTGATTTCTGATTTAAACAAATCTTATAGCATTTATAGATTGAATATTATAATTGTCAAAAGTAAATAATCATAAGGTCAAAAGACTATGAGAAAAGAAGAATTGTTCATACATCTGGATATGTATGAGGTAGACACAATTCTTTAGTTAGTCTTGAATAATATTCACAACTTAAGTTAAAGGTTGGGCACATTTATCTTGTTAAAGTTGTAGAATTCTTTTGCTAGCATTTGAGTGGGATCAAATGAGTTATGATGAGTCTAAAATCATCGGAGGGTCTTCGAGTAAAAGAATCTAGTGCACTGGGTGCATTGAACTGGATCACAATGAAATACTTTATCTAGAACCGTTAATAGATAATAGTCTTTTCATTATCAGGACAATCGGAAAGTCTATCTTAATCCTGAGATAAATGATGGACTTATGGTTGCAAGTGGTATCATTTGAGTTATCAATGAGTACGATTATATAGCATAGTCTATCCTCGATAGTTTGGTGATATTCATTTGTTAATTGATAGAGGACTTCATTTATAGATATGGACATCGTGGCTCCATTTATTAAATGTGAGTAGAATATCATCATATGGATGTTTTGAGGTATTGAATATTGAATCTTAACGTTAAATTTTCGATAGAGTCTATTGAAACATGGTTTCTGGACAAGTCAAAATATCCAAGTTCCAAAATGTGGTCATATGAGTAAATATGGTAACTTGGAGAGCTATAGGCGGTCTATAAGCTCTTGGCGATTACTGATATTCTTCACAAGGATACACCATCTCTAATAAGATTGTCTAGGGTACGAATGAGAAATATTTACTTATTCTATCTTTATTTAAGAGTTCAATTTTAGCTCTTTAGTGGAATGAATTAAAATTAATAGATCGGACCTAAGTGAATCATTTGTTGATTGTGATTAGGTTATGTCTATTGAAGCTTAAATTTAGATAGCCCGCCAAGATCCCCAATCCACACGGACTTGCATGGATCACTTGATATATTCTACCAGACCAATTTATGGGTCCATCTAGAATTGTATTTAATATATTAAGAATATAATTTGCACATTATTTATTTAATAGGTTGATCAATTATATTAATATATTAATGAAAAGCACGTGGGCTTGTTTCTTTTAGTAAGAATGAGTCTGGTTCATATGTGGGCCTTTTATTAAGGTCCAATGGATTTAATAAAATAGAAAAACAATATATAGATATATTAATATATATGGCACATGGCCGAGATATATATATGATATTATATTGTTTTATTTTTATTATTTTGATTAAATGGAAATTAATTAATTGATTAATTAATTATTTAATTAAAAATCAAAATCTTTTTCTGACTACGAAATATGTTTCTTAGTAGTATACTATTGTGGTAGTATAATAAATATTAAAGACTTTATTTGGTAAATAGATAAATAAAGGGAATTTATTTTTCTAGTCAAATTAGGAAGTCTTTGATATAGTCACAAATACACTAAAGAATTGGATTAGGGTTTGGAATTCTAAGGAAATCTACCTAGAGTTAGGATTTAGGTCAAAAGACACAAATCCTACATGGTAGAAGATTTTCGGCTACATGATATATATATAGCTAATATATATATATATATATATATATATAATATACATGGCAGCAAAGAATTCGGAAATATAAATAGATATATATATATTTTATAATATATATATTATAAATATATATGGCACTTGAGCCAGAAGATATATATTAGAAATTTCTTGGCCGGAATATAAAGACACACACACACATATATATATATATATATATATATATATATATATGATTCTTGCAAAAAGAATGGGTTCGGTTCTAATACTTTATTGGTCAAGAGGAATTGACAAAAAAACCCTAGGTCTTTGGCTTGAAAATATTTTTCTTTTACTTGAGAAAAATAAAATCCAACTCTAGAGATTAGTGTGATAATTCGGCCAAGAGAGAAAAAGAGAAGAGATCGTTTTACTTCGATAGTGCACTAGTAGCTTATACATCAATAGGCTTTGTGCACAACTTTGAATTAGGTTCACGCGAGTTTCGATCATTAGATTGAGAATTCAAAAGTGGCCGGAACGTTCTTTGTTATCTCTTGGAGGTTTAGTGACTAACAAAAAAGAAAAAGTTTTGTTAATCCATCCTCAGGTACACAATTCAAAGAGAAGGGAGACCACACTCCTAAGTGATTCACATTCGTGATTGGATTGGAAGATCTTGCGGATTACCATCGACGCAATGTCAATCGGATCACGTGACAAAGGTATGATATCTTTAGTATTATATGTTAATTAATTAAAGGGTTAAGGGTCACTTTATGGAAAAAATTTAAAACATACTAAACCAATTTTAGTCTCACTTCCGCTGCGTGACCGTATTTTTCCCTACACTAACATCAACATCCTCCATTGCTTCCTTATACGTATAGGGATTAATATCATCACGGAGATTCTCAATGGATTCTCCAAGACCGATATATCTATCTAGTTGTCTTACAACTCACCCAATACGTCTAGAAAATAATGGTTGTTGATTTTCAAATGGCGCTAAGTCATCCGTTGGTATTGTTTGTGTTTCATTAGATGAAACACTCTGTTGAGTTGTCTCTCCTGAAAGTTTATTCAAGATAACTCTACTCTTGGACACAAATTTATTCATATAGTCTTCTTCTAAGAAGGTTGCATTTGTTGAAACAAATACCTTATTATCCGAGGGACTATATAAATAATATCCCTTAGTTCGTTTTAGATATCCAACAAACAAACAAACACGCCTCCAAATGTGATTCTATCTTTTCTGTGTTTCCCTTCAACACATATTCTAGACATCCAAATATCCTCATGTGTCGTAGAATAGACTTTCGCCCACTCCACAACTCATGTGGTGTTTTAGAAATAGATTTAAACGGTACATTGTTCAAGATGTATATAGTTGTTTGTAAGGCATATCCCCAAAAAGACTTTGGAAGTGTTGAATAGCTAAACGTAGAGCTAACCAAATTCAATAGAGTTATATTTCTTCTTTCTGCCACGCCATTTTGCTGAGGCATTCCTGACACAGAAAGTTAAGATAGAATTTCATTGTCTATAAGATATTGCTGAAACTCACCGGTGAGATACTCCCCACCACGATCGGATCTCAAGATTTTAATGCGTTTCTTAAGTTGATTTTCAGTTTCAGCTTTAAATGCTTTGAACATTTCAATAGCATCTGACTTATGTCGCATGAGATACACAAATCCAAATCTCGAGAAATCATATGTGAAAGTGATGAAGTACTTGTATCCTCCCCTTGCTTGAATGTTTATCAGACCACATATATCTGTATGTACTGTAGGGAAAAATACCGTAGTACACGTAGCGGAAGCGAGACTAAAAATAGATTTAGTAGTTTTAAAAATTTTTCCTTTTTATGAACCTTAACCCTTTAATTAATTAAGCATACATATAATCAACAAAAGAAGAATACCTTTTGTCGCGTGATCCGATTGACTTACGTCGATGGTAATCCGCAAGATCTTCAATCCTAGCACGAACGTGAATCACCTAGGAGCGTGGTCTCCCTTTTCTTTGAATTGCAAACCTGAGAATGAACAAACAAACTTTTCTTTTTCTTTTGTTAGTCACAAAACAATCAAAAGAAGACTAAGATTATTCCGGTCACTTTTGAGTTCTCAATCTAATGATCGAAACTCGCGCGAACCTAAATCGATATTGTACACACAAGCTTATTGATGAACAAGCAATTAGTGTACCATCAAAGAATAATCTATTCACTCTTTTATGTTTTAGTAGAATAAAATAATACTTTTCTATGAATTGAGAAGAAGAAGAAAATTGTATCAATCAACAACTAGGGTGGCCGAATTCTATATGTGGAAATATATAGGTGGCCGAAATTTTGCTTCCTCTTGTCTTTAGGGTTGCCGAAATCCTCCTCTAAATGGGACTAGGGTTGCCGCAAATCACAAGCCAAAAAGGGTTTGTGTTGCACCCTAATTTCCATCATACTTTAGACTTCAAACCCTAATCCAACTCATAGATATTTTTATTCTTTTATTGACTAAATAAAAAGACTTCTTATTTGATTAAATAAATAAAATTAATTATTTATTTTCTTATCAAACAAGTCTTTTACTTTTAGTATACTACTACCAATAATATAAGTTTAGGAAATATATTTCCTGATCATAAAAAGATTTGTTTCTTAATTAAACAATTAATTAATAAATTAATTAATTCTTATTTAATTAAAACAATGAAACAAAATAATATATTAGGTTAATATTTACACCTTGCCGCCCTACTCATACAAATGGGCCATATATTATTTTCTTATTTCATTTAATCCATTGGACTTTAAATAAAAAGCCCACATGTGAACCAGACCCATTCTTACTAAAAGAAACAAGCCCACATGTCTTTCATTAATATATTAATATAATTGAGCAGCCCATTAAATAAATAATGTGCAAATTATATTCTTAATATATTAAATGCAATTCTAAATGGACCCATAAATTGATCCGGTAGAATATATCAAGTGATCCATGCAAGTCCATGTGGATTGGGGATCTTGGCGGGCTATCTAAATTTAAGCTTCAATGGACATAACCTAATCACAATCAACAAATGATTCACTTAGGTCCGATCCATTAATTTTAACTCATTCCACTAAAGAGCTAAAATTGAACTCTTAAATAAAGATAGAATAAGAAGATGTTCCTCATTCATACCCTAGACAATCATGTTGGAGATAGTGTATCCTTGTGATTAATATCAGTAATCGCCAAGAGTTCATAGACCGCCTATAACTCTCCAAGTTACCATATTTACTCATATGACCACGTTTTGAACTTGGATATTTTGACTTGTCCAGAAGCCATGTTTTCAATAGTCACTATCGAAAACTCAACGTTGAGATTTAATATCCAATTATCTCAAAACATCCATATGATGATATTATACTCTCATTTAATAAATGGAGCCACGATGTCCATATCTATAAATGAAGTCCTCTATCGATTAACAAATGAATATCACCAAACTATCGAGGATAGACTATGCTATATAATCGTACTCATTGATAACTCAAATGATATCACTTGCAACCATAAGTCCATCATTTATCTCAGGATTAAGATCGACTCTCCGATTGTCCTGATAATGAAAAGACTATTATCTATTGACAGTTCTAGATAAAGCTTTTCATTGTGATCCAGTTCAATGCACCCAGTGCACTAGATTCTTTTACTCGAAGACACTCCGATGATTTTAGACTCATCATATCTCATTTGATCCCACTCAAATGCTAGCAAAAGAATTCTACAACTTTAACAAGATAAAGGTGCCCAACCTTTAACTTAAGTTGTGAACATTATTCAAGACTAACTAAAGAATTGTGTCTACCTCATACATATCCAGATGTATGAACAATTCTTCTTTTCTCATAATCTTTAGACCTTATGATTATTTACTTTGACAATTATAATATTAAACTATAAATGCTATAAGATTTGTTAAACCAGAAATCACTTTATTAATATGAAAAAGATTGTCAATTACAACATTACACTCTTGCTATTGAGCATAATCCTAACATGTACGAGTCCTAGACATTCAGTGACCCTTGCTCATTTTGCCATAAACAGCCTTTTTGACATCTTACCTTCTGTTAACTGCCTAAAAAGGCAGGGGTCTAAAGAAGAATTTTCTCTCCTTACCAAGACTCCTTGGAGTTAAGGGACACTACATGGAGTATTGGGCTACCCTATGAAAGAACCGGGATCGATACACCTACAACAAGCCATGTATGAACCAGAACCAGGACCAGGATCGAGGTCACCCGAATTCCCTAGTATCGAGAAACATTGAGGTCATGGTCCAGAAAGCTCCAATACCGCATCGCCCCGGTTCCCTAATACTTAAAAACACTAGTACCACGACCCATGATGCATGGTGCCCCGGTACCATAGTTCCTTCCTTGGACCGACTTACTTACCAAGCGTTCACCATCCATTCAGTATGGGAAACGACAGCAAGGGAGGTCTAAAAACATCAAAAGAGAAACCACCAAGGAAGGAAGGACAGATAGACCAAGGAGCTAAACCAAGAGCAAGACCATGTTATAAGAAGAGAAGCATGCAGTAACACCCAACAAAAGGAAAGAGGGTTGCCTTTATCCCACCATTCATAACACCATTCAAACGAAAATAGTTAACTTCATCAATCCTACCAAAATGGAAACAATTTACTTGATTATGGGGACAATTCCCATGCCTAAATACAACCACCATCAACGCCAAATCAGTGTCCCTTTGATTGCTGATTGATTGACTAAATTAACAGAATGGACAGCAAGAAAGGAGACCTATAAATACTACAAAACTCTCTGAGGAGAGGGGGTAGATTTTTCGACTTATCGACTAGCATGAGTTCGCCATCACAGCCCTGTGTCTTAAAAATACCTTTCCAAAATTCCCCATACACCTCCCATTGTATCAGCTAGTTGCATGTTACTCTTTGTTTATTAATAAAGAGCCCACCATTTTCTAAGTACTTTAATATATACAGGTTTCTCTTTTCTGTTTTGCTGAAAAACTTGTTTACATTTATTGAGAATATAGTGGTACTCGGTGGTACCCCTACAACCGTGACCTTCCAAGTTATGGTTCTAAAGTGTTAATTGGGAATCACCCCCTTTGCAACTTTTCTAAAATGTTAATACGCACTCTGCACCCTAGACCCCAACTGTCCAGACAGCAAGCCAAGGTATCCTGGAATAGCAGGCAGCATCTTTTGTGGAAAGTATCTGCCTTCGAAAGATCACCATAGGAATCCCCCTTCTCTTTGATGTACCTCGGACTATGGGAGAGACCGGACCGAGTACCCAAGTACCAGTCTTTGAAAGACTCATGCCACAGCCTCAAGTTCTAGACCGCCCCACGGATTTTCAACCTCGAAGGGTAAAATCCATCCTCGAAGGGTAAAATCCGTGGTTGATATCCCTCCTAGGGAAATTCGACCTACAGCCAGACCGGTAGCAGAGAAAAAACCCCCATGATCCGATGCCGGTGGTAGCAACGGGCCAAGAAGGAGCTCCAGAGGGAATCATCCTCAAAAGGAGGAGCACAGGGAAGCAACCATTATGTCAAAAATGTCAGAAAATGGAGGATTAGAAGCCCAGTCCAAGGACGGTGAACCTAAACACCTCCTAGACCAGGTGCCAAAGTGGCTAAGTAGATTGATGAACTGAGAAAAGGAAAACATCGAGGAACGTAGAAGGATCCTTTGGGAGAAATGAACGCGCCGTTCTCAAGAAGTATCAGGGAGGCGGAGCTGCCACATAAATTCAAAATGCCAACTATTGTATGTATAAATTCACCAAGCAGACACGTCATCAAAGAAGTCAATAAATACAGAAAGAAAGGCTGACACGTCACCTACTGACCAAGTCAAAAGGGAAACGCGGACCGGTCAACACGGACCGGTCAACGCACCGATAAGCCCTAGGTCAAATAAATCATAGGCGTATTCGCCAAACCTGGGTATGTACTCGCCAGAGATAAGGTGTGGTCGCCAATATAACAGTACCCAGGAGCAAATGTACTCGCCACACGAACCAACTCAGCTAAACACAGACAGAATCATCGACCCAGCAGGTTCCCTGCAATCCAGGAAGGACTTAAAAGACATTACGCCTTAAGGAGAAAGATAAACTGACCTCGGCCGATGGAAGTCCAAACAATAGGAAGCAAATCCTAATCCATTACAACCTCAGATTCCTAACACAAATCAAAGAGGGAATCCTACCACCAACACGACTTGAACGGGGGGAAAACCCTAATTATCATGTATATATATAACCACCTATCCCACGAGGGAGGGGTTCAATAATCTAGAAAGAGAGAGCAGTTATTCAAGAGACTTGAGTGTGTAATCAAACAGCAAAATCATAGTATTATCTTTCTTCCCTCTGGGGCGCCGTGGTTTTTTCCCATTCAAGGGTTTTTTCACGTAAAACCTGTCTCTTGCATGCATTGTTCTCTTCATTATTTGTTATTCGTTTTGATATAATTGTTGGTGAATGTACACAAACGAAGTTAAATCACTTAAAGCATACCTAGAGGGGGGGGTGAATAGGTTTTTACACCTTTTTTCAAACCCTTGAACAAACATCCGTTTGTCCCTCAAGGTAGCCTTACACACAACACTATAATCCAAGATAGACATACATAGACAATATGATGACACAATCATAATTGAAATGTCTAAGTATATCAACAAGTCATGTGAGGTAAAATATCAAATAATCATAACAACAAAATAAACTTGTATTTCATAAGATGTTCAATGTGTTACAAGAGTGAGCAAAATGTCACTAAACAAATATTACAATATACAAAAGAATCAAAGATACAAATTGATCTATAGAATGAATACACTAATCACACTATACAAAGACTTGATTCAAAATACATCACATGTCAATATTATGAATCAAGACAATAAAATATACAATTAAAATATAAGAGAAGAGATAGAAAGAATTAACACAAGGGATTTTTTAACGTGGTAAAACCTCCAAGGAGGAAACATCCACGGGTTGAATTACAACCATTGGGTACTATATTATTGGAAAGTAAACATAGAACATTCACAAAGTGACCAATCTTTAGCTCACCCAACCTAGTGAAGTCTAAGCCTACCCAACCCTATTGGAAAGTATGAAATCCCTCAATGATGCGGAACCACCATATATTGGACAACACACTCAACCAACATCGATGATAGATTAGAAATTCCTCAAGAGTGCATACACATCCCGTGTACCCCGCTCTATCGGAGTCTATGTCTAACCATACGCCTAGGCCTACCAATATGTTAGCCAACTCCCTATCCAAGGCACTCTTGCCTCTAGGGAGCCTCCCATGCATGACTATCCGAGTCCTCCCGACTCTAGCCATGACTTCTTGCTTACCTATCCGAGTCATCCCGACTCTAGGCAAGACTTCTTGCTTGGCTATCCGAGTCATCCCGACTCTAACCAAGACTTCATGCCTTTTACAAGGACTTCCTAGTGTGATCATGTGAATGCAAATGATGCAAACATTCATTTCAACATAGAACATGTGATCAATACATTCTATGGCACAAATAGACCTAAACATGTGAAAAACACAATTAATCAAGTCTAGATGCAAAATTACATGAATAGAAACCTAAGCATGTGAAACACCTAACACATATACTCAAAGTCTCATTCACACACATAACACTTGAATCACAAAATGTTCATTAAGTCCTAATTCAAGATGTTATCAATATACAATCAAAGTCTAGATATATGAGATTAAAATCAATCAATATACTAGACAAAAAATATAGAGCAAGGTTTTGAGATTTACATCAATCAAAACCTATATTCTCTAAATCACAAACAAATACACAAATCCTTGATTTCTTCAATCAAAGGACCAAATCAAATCTCAAAGTCATTTTAACACAAAATTAATTCAATTAAGTATCAAACAACCTAAGATGCCATTCTAATCACAATACAACTCACAAACAAATGTAAAACCTAGAATCATGAAAACTAGTCAACATAAGTCCATAAATTGAATTTCAATTGGAATGATAATCAAGCTACCTTTTCAAATAGCTTTCATAAAACAATAACAAAGATATAGAAGAAGAAACCCCAAGCAAATTGAAGGTTATAAAAGAAGAAATCCCAAAGATATGAACACTACCTTGGATTTTCGAGCTGGTTCGGTTTTCTGTGTGCAACCACCAGAAAAGTCGATCAAACAGCTGCCAAATCACTTGGAAAAGGTAGAGGACTCGATTACGAACGTTCTCCAACTTGAATCACTCAAATCCGACTTCGTATGAGAAAGTTATGGTGTTTGGAAGTTGAGAAAATTTGGGAGAAAAATTCTGACGGGAATTCTAACTTTTTCTTCTTGGAAACAAATGGAGGGAATGGAGGGGTTTTAAAAAGAGGAGAGAGGAGGCAATTTTTGGCCAATAAAAGAAGGCCACCTCAGCCCAGCCCCGTGGGGGGCGCGTGGGCCACACGGGGGCAGAGAGTCCCTCTGGCCGTGGGGCCCACGGCTCCATCCACGGGGTGGGCCACACGTGGCCTCTTGGCCACTTACGCCCTCGCGCGCTCCTTCGGATCTTCAGCCCATATCTTGAGCATCCGACCTCCGATTTCGAATCCGTTTTCGGATTACGAACCGTGACTCCCTCACACATGATAACGACTATACAACTTTGAAAAATGGTTGAGAAATCATCTCGGAAATCATCGATGAAGTCAACACAACGTAAGAGAACGTAAAGTGGCATAGTCAACACGTTTGGACTCGAAACCTTATGAATGAGTAACCGAAACGACCGGAACTCAATAAGGCATTGAATAAGAACATGTTCAAGTCCTAAACACAAAATACGGAAACATATAAACACAAATACACACACATATGCTAGTTTCCGGACATAGTCCTAGAAAATGCAAAACACAAAGTTTATTAACTAAAAGTGAATGCATGAGCATATTTTGCCAAGTGTGTGAAAGTGAAATGTAAATGAAATAAAATCATGAAGGGACACACAAAAATGATATGTGTGGGTGTGTGCCTAGCCTTGTAAGAGATAAGAGGTCATGTATACCTTTGTAGACCGATAATGTCCGAAACTCTTAAAAGCCGGCAACTTGAACGAATAATGGTTGAGACGTCCTTCGTCTTCGAAATCCTTCATTTACTAACCACTAAACATTACAAGTAAAACACGTTTTGATATGGAATTAATGCCAACACTAATTATCAACCTTACAGTTGGCCATGTAATAATCCAAATTTCATCGTCAACAATTGGCGCTAGAATGAGGGGGGGATTTGAACAGAAACTTTGAGAAACCCTTGCGAACTGAAAGACATGAACAACGACAGCGACAAGGATGGTAACTCCAGCGGAGATCAAATTGTTAAAGCAGCCGCGCCGACAGGAGATGGGGCGGTAACAATCGGGGAACAATCGGTAACAACGCCAGGAACTAAGACAGCTGACCCAGGAATTCTACAGCACTTCCAAATTGCATTGGTAAACTTAATCAGCAAGAATAGCAAAATAGGGCTTTCACTTCCCATAGGTTTGGGAGTCTCTCCTCCATATAAGTTAACCACTCCTGGAATCTAGCCACCTGGGAGACTACGGTCGGAAGTTCACATTGCAACCCCCGATGCTCAAGCAAGACCATCCACTGAAGAGACTCCCTAGGACCACCCTGAGAGTTTCGAAGGAAGAAAACAAAGGAAGGGAAAAGGTGTGTTGAATGAAGAATCTATGGAGGGGCGAGACCAGGGGCGAATACATGGGGTTAATTCCAATGACACATACCAAAGGAGCCGGAGGATACACTGTCCTATCTCGTCTGAAGACAAGAGTCCTCGGCCGCGAAAGGAATTACGATCAAAAAGAGCACAGCGGAGAAGATCTAAGAGCACAGAAGATCAAAGAACTGGTAGGAGCCCGGGTGATAGAGGCGATTATGGAAGAATGACAATCAAGAGCAGACTCGATCCAGTAGGAGAGCCAACTGGTCAGCGAGATGTCACCCTACAAGAACTGTTGAGGAAGGTTTCAGCGATGGCACGGAGATATAGCCGCAACGTATCTTCGGATGATGAGTCAGACAGCCCATTCGTTGAACATATTGCTTGCACCCAATTTTCAGATAGATTCAGAATGCCAACCAACGAGCAGTATAAGGAAAATAGAGATCCAAAAGAGCATGTCTGTCGATTCTGCAATGTCATGGCCCAATATTCATCCAACGACGGGCTGCTGTGTCTAACGTTCCCTCAAACGCTTGGCGACCTCGCTTCAAGATGGTTCGGGCGACTCCCGCCCTGGGGTATTAACAGTTTTTCGAGCCTCAGTAAAGCATTCATAAGACAGTTCATGGGAAGTGTGCAGAGAAGAAAATCGCTCGCCCATCTATCAAACCTGAAGCAAGAACGTAATGAGTCAATCAAGAAATATCTAGCAAGATTCGGAACGGAGGTCGCTCAAATCGAAGACGCCAGTGATGTAGCTGTCATCGTCGCCTTCACTAATGGGTTGTAAAGCGGCCGACTATCTTTTGACCTGCGAAGAGATCGGCCAAAAACTTATGAAGAGATGATGGAAATAGCTGGCGACTATGCACTAGTGGAGGAAGAAGAAGTAGCACAAGGGGGTAGCTACGTGCATGGCCACAAGCCCGACTCAAAATCAGAGCACAAAGATGAGAAGAAAACGCAATTGCGTGATCGTCAAAAAGATGAAAAGAATCAAAAGGGGCAACCTAGAGAAAACAGAGGAAACAACCGAACCAGTAAATTCCAGGGAAGGTATAGCCACTACACCCCTCTAACAGGTGATCAAGAGGAGATAATTTCTATAGTAGAAGACAAGGGACTCGCCAAGTATCCTCGGCAACAGTTAAATAATGCCCGAAGGGACACAACCAAATACTGCCGATTTCACAAAGATCATGGGCATGACACTTCAAAATGCTTCCAGCTGCGTGACCATATTGAGAGCCTAATCAGAGAGGGGCACTTGAAAGATTTTACTTTGAAAGGAGACAAGCACGGCGGACGCCAAGATAGCCACCAAGGAAGCGGGTAAGAAAAGAAAAGCCCAAGGAGAAGTAGCCCCAGCGCTACAATAAACACCATTTTCGGTGGACCCCATACAGGCAGAAGCAATCGAGAGAGGATGTCAGAAGTCCGAGAAGTAACGTATGAGAGTAGAAATATGGAGATAAACTTTGTGCAGAGAAACTTTAAGAAAGGAAGAGAATGACATGACCCCATAACATTTACAGCAGAATATTCAGACGGGATTGATGCCAAGCCCAATGATGCAATTGTAGTGGGGGTTCAAATAGCACACAGAGATGTTCTCCGAGTAATGATAGACAATGGGAGTTCAGCTGACATTTTGAGCGCCAGAGTATACGATGAGCTGCGATTGGACAGGAAAGATCTGGAGCCCTTCCATGTGCCATTGAAAGGTTTCGAGGGCACAGAAGTGAGATCGTTGGGGACTGTGAAGCTACCGGTAAGGTTTGGGACAGCACCGTGCCAGCGAACAATCCTACTGGATTTTGTCGTGGTCGACATTCACAAGTGGCCATATAATGCTTTACTCGGCCAACCATTCCTCAACAAAGCCCGAGCAGTCACTTCAACCCATGCATTGAAAGTAAAATTTCCTACGGAATTTAGAGTTGGGGAATTAAAGGGATCACAGGAGATGGATCATCGCGCTAACCTTTCAATTTTCAAAGACAAGACGGGAGTGGAAACCTTAAACATATTCGAGGTAAATAAGGAAATGCAAGAAGAAAATCCAGAAACTTTTGAATTGGATCCAAAGGATAAAGCGAGCAGAGAAAAGGAAGAGCCCACTGAGTCTATTGTTCTAGACAAGATGGAACCTGATAAAACAATTGTTGTATGTATAAATTCGCCAACCTGACACGTCATCAAAAAAAGCCAACAATACTGCCACGTCACTCATTGACCGGGTCAAGGGAGGAAATGTGACGAGTCAGAATGATAAAATAGCTCAAGCCAAAAGGGAGTCAAAGATATGGTCGCCGAAGCTAGATACCTACTCGCCGAATGTAGAAATGTGGTCGCCAAAGATACGATACCCAGAAAGTAAAGGTACTCGCTGGACCAGTACACTGGGCCTGAACCGATTCGGTAGAAACACAAAAATAAACCCTAAACTTTTAGAAGACCCAGAACAACGAGGAATCATAAAAAGGAAAGTAGACTTGGATCCGTGACAAGAAAGGATCCTAGTACGAATCAAAGAGGGAAACCTTCCACCCACACGGCTAAAAACAAGGGGAAACCCTAATTAAACATGTATAAATAGAACCACCTATCCCATGAGGAAGGGGTTCAGAAATCTAGAGAGAGAGAAGAGAGCAATTGTAAGAGAGATCTAAGTGTGTAACAAGGCAACGAAAACCTAGTATTATTTTTCTGCCCTCAGGGCCGTCGTGGTTTTTTCCCATTCAAGGGTTTTCCACGTAAAATCTGTCTTTTGCATGCGTTCTTGATTTTCTTGTTTTATATTAAATTGATATAATTGTTGAGTGCGTGGCAATCCAAATTTCACCATCAACAATTGGCGCTAGAAGGAGGGGGATCTTTGAACAGAAACTTCGAGGGAACCTTGCGAATCAAACAACATGAACAACGACAACGATAGAGATGGTAACTCCAGCAGAGATTTAGTTGTTGAACCAACCGCGCCGATGGGAGACAGGGCGGTGACAATCGGGGAACAATCAGCGGCAACACCAGGAACTAGGGCAGCTGATCCCGGGATTCTGCAGCACTTCCAAGCTGCATTGGTAAACTTAATCAGCGAAGCCAGCAAAATAGGGCTTTCGCTCCCCATAGGGTTGGGAGTTTTATCTCCTTACGAGTTAACCACTCCTGGAATCCATCCGCCCGGAAGGCTACGATCGGAAGTTCACATTGTAATCCCCGATACTCAAGCAAGACAATCCACTGAGGAGACTCCCCAGGACCACATTGAGGATTTCGAGGGGAGAAAACAAAGGAAGGGAAAAGGTGTGATGAATGAAGATTCCAGGGAGGAGCGAGACCAGGTGCGAACACATGGGGTCAATTCCAGTGACACATATCAACGGAATCGGCGGAGACACCGTTCCATCTCATCTGAAGATAAGAGTCCTCGTCCATGAAGGGAATTACGATCCAAAAGAGCGAAGCGAAGAAGATCTGAGAGCACAGAAGATCGAAGAAGCCCGGATGAGAGAGGAAATCATGGTAGAATGACAATCAAGAGTAGACTCGATCCAGCAGGAGAACCAACTGGTCAGCGAGATGTCACCCTGCAAGAGTTATCAAGAAAAGTTTCAGCAATGGCGCGAAGGTATGGTCGTAACGTATCTTCGGATGATGAGTCAGATAGCCCATTCATTCAAACTATTGCTCGCACCCAATTTCTAGACAGATTTAGAATGCCAACCATTAAGCAGTACAAGGAGAATAGGGATCCGAAGGAGCACGTTCGCCGATTCCGTAACATTATGGCCCAGTACTCATCCAACGATGGGTTGTTATGCCTCACCTTCTCGTAAACATTCGGCGACCTTGCCTTTAGGTGGTTTGGAAGACTTCCTCCCGGAAGTATAAGCAGCTTCTCAAATCTCAGCAAAGCGTTCATAAGGCAATTCATTGGGAGTGTCCAGAGAAGAAAGTCACTCGCTCATCTATCCAATTTGAAACAGGAACGTAACGACTCGATCAAGAAGTATCTAGCGAGATTTGGGAAGGAGGTTGCTCAAATTGAAGACGCCAGTGATGTAGTTGTGATCGCCGCATTCACCAATGGGTTACAAAGTGGGCGATTATCCTTTGACCTACGAAGGGAGAGACCAAAAACTTATGAGGAGATGATGGAAATTGCTGGCGACTATGCACTGGCGGAAGAGGAAAAAGAAGAAGTAGCGCAAGGGGGTAGCTATGTGCATGGACACAAGCCTGACTCAAAACCGGACCATAAGGATGACAAAAAGACGCAGACACGTGATCGCCAGAGAGATGAGAAGGGCCAAAAGGGATATCCAAGAGAAGGCAGAGGAAACGCTCGAGCCAATAAGTTTCGAGGAAGGTACAACCATTACACCCCTTTAACTGGCGATCAGGAGGAGATACTGTCTGTGGTAGAAGACAAGGGACTCGCCAAATATCCTCGGCAGCAATCAGCAAATGCTAGGAGAGATACAACTAAGTACGGCCGATTCCACAAAGATCATGGGCATGAAACTTCAAAATGTTTTCAGTTACGCGATCACATTGAAAGCTTGATTAGAGATGGGCACCTGAAGGACTTTGCTTTGAAAGGGGACAAGCACGTTGGTCGCCAGGATAACCGCCAAGGAAACGGGCAGGAAAGGAATAGTCCAAGGAGGAACAGCCCTAACGCAACTATAAACACCATTTTCGGCGGACCTCATACTGGGAGGAGCAATCGAGAAAGGATGTCAGAAGTCCGGGAAGTAATGTATGAAAGCAGAAGCATGGAGATCAATTCTGTGCAGAGAAACCCCAAGAAAGGAAGAGAAGGACATGATCCCATAACATTTACAGCAGAAGACTCAGACGGAATTGATGCAAAGCCTAACGATGCAATCGTCGTGGGGGTTCGAATAGCCCATAGGGATGTCCTTCGGGTGATGATTGACAACGGAAGTTCAGCTGATCTCTTAAGTGCCAGAGTATATGATGAGTTGCGGCTGGACAGAAAAGATCTTGAACTATTCCATGTGCCATTAAAAGGATTCGGTGGCGCAGAAGTTAGGTCGTTAGGAACTGTGAAGCTGCCGGTGAGATTTGGTACGGCACCATACCGGCGAACAATCCTGTTGGACTTTGTCGTAGTTGACATCCATAATTGGCCGTATAACGCTCTACTCGGCCAACCGTTTCTTAACAAAGCTCGAGCTATTACTTCAACCCATGCGTTGAAAATAAAATTCCCTACAGAATTTGGTGTCGGAGAATTGAGAGGGTCATAGGAGATGGCTCGCCGCGCCAACCTATCAATCTTCAAAGATAAAGCAGGGATGGAAACCTTGAGCATATTCGAGGTAGACAGGGAAGTACAGGAAGATAATCCGAAAAACTTCGAACTGGACCCAAGGGACAAAACGAGCAGAGAGAAAGAAGAACCAACTGAGTCAGTTGTTCTAGATGAAGCGGAACCAGATAAAACAGTAAAGATCGGAGCAAGGCTAACTGAACAAGTTAAGAAAGATGTGAAAAGCTTGTTGAAGGAGTATAAGGGGATTTTCGCTTGGTGCCACGAAGATATGCCAGGGATTGATAGAAGCGTAATTTCACACAACCTGGCTGTGAATGAAAAATGCAAACCGGTTATGCAGAAAAGGAGAAGCTTCAACCCAGAAAGAAGTGCAGCAATAAAAGAGGAGGTATCAAAGTTGCTCGCTGTAAGGTCAATTAGAGAAGTGAAGTACCCGGAATGGGTGGCGAATGTAGTCCTAGTGAAAAAGAAAAACAATCAATGGAGGATGTGCGTCGACTTCACCGATCTGAACAAAGCCTGCCCTAAGGATAGCTTCCCGCTACCAAGGATTGACCAGTTAGTCGATGCAACAGCCGAACATGAAACGTTGAGCTTCATGGATGCATATTCAGGATATAACCAGATAAAGATGCACAAGCCAGACGAGGAGAAGACAGCATTCACCACAGACCAGGGGTTATACTGTTACACAGTCATGCCATTCGGCCTGAAGAACGCTGGGGCAACTTACCTGCGCTTGGTCAACAAAATGTTCGCCAGACAAATAGGGAAAAATATGGAAGTCTACGTTGACGATATGCTAACAAAAAGCATCACAGCAGATAGACATACAAATGACCTGAGGGAAACATTCGATGTGCTGGTCAGGTATGGAATGAAATTGAATCCAGCAAAATGTGTATTCGGCGTACCATCTGGGAGGTTTCTCGGATATCAAGTACATCAAAGAGGAATAGACGTGAACCCTGAAAAAATCCAAGCACTAGCAAAAATGGTCTCGCCAAGAACTTTGAAGGACGTCCAAAAACTCATGGGGTGCCTAGCATCGCTGAGCAGATTCATAGCCAAGTCAACAGACCGATGCCTACCATTTTTCAAAGCTCTAAAAAAGGGAAAGGGAATCGAGTGGAATGAGGATTGCGAAAAGGCTTTCCAAGCCTTGAAAGATTACCTTGGACAGGCACCGCTGCTATCAAAACCAGAAATAGGAGAAACATTGTACATGTACTTATCTGTCTCTAAAGCAGCCACAAGTTCCGTACTAGTGCGACAAGAAGATGGAATCCAGAAGCCAATATACTACACCAGCAAAGCACTGTTACCAGCCGAAACAAGGTACTCGCCGGCTGAAAAAATGGCACTTGCTCTAATAACAGCAGCAAGGAAGCTAAGACCATATTTCCAGGCTCATAAAATCGGGGTATACACCAACTGCCCACTGAAATTAATCATGTAGAAACCAGAAGTATCCGGTCGATTAACAAAGTGGGCGATCGAATTAAGTGAATTTGACGTAGAGTATCTCCCAAGGACAGCAATCAAAGCACAGGCAGTGGCAGACTTTGTGGCAGAGTTCACCGAGCCAAGCATAGAGGTGGCTAGAATGATGGTGGAGCAAAATAAAAAAGTATTCAAATGACAACTCCACGTCGACGGCTCGTCAAACACGCACAGCAGCGGGGCAGGGGTAGTAGTGTCAACCCCGGAAGGAGATTCAGTCGAATGTGCCCTGCATTTTGACTTCAAAGCTACTAACAATCAAGCTGAATATGAGGCCCTCATAGCAGGTTTAAAAGTTTGCACAGTCCTGGGGGCAGATGAGGTAGAAATCTTCAGCGACTCTCAAGTTGTTGTCAATCAAGTACTAGATGAATACCAGGCGAGAGATGAAAGCATGATCACCTACCTGGAATTAGCAAAGGAACTGTTAGGAAGATTTAAAGAATACAGAATTGTTCATGTCCCCAGAGAAGAAAATGAGCAAGCTGATGCCCTGGCCAAATTGGCATCCGCCACAATCAACATCTGGCCCAAAAGTATATCCATGATTCACCTACTGCAGCCAAGCATAGTCAAATCAAAAGAAGTAGGGGCAGTCTTTGGCGAGAGGAACAGCTGGATCACACCAATCAAAGAATATCTCATCAATGATGTACTCCCAAGTGACCCATTAGAAGCAAAACGGTTGAAGTATAGAGCTACAAGATATTCAGTACTCAATGGAGAACTGTACAAAATGGGGTATTCGAGGGCACTGCAGAGATGTGTCGGACCTGAAGAAGCAGAAGGTATCCTAAGAAGTATACATAGTGGAAATTGTGGGAACCACGCTGGGGGTGTCAGCCTAGCCCACAAAACATTAAGGCAGGGTTTTTACTGGCCAACACTATTCGCCGATGCCAAAAGAGTAGCAGCGAGATGTGAGGCGTGTCAAAAAATCGCCAACAACATCCGACAACCACCTGAACTTTTGCAGAGTATCACCTCGCCGTGGCCGTTCGCCATGTGGGGAATTGATTTAATCGGTCCAATGCCAACAGCAACTGGAGGAGCAAAGCACGCCATAGTAGCCGTGGATTATTTTACGAAGTGGGTAGAAGCCGAACCATTGGTACATATAACAGAAGCGAACACTATAAGCTTTGTAAAGAAAAATATCCTGTACAGATTCGGGATACCAAACACCATCATCACGGACAATGGGACCCAATTCGATGGTAGGAAATTCAGGGAGCTATGTGACAAGTACGGCATCAACAACTACTACGCCTCCCCAGCACATCCGCAGACGAATGGCCAGACTGAGGCAGTAAACAAGATCATAAAGCACAACCTGACAGCTAAATTGGCAACCAAAAAGGGCAGCTGGGTAGATAAATTACCACAAGTGCTCTGGCCGTATCGAACCACAGAGAGGGGTTCAACAGGTGAGACCCCATATTCCATGGCTTATGGAGCTGAAGCTGTCATTCCCGTGGAAACATCATTCTCTTCACCAAAGGTACAACTCTTCCAATCAGAACTTAACATTGATATGCTAAAATGCGGTCTGGATGAGTTAGAAGAAAGAAGAAAGCGCGCACAAATAAGGAATACTGCGTACCAACAGAGGGTAGCCAGATATTACAAATCACATGTGCGTGAAAGGAGGTTCTCGCTTGGTGACTTAGTGCTGAAAAGGGTGAATCCGGGAACAAGAGACAAAGCTGCAGGATCATTCGCAGACAAATGGGAAGGGCCTTATCAAGTTACAGGAATATTTGGCCACGGGGCATATCGCATTACTCGAGAAGGTTTTGGCGAACTACCCCGCCCATGCAATGCGCAGTACTTGAAGATATATTATCCTTAACTTTTTTCAAAGTTTAGAGCTTTTTCAATCTTTTTATTATGTCTTAGAATAGTTTTTCGTTTTAGCATTTTCTTTATGACTATGTTAACAAAGTTGCAGGAAATATTCAATAAAAGAGTAATTCATTACTGAGAATTCACAATTTCACTCGCCAGTCACAAAGGGCATTCGCCATCATACATCGCTACCGTCACATAAAGACGAGTTCTCATACTCGCAGTAATGATAATTGGCGAGAAACAAAATCCCAAGTTGCAAAAAGCGGCGATCGCCATTACGGGAAAATATAATCCCTAGAAGCAAGAAAGCCAGCTGAGCAAAAACAAAACATGTTAAAAACTTAGTGTATGGTCGGATACGTCCTGACAAATACTGAGTACGCCAAAATACAGCAATGGCAGCTGAATAGAGCTATAAAATACGCTAAAAACTTGGTGTATGGTCGGATACGTCCTGACAAATACCGAGTAAGCCGAAAACTCAGCAATGGCAGCTGAATAAAAGCAAAAAATATGCTAAAAAACTTGGTGAAAAACTAAGTAAAGCCAAAAACTCAGCAAAGGCAGCTGAACAAAGAAAAATATATATTTATAACTTTGTATCATTTACAAATGAATGAGCAAAAGGAATAAATTTACAGTCCTAAACAGTAGAAAAATCCAAAAACTCAACCAGCTGCAGGAGGGCCCTCGCTATCTTCCTCATCTTCAATCTCCTCGTCCGAAGGCCAAATGACTTCCTCATCCTCCATGGGCATGAAAGGCTCATAATCCCTTCCAGCAACGGGACCCAAGTCAGGCTCAGCACCAGAGCCAGAAAAGCTGCCCTTCTGACCTGAATAGTAAGTGTTAAAGGCACGCTTGCTGGGGATCTCTAGATGCATGGGATGAGGTTCAGTCCTGTTGTAACGGCAGTGGGCTTTCCATCGTTTTATTTGGTCTTTAATCGAGTCCACGCCGCTGGCCATGTGCTGTTGGAGGGACCTGTCGAAACGCTTCAGAGCTTTCTCGTTAGAATGATCCTTCATGGCAAAGAATTTCTTCGCCTGCCTCATGCCTTTCTCAAATTCGCGCAACAAAAGCGCATCGTAGGCAGGGGATCTCTTGAAACGGTCAACTGATTCAGCCTCTAGCACAGCTTTCAAATTTTCGAAGATAAGGTCACGGGAAGACAACTGGTTGCGTAAATCTACCGCCTCATGCTCAGCCTTCTCCTTAGCTTCCTCAGTCACCCGCTCAGCCTCCAAACGTGCTGCGAAGGATTCTTGACTCGTAGATAGAAGCTCCTTCAGCGAGCGAATCTCCTCTTCAGCAGCAGAAAGTTTTTCTTCGGCGGCCAGCCGAGCAGACAGATGACCATCTGAGGATTCTCTGAACTGAGCGAGCTGTTGAGCATGGGATTCTTCAGCTGAGAGCTTTTCAGCCGCCAAAACAGAAGCCTGCTCGCACAAGCGTTTAATCTCACGGGAAGCCCTGATCCCATACTTGTAATTCTCACCCAACTCAGACATCATTTGAAGAAAAGGATAGTCGAAGTTAGAAAATATATGGAAAAATAATAATACATAGAGATTTACGGCGAAGAACTTACCAAAGAGTGGCAGTTGAAGAAAAATTTCATCTTCCTGTTACAAGACTTGTCTTTAACATGCCCCCAGCTATCACCAATATATATATCATTATTAACCAGGTGGGAGCATATTTCAGTAGCCGAAAAATCAAAAAGGGACATATTCTTTTCATCGGCTTCAACCAGTCCTACAGGAGGGGTTTCATGGGAAAAACCAGAACCGGAAGCAGAGGTCCCAGGCTGCTTTGACGGGCCTGGCCGATCAATCGATTCAGGTTGACCAGATGGCCTAGGTTGATCTGAGACACTCGGCTTGCCCATAGCCATTGAAGGAGAAGCTGGTCGGGGAGAAGTAGAAGCAGGGATAGTCTGTTCATTAACCCCCTCAGAGGGAGGCGCCGCTACATTCTCCGCTTCAGCAGGCCCCTCGCGAACAGCCGGTTGGGTAGAAGGGGTCTCGGCGACAGCTGGCTCCTCAGCACCTTCCTCGTCGGAAGAAACAACGTATTGCACCACCCGTGAAGCCCGCTTGGGAGGTCGAGCAGCATGATCAGGTGTACTCTCAGCAGGGCGTTTCCTTCTACTAGCTTTGGGGGCCAGGTCACTCGCAGGATCAAGAGGAGTCTCAGGAACATCCGCGTTAAAAAAAGGGATGTCACTGACCCCTCCTGAAACCCTAACTTTCTCCTTACCCTTACGACTGGGGGTGGTCGCAGCGGGGGTAGTCGCAGCAGTAGCAGTAGCAGTAGCAGGGGTAGTCGCAGCAGCAGCAGCAGCAGCAGCAATAGGAACAGTCGCAGCAGCCTCTGCACGCATAGGGGGCTGCCCCGATTCAACCCCTCCCCCGGTAACATCACCAGAGTCCTCGCCATCAGAAGGATCATCACCGTCCGGGCCAGCAATTCCCTCCTTAGCCAAACCAGCAGCATGCCTTTTGCTGGCAGCCTCGGAATTCTTCACCGCCCTGGCTTGCAAGTCGCAAACGGTGTCAAAGTCGCAAACGGTGTCAAAGTCACACACTGCAAGAAAAATAAACCAAGTGTCAACTAACAGAATAAAACGAAACAGTAAAACAAAGAAGGAATGGACAAAGACTTACAGCGAGGAAGCCTTGCATGTAGGCGTGTGAAAATCCCCTCAGAAATCATTTTTTCCTCATCCAAGAGGAAGGACCTATCCCTTGAGCTCAAAGGGAGGACAGCCGCTGCGGCAAGGTGAGAGATCTCTTTATCTAGTAAAACAGGGGCCGCCTTCGACCAGGCTTAAGGTGATGTGAAGTGCCTGGGAACCTTCTTCGTCGAGAGATTACGGCGACTGCTGGCAGGCACATCACGGCCCCACTCGCCGCCAACAAAAAACCAACTATTCTTCCACTTCTTGTTCGAAGTGGGAAAGCCCCAGATGAAACCCTTTTTCTTCTCATCGCCGGAGATTTCTACTTGGTCGGGGTTCGCCACGCCCTCAGGGATCCAGTTCTCCACGGGCGAAGAGAGAAGGAAATACGTGCCACCATTGCCCGCCTGCCTTAGTGTGTAAAAATGGCGGATCTCGCGAGGGTAGGGGGCCCGTAACCCTTCAACTTCCACATGAGGCACAGGCACATCAATATTCTGTAGCTATTTGGAGCGAGCTGTGCCGGCACAATTTGAGCCTCCGCAAGAAATCTGGCGATGAAAGGCTGAAGAGGGAGAGTTACCCCACAGCTGAGCATGGCCCCATAAATGGCGACTGCATTTTCGGGAGGATTCCACACAGCCCGGTCGCCGGGTAACATAAGAGTCACTGAGTCTGGAAGGTCAAAATGACTCTTGTATTTGCGAAGCTCATCCTCGTCGACCACGTTAACTTCCGTGTCAAAGGAACACGGGCGATTCGGCGAAAAATGCAGCGCATCCCTTTGATGATCTTCGACGTCAGAATCAACCGTCGTCTGCGCATCTAGCAGGGATTCACGAGAAGCCCTAGGGGCCCGTCGTTTACTGCCGCCTGGATTGGAAGACATCGGCATCGTGGGAGAATCACTGTAGGAAGATGGAGGAGAGATGTTAGGAATAAAGTTATCCTCAGAAGATGGAACATAAACAGAAATCGGGACCGGAGAATCCGGGCGAAAATTACGAATCAGAGATTCAATCTTGTCTGCAGTACTTTTATCACCAAGCTCCATGGCTTGCATCATCTGATTAAAAAGAGAAGAACGTAAGGAAGGGTCCATGGGAACTCACCAGAAAGCCCTAGATTCACGAAGATGCGCAAGAGAGTTGGGGACGCAGAGAGGCAGGAAAAGTCGAATCCGGTGAACCGTCCGGCAATAGAAGGCACAGGGAAAAGACTGTAGCAAGTACTCGAAGAAATAAGGAAGATAGAAACGAAGGATCAAACTGTTCTTTTCTGCTCTGAGAAAAAAAGAATGGAGGAATAAATGAAAAGAGCAAAGTGGGAAAGAAGAAACAATCGGGCCTTAAAAAGAGGGAACTTCGAAATTCAAAAAAAAAATCAAGTACAATGATACGCAATTAATGAGAGTGACGGCCACAGTGACCAAACCGCAATAGTCACCACCAAGTAAATGACATATGGCATCTCGGGGATAACCAAGCAGTCAGAATGTCCCTTCACCTGTCAAGCAAGTGGAAGCGCCAGAAGTTGTGTGGCTTAAATTGAAAGCTTGCACCGGAAGAATCAATTAATAATTACAGCGCGTGGTAAAAAGGAAAGAGGGAGTTATTGCCAAGTGTGCTGAAATCTTATAAGCATAAATATAAATACTGCTCGCAGAGGCCAACGAAGTAGGAAGAACAAGTCATTCGCTCAGCTCGAAGTATTTATGGGGGTATTGTTGTATGTATAAATTCGCCAACCTGACACGTCATCAAAAAAAGCCAACAATACTGCCACGTCACTCATTGACCGGGTCAAGGGAGGAAATGTGACGAGTCAGAATGATAAAATAGCTCAAGCCAAAAGGGAGTCAAAGATATGGTCGCCGAAGCTAGATACCTACTCGCCGAATGTAGAAATGTGGTCGCCAAAGATACGATACCCAGAAAGTAAAGGTAGTCGCTGGACCAGTACACTGGGCCTGAACCGACTCGGCAGAAACACAGAAATAAACCCTAAACTTTTAGAATACCCAGAACAACGAGGAATCATAAAAAGGAAAGTAGACTTGGATCCGTGACAAGAAAGGATCCTAGTACGAATCAAAGAGGGAAACCTTCCACCCACACGGCTAAAAACAAGGGGAAACCCTAATTAAACATGTATAAATAGAACCACCTATCCCATGAGGAAGGGGTTCAGAAATCTAGAGAGAGAGAAGAGAGCAATTGTAAGAGAGATCTAAGTGTGTAACAAGGCAACGAAAACCTAGTATTATTTTTCTGCCCTCAGGGGCGCCGTGGTTTTTTCCCATTCAAGGGTTTTCCACGTAAAATCTGTCTTTTGCATGAGTTCTTAATTTTCTTGTTTTATATTAAATTGATATAATTGTTGAGTGCGTGGCAATCCAAATTTCACCGTCAACAACAGTCAAGATTGGTGCAAGGCTAGCCAAACAAGTCAAGAGAGACGTATCGAACTTGTTGATAGAGTACAAGGAAATTTTTGCATGGAGCCATGAAGACATGCCAGGAATTAGTAGAAGCGTGATCTCGCACAACCTGGCCGTAGATGAAAAAAGCAAACCGGTGGTGCAGAAAAGGAGAAGCTTTAACCCGGAGAGGAGCGTAGCAATAAAAGAAGATATCTCTAAATTGCTCACCACAGGATCAATCAGAGAGGTTAAATATCCGGAATGGGTGGCGAACGTAGTCCTTGTAAAAAAGAAGAACAATCAGTGGAGGATGTGTGTAGAATTCACCGATCTAAACAAGGCTTGCCCCAAGGATAGCTTCCCACTACCAAGAATCGATCAGTTGGTCGATGCAACAGCCGGACACGAGATGTTGAGATGCATACTCAGGATATAACCAAATCAAGATGCACAAGCCAGACGAAAAGAAAACAGCATTCACCATGGATCAAGGGTTATATTGCTACACAGTCATGCCGTTCGGCCTGAAAAATGCTGAAGCAACTTACCAGCGCCTAGTCAACAGGATGTTCGCCAGACAAATAGGGAAGAATATGGAGCTATATGTTGACGACATGCTAACGAAGAGCATCACAGCTGACAAGCATGTAGATGACCTAAGGGAGACATTCGATGTGTTAACTAGATATGGAATGAAGCTAAACCCAGCAAAATGTGTATTCGGCGTACCGTCTGGAAAGTTCCTCGGATATCAGGTGCATCAGAGAAGAATAGAGGTGAACCCAGATAAGATCCAAGCATTGGCTAAAATGGTTTCCCCAAAGACCCTGAAGGACGTCCAAAGACTCACAGGGTGCTTGGCATCGTTAAACAGGTTCATAGCAAAATCAACAGATTGGTGCCTACCATTCTTTAAAGCTCTCAAGAAAGGCAAAGGAGTCGAGTGGAACGAAGATTGTGAGAGGGCCTTTCAAACCCTAAAAGAATACCTCGGGAGAGCACCACTACTGTCAAAACCAGTAGCCGGAGAAACACTATACATATATCTATCTGTCTCTGAAGCAACTACAAGTTCTGTACTGGTGAGACAGGAAGAGGGGGTCTAGAAACCAATATACTACACAAGCAAAGCACTGCTACCAGCTGAGACAAGATACTCGCCAGCCGAAAAGATGGCACTCGCCCTAATAACAATGGCGAGGAAGTTAAGGCCGTATTTCCAGGCTCATAAAATCGGAGTATACACCAACTGCCCACTGAAACTGATTTTGCAGAAGCCAAAGGTATCTGGTAGACTAACCAAGTGGGCGATCGAATTAAGTGAGTTTGATGTAGAGTATCTCCCAAGGACAGCAATCAAGGGCCAAGCAGTGGCGGATTTTGTGGCAGAGTTCACCGAACCAAACATGGAAGTGGCAAGGATGATGGTGGAACAAACTAAGAAAACATTCAGGTGGCAACTCCACGTTGACGGGTCGTCAAACACGTATGGTAGCGAGGCAAAGGTAGTGGTATCAACCCCGGAAGGAGATTCAGTCGAATGTGCCTTGTGTTTTGACTTCAAAGCTACTAACAACCAAGCCGAGTATGAATCACTCATAGCAGGACTAAGAGTTTGCACGGTTCTAGGAGCCGATGAGGTGGAAATTTTAAGCGACTCCCAAGTCATTGTTAATCAAGTACTAGATGAATACCAGGCGAGAGACGAAAACATGATCGCTTATCTGAAATTAGCAAAGGAGCTGCTGGGAAGGTTTAAAGAGTACAGGATTATCCAGATTCCCAGAGAAGAAAACGAGCAGGCATCCGCCTTGGCCAAATTGGCATCCGCCACAATCAACATCTGGCCCAGAACTATTCCCATTATTCATCTACTGCAGCCAAGTATAATCAAACAAATGGAAGTTGAGGCAGTCTTCGGCGAAACAGACAGCTGGATAACACCAATCAAAGAGTACCTCGTCAATGACGTACTCTCAAGTGATCCAGTGGAGGTAAAATGACTGAAGTACAGAGCTACAAGATATTCAGTCCTCAATGGAGAACTGTACAAGAGGGGATACTCAATGGCGTTGCAGAGATGTGTCGGACCTGAAGAAGCAGAAGGGATCCTGAAAAGCATACATAGTGGAAACTGTGGGAACCATGCTGGGGGTGTCAGTCTAGCCCACAAAACATTAAGATAGGGTTTTTACTGGCCAACGTTGTTTGCCAATGCAAAAAGGATAGCAGCAAGGTGTGAGGCGTGTTAGAGAATTGCAAACAACATTCGCCAACCACCTGAACTCTTGCAGAGCATCACCTCGCCTTAGCCGTTCGCCATGTGGGGAATTGACTTGATCGGTCTAATGCCAACAGCACCTGGAGGAGCAAAACATGCCATTGTGGCCGTGGATTATTTTACAAAATGGGTAGAAACCGAGTCATTGGTGCACATAACATAAGAAAACACTACAAGCTTCTTGAAGAAAAATATTATGTACAGATTCGGGATACCAAACACCATTATCACTGACAATGGAACCCAATTCGACGGTAAGAAATTCAGGGAGCTGTGTGACAAGTATGGAATCAACAACTACTACGCAACTCCAGCATATCCACAAACAAAAGTTCAAACTGAAGCAGTGAACAAGATCATAAAGCACAATCTGAAAGCCAAGCTGGCTGCGAAGAAGGGTAGCTGGGCAGAGAAGTTGCCACAGGTACTATGGGCATATCGAACCATAGAAAAAAGCTCAACAGGTGAGACCCCATATTCCATGGCTTTCGGAGCTGAAGCTGTCATCCCCGTGGAAACATCTTTCTCTTCACCAAGGGTACAACTATTCCAACCAGAACTTAACATTGATATGCTAAAATGTGGTCTGGATGAGCTAGAAGAAAGGAGAGAACGTGCACAAATAAGAAATGTTGCCTATCAGCAAAGGGCAGCCAGGTATTACAACTCACATGTGTGTGAAAGAAAATTTACACTCAGCGACTTAGTGCTGAAAAGGGTAAATCCGGGAACCAGAGACAAAGCTGCAGGATCGCTCGTAGATAAATGGGAAGGGCCCTATCAAATTACGAGCATAGCTGGTCATGGGGTATATCGCATTACTCGAGAGGGCTTCAGCGAACTACCTCGCCCATGCAATGCGCAGTACCTGAAAATATACTACCTTTGACTGCTTCACCACCTTTCAGAATTTACTTTGATGTTTTCTTTTTAGGCATTTTTTTTCCTTTTTTAGCATTTTTTCTTTCCCTTTTTACTTTGTTAAAAGGTTGCAGGAGATATTCAATAAAGAGTAATTTATTACTGAGAACTCATGATTTGGCTCGCCGCTGAAAGTAACCAGTTTACAAAAATTACTCGCTGTCGTACATTATAAGTTACTCGCCGTTGCGTAAAGACGAGTTTAATACTCGTAGCAACAAAAGCGAGCGGGATGACTCTAAAAATTATAGCGGGCTAAAGGCGAATACATCACCACAGCCCGAACCTATTATAAAACCGATCGGTGACTGCCACCGCTGGTAGAACAAAGCCCCCGCAAATGCACGAGAAGCGTCCGATCAAAAAGCGTACATGAGACATCTCAAGGAAAAACGCTGGGGGTCGATAAAGCTAGTTATAAACAAAATAACTAAGTCAAAAGCAAAAGTGGGAGACGTCCCAATAGTATGCTAAAATAAACTTGGTGTATGGTCGGACACGTCCTAACAAACACTGATAAAGCCAAAAACTCAGCAACGGCAGCTGAACAAAAAATAATAAAGCCAAAAACTCACTAACAGCAGCTGAACAAAAAATAATAAAGCTAGAAACTCAACAATGGCAGCTGAATAAAAAATAATAAAGCCAGAAATTCAGCAATGGCAGCTGAATAAAAAATGGGAAAAGATATTCAGCAGAGGTTGGAGAAAAGCGAATAAATCCAAAAGAAAACTGAATCAAAAAGAAAAAGCACGATAGGTAAAAATATGTATTAAATAGATAAAATGTCATTTACAGATGAATACAGAAACAAAAACATAAAACTAAGTATCAGCCGGGGCGTCGCTACCATCTTCATCATCCTCCTCGGCCTCATCTTCTGATGGCCAAACTACCACTTCATCCCCGTCCGGCATAAAAGGTCCATAATCCCTGCCGGCGACAGGACCCAAATCAAGTTCGATACCGGAACCAGAAAAGCTGTCTTTCCAACCAGAATAGTAAGTATTAAAGGCACGCTTGGTGGGGACTTCTAGGTGCATCGGGTGAGGGTCAGTCCTTGTATAGCGGCAGTGGGCTTTCCAGCGCTTTATCTGCTCCTTAAGGGTGTGTTTGGTACGCGGGACAGGACGGGACAACGTGGGACAATTTGTTCTTGTCCCACGTTTGGCGCATCCTTAGCATGGGACAGGACGGGACAAGGTGGGACAAAAATCACAAAACATTGTCCCACCCAAGACCCTAGGACAACTTGTCCCATGACATGGGACAAGTGACAAATAGACTAATTTACCCTTTAAATTTTCAAACAATTACAATCATGTCTAATATATATTATATATATATATATATATATATATATTATAATTACATATATAATATTATATAATAATATATTATCATATATAATAATATATAATATATAAAAATATATTATTATTATTATTATTATTATTATTATATAATATTTAATAATATATATATATCCTATATATAATAATATTCAATATATCATATATATATATATATACACATATATATTATAATCTTTAATATATTAGATATTATTAAATGCAATAATATATATATATCCTATATATAATAATATTCAATATATCATATATATATATATATATATATTATAATCTTTAATATATTATATATTAGTAAATATAATAATATAATATATATATATATATATATATATATATGATATATTAAACATTATTATTATATATAAGATATATATATATATATATATATTATTATTATAATATAAACATATTATTATAATATATATATATATATATGATATATTAAACATTATTATTATATATAAGATATATATATATATATATTATTATAATATAATAATAATATATATATATATATTAACACATAATATATATGATATATATATATATTATAATATATATTATCAGAGCCTTGAGACTTGTTGAAGAAGAGTTGAGATAGTTTATTCTCTAGGTGCAAAAGTCAATAGTCACCAGGTTTGCCGTTAGCCTAGAGAGGCATTAGGCTGACCACCAGACAAGCTGTGAGTCAAAACCTAGGTTTTAATCTATTTTAGACTTTTCTTTACCATGTCTGCAAGTAGTTCTAGGACTGAGATAGAGCCTGACGATAATAATAGTATTGCATGTCAATCTGTAGCCAGTTATGAAACAAATTGGGACGATAGAGACTTAGTAAACTGGCAATTGCCCAATATTCAACAATATAGCATCTATAGGAAGAGCAGGACCCTAGATTTTAGATCCATTTTAGGACAAAAGACTAAAGAAATTAATGTCAAATTCCATAATAATACATTTAGCACAAATTTATTGAATAAAAATAGTTTGAACCATTATTATAAAATTGGTTATAATGACTTGCATATATAGGAAGTGTTCAAATTGGGTTGAAACCCATAGCCAAGGTTGGTCTTAATAATTCCATTTTAGTTGTCCTCCGAGACAAAAGGATCACCAACTATAAAGAATCTATTTTAGGAATTGCTGAAACCAGTTTGACTTATGGACCTATCTATTTCCAATGTTATCCAAATTTCACTATTGCTTTAAATTCAGATGAGCATAAAGAAAAGTGTCTTGCTATTGATATTCAGACTCATAATTATCAATTTTTAAGAGGATCCAGCCCTTATAAACTCATTTACAGAATTCATTATCATGTACTAACCACTGGTCTTATCCCTAGTTATATTCCTCCTGTTGTTCCTGCTGGACAAACTATATGTTATAATGCTTGTCCTACAGTTAACCTGATGGTTCCCATACCAGTTAGATGGGAAGATATCAACTTCCCTGAAAATTGGTTGAGGGAACATGCTGATAGACCCACTTATCGAATACCCATGAGAGATCTCAGAGATTGTATATCAGACCTAGATGGAACTCTTCGAATCTCTTTTAGAGATCGATCACTATCATCCAAAGAACCTTCACTACAAATTCCACGATCACTATCATCCAGAGAACCTTCACTACAAATTCCAAATTATGATGATGATCTCCAGTCAGCAAGAAACTCCCTATCTAGCCTATCCAGACTTAATATCAGAAACCAAATTCCTAGCCTGGTGGAACAATACCAATATCGACCAAATCCAAACACTAGAAATCAGTTACCTAGCCTTGAAAACAGATACAAACCAAGTACTAGTGAATCATCTGAACCTATAAACTTGATACCCAGACAAAGACGTCCACCTATTCCTACTACTATTGAAATACCCGAAATACCCGAAATACCCACTCATATCTCCAGAGTCCATAAAACCCCAGAACAAGTTGCTCATCCTATCCATACATATGACCAAGAAGGACCAAGCTCTCCCACTCCATCACAAGTCCTCACAGAAATACCTGACACAGAACCACAAATTAGAACCATAAATGTTCTTGACACCAATCCTATCAACTATGAAATCCTTATAGCAGAATACCTAAGCCACAAATCCAGGACCAAATATGAATCCAGTTATAGCCAGAAAAAGCAAGACCAGTTCAGGATAAGATGGCTCCAGAACATCAAAACTCTCAACAAAAGTATACCTTTCTTCGAATGGTATGCTAACAGAAAAAGCATAGAGATTGATTGCCAATGCCTGGTCATGAACCGATCAACATTCAGGACCTATAAAACCAGGAGAGGCGAAGAAACACTTCCCCATCCTCCTCCAAGAACGTGTGAAATAGAGATAGAGAATGAAGATCGAGAGGTTCCGGGAGCCCCTGAGATTATGACTTGCTCCCCTTACATCCTCATTGACTCATCTCTATCCAACACTGTTCCAGCCTCTTCACAGCAAATGGGCATAATCATGAAGCAGAACAACTATACAAATGCCTATCTAAAAACTGTTGGAGACCAGCTTGATAGAATTGAGATCAGCCAATACCAATCTCTGACCAGATCCGTCCCTGAAAGCGTGTCCCAAGATCCCAGTCCTCATATCAACCTGGTGTCCTCTTATTTCCTGATACCACAGGAATTGAGAAATGTTTTGATAACCACAACCTTCTTGACATAGAAGAACTTTTGAAACTCCTAAAAGAAAGGTTATCACAAATTCCTCAAATTCCTAGACCAGAAAACCAACCAGAAGTCCGAACCTTAGACACATATATTGACACCTCCGAACCTAGCAACAGTGAATCTACCAAAGAATTCGACCAGATGATCTATAAATTAACCAACCAAAACACAGCCGACAACAGTAGCTATACCCGATTTTACCATGGCACAAAACCCTATTATCCAAAACCTACACCATCTGACCTCCAATATGAAGAAACTGTTCCTTACAGAGCATACAGTGGCAATGCTTGTTATCAATTTAACATTGATGGTCTATCAGAATACCAAATTATGACTATCGTTAGACAGATTCACAATGTTGGCTACATTTACATCAAGAAACAAAGCATGACCCATGCTGATGCCGTCACAGCACTGACCGGTGGTTTTGAAGGCCAATTGCTCGGATGGTGGACGCATACCCTATCTTTAGCCGCCAAAGTAAACATTATTAACCACACAAAAACCATATCAGTTCCCTCTACATCTAACACCCCAGGCTCTTTCCTGCCCACTGCCACTATCACTACCTCTCAGCCTGATGGTATAGATGTACTTTGTTATACCATCGTTTTACATTTTATTGGAAACCCAAACTGATTCCAAGATAAAGACTATTCCAAACTCCAGAACTTGAAGTGCAAGAAACTGAGTGATTTCAAATGGTACAAGGACATATTTTTGACCAGAGTATTACAAAGAGAAGACAATGCCAAAGCATACTGGAAAGAAAAATTCATATCAGGACTACCGTCTCTTTTTGCCAACAAAGTCCGAGACAAGATGAGAGAACAGATGGCCAGTTCAGATTGGTCCCAGATCGACTTAGAAACATGGACTTATGGAGAAATCATTGCAACTATCAACGTTGTAGCTCTACAACTATGCAATGATATCAGACTAAAGAGCCAACTCAAACAATAAAAGTTAACTACCAGAAGAGAACTTGGCTCGTGGTGTGAACAGTTCGGATTTGATAAGCTCCCGAATAAGAAACATCGGCAGTCTCACAAATCCAACTATCAACCCTCCAAAAGAAAGAAGCGTACTAGTAAAGATAGATCACACAACAAGGAGAAAGTAGAGAAGAGAGGTAAGAAACCTTTCCAAAGGCCCTTCACCAGAAACAATAAAACCTGTTATGGGTGTGGGAAAAGGGGACATTTTGCTAACAAATGTCCTGAGCTTAAAAATAAGATCAAGTCTTTGAATATTGAAGAAGAATCCAAAGACAGACTTATCCAAGTTATTTTCGAACAACAGTATACCTCGGATGAAGATTCAACAAGTTCCGAGGAAGAGCTTCTAATCATCGGCCAATCCAGCACAGAAACTTCAACGCAACAAGAATCAGATCACATTCAGGCCTGCCTCTGCAATCAAGTCAATGTCTTGGATCAATCCGACTATTCCATGCTAATTAGCATGATTGATAGTATCAGTGATCCTATTCTTAAAGCAAACTACATCAAACAAATCCAAGAAAAAATATCCACCCAAGATACCAATAAACCATCAACCAGCCAAAAAATCCCAGATTTTGACGAAAATGTGATGAAACTATTTTCTCCTAAACAAAGAAAAGTAACCATCCCTGACCTACAGAATGAAATCAAGCAGGTCAAAGAGGAAATAAAAGATTTAAAGCTCACAACCCAGAAGCTCCAAGCACAATTACTAGAACAATCTTCAAAGACAAAAAGAAAATCATCTACACAAAGCAGCTTCAAAAGTTCTGATGATTCAGAAGCAGAAGCACAAGGAGGGGATCAACCTAATCATGAATTGGCCAGCCTCCTCTATCCTGACTTTATCCAACAACATGGGACCTCCATTGGCAGCGAAATCAGGGTCCATAAATGGTACACTGGAGTAGACATACGCATTTCTTCCAACTTCCATCTAAGAGTCCATGTGTTGATCGACACAGGAGCTGATCTCAACTGCATGCGGGAAGCTCTTGTTCCCACCAAATATTTCGAGAAAACCACAGAAACCCTTTATGGTGCCAACAAACAACAGCTTAGTATCCAATACAAATTGACCAATGCCAAAGTTTGCAATGATGGAGTCTGCTACAACACTAGTTTCCTTATGGTCAAAAATCTTTCCCAAAATGTAATCCTTGGCTTACCCTTCATTCATCTTATATCCCCTTTTAAAGTTACCTCAGAAGGACTTATTTCAGAATACTTAGGAAAAGAAATAATTTTTCCCTTTCACCTTCCCTATTCTCGTTCCAGACTTAAATGCCCTCAAAAACAAGTCAGTTTTCTTAGAAAACCAAATTGCCAATATTAACATAAAGCAGGACTATTTATCTTTCTTAAAAGACGACTTGCATTTTGAGAGACAAAAGAAACACCTAGATGATCCCAAACTTCAACAAAAAATCCAAACCTTCAAAAGAAAACTCGAAAGTGAAGTTTGTGCTTCTTTTCCAAATGCCTTCTGGAACAGAAAAAGACATATAGTCTCCCTTCCTTACAACAAAGAATTCTCCGAAAGAGGAATTCTCACCAAAGCCAGACCTATCCAAATGTCCTCATCCCTACTGGAACACTGCAGAAAAGAAATTGCCGACTTATTGCAAAAAGGTCTGATTATGCCTTCTAAATCCCCTTAGAGTTGCCCAGCTTTCTATGTTCAAAAGAATGCTAAAATCGAAAGAGGAGTCCCCAGACTGGTCATCAATTACAAATCTCTGAATGATGCTCTTCAATGGATTTGGTATCCTATCCCTAACAAATCTGACTTATTGAAAAGACTTTATAATTCTAACATTTTTTCTAAGTTTGACATGAAATCAGGTTTTTGGCAAATACAGATTGATGAGAAGGACCGCTATAAAACTGCTTTTACTGTGCCTTTTGGCCAGTATGAGTGGAATGTTATGCCTTTTGGTCTCAAAAATGCCCCTAGTGAATTTCAATCTATCATGAATGAGATTTTCAACCCTTATACTGAATTTTCTATTGTCTACATAGATGATGTCCTAATCTATTCTGATAACATTGACCAACATTAGAAACACTTAGATATTTTCCTCCAAACAGTCAAACACCAAGGTCTAGTTGTCTCCGCACCCAAAATTATTTTATACCAAACAAAAATCCGATTCCTAGGTCATAACATCGAAAGAGGAACTATCTTACCCATCCAAAGAAGTCTTGAGTTTGCTGACAAATTTTCGGATGTCATCAAAGACAAAACCCAGCTACAACGATTTTTAGGATGTCTCAATTATATAGCTAATTTCTGTCAACAACTACGTATCATCTGCAAACCCCTTTTCCAACGACTAAAGAAAAATCCAGCACCTTGGACCGAGGAGCACACTTTAGCTGTCAAAAAGATAAAGGCCTAAGTCAAAAGTCTCAAATGTCTTGTTATCTGTCATCCCACTGCTCCCAAAATAGTTGAAACAGATGCTTCCGAGCTTGGTTATGGTGGCATCTTAAAACAAGTCATCAATAACCAAGAATGTCTTGTTAGATATGTTTCTAGTGTTTGGAATGATACCCAACAAAAGTACTCCACCGTCAAAAAAGAAATCCTGGCTATTGTTCTAACTATCCAAAAATTCCAAGATGATCTAATCAACCAAAATTTTTTTTGAAAGTTGATTGTCAATCAGCAAAATTCATTTTGAAAAATGATGTTAAAAATCTTGCTTCCAAACAAATATTTGCTAGATGGCAAGTTTTATTATCTGCATTTGATTTTACTATTGAACATATTAAAGGATCAAATAATAGTTTACCAGATTTTTTGACCAGAGAATTTTTACAGGGAAGCCCATGAGTAGCAGCAAAAAGAAGACACAGGGCCTCAGGCCCACTATAAGCCCATCCTTATCCAGGCCCGACTTATCAAATGACCTATCAAGTGGACATAGTGCTTTGGTGACTTATCGTGGCAACAATACTGCTGCTATTATGACTTATGATGAAAAAAAGTCTAGCCCAGAAAGAAAGCCCAGTCATAAAGACAAATACTCTATTGCTTCTAGCCATTTGGCCATTTCAACCCAATCACCAAGACCCACCATACCAACCCCACTACAAATCACCAATAGTTTCTCCCCTTTAAAATCAGACTCTTCATCCTTTAAAACAGTAGCATCTTCCCATATCAGCCCACATTCAGTAAAACAAGACAAAATTGTTGAAAAGCAAAAGACTTATGCTCCCTCCACATCATCCTTCCCTAGAGTCAACAACCCGACTTATCATTATCATGAAAAACCCTATTTTGACAAATTTTTTGTAGTAGAAGCCCCACTGCTACTCGAGACTTATTTCAAGGAACCTAAAAAACTAGCGGATGCAATCATTGATCCACTGTTTTGTAGGATTCCTGAGGACATATTAAAAAGACATATTTTTTATGAATTCATCCTTGTGGATACAGATTCAATCTATATTTCGGATGTTTTTGACAAAATTGACACAAAGAAATTAATTTTTAGAAAAATAAAGTTTTGCAAAATCATTACTTTAGAGCAATGGGGAAATGACCCAAATAAGAAAAGAAGTTTCTCTAGACCTTTCCACGTTTCTGAATTTTCCTATTGGGATTATATTGACGCATGGACTTATGTTTTATATGGCCAAAATCCAGGAAATTCAACCAACAAAGCTAACAAAATACACAAGACAAAATGTAGAAAATAATAAAACATGAAATTGAAACGAATTCCAACTTGAATAATAGAAAATAAAATTAACATAAACTTACTGTAGTCAGTATTAGTCTGACAGCAATGTAGATATACACAAATAAGTCGCACTATTTATTTATTTCAAATTTGTTTTTACAAAGGAAGGGAAGGTTAAGAGAGGACGGTTACAAAACTAAGAGAGGAAGATTACAAAGTAGGAAAAGAACATGAAAATCAGAACCTGCCTTCTCAACCGGAGAAGAGTTCTTTATATAGACCAGACAAATTACCATGGTAGTGATAACCAAGGTTAAGACTGACTCTGGTTAAAACATAATAATGGTCGTTGAAGACTCTATAAGCTAGTCACATGGAGGAATGATTGATGATGAAGCAATGATGGTTCTGGAAGATTCCATAAGCTGGTCACATGGGTCTGGTAGTGGAGGAATGATTGCTGCTGGAGCTTGATGATTGCTGCTGGAACTTAGTCACGGGTGAAAGTGGGTAACTTTCAATTTGTTTCTTCTGGCGACACTCTTTACTTTTTTTTTTTTTTTCCTTCTCTCTCTCTACCGACACAGGATAGATAATACATGATTATAATGCTAATAGAGGATTCCATGCTCTCTAAGAATAAGTTTGGTGAAATCTATGGGGCTAAAGCCCCTGAAACTGTGATAAGTCATGGCCGAAAATGCTTCCACAATGCTGTTGGGAATAGCTGTTACCTTCGGTGGGGTCATCTTCACTAAGGAAATCATCATGGTCTTCTGAATCTGAGTCTTTTTGGGAAATGACTGTCATAGTTTTTCTCATTTCATCAGCGATGGCTAATAGTTCTTCGAGAGTCTTTGTAGCTGCAATTCTAGCTTGATTCTGGGATTTGCCATTAAGAACTGGGATTGGTCTTTGCTTGAGTTGCAAAAGCTAGGGTTTTCGTTAAACCATTTTGCTACCCTATTTTTCCCATGGTCAGCCATGTTCATGCCACTCCACCATTTGATCTTCGTTTGTCTCCCAAAATAAGGAACATTGACATTGCCAATAAGTATTTATTGAATCTTATAATCAAGCATCAAAATCCAGGTAAGATTGAAAATCCTGAAGAAGATTAATAAGTCAGGAATAAAATCCCAATCTTTGGGTTTATCAACATGTGTGACTCAATACTGGTAACCTTCTTTAATAATGGTTGGAAGTAAATCAATATTTGGCCCATATTTGTCCCACCATTCCAGAAACCATAATGGTATGTCAAGAGGAAAATCTTTATTATTATTATAATATAAACATATTATTATAATATATATATATATATGATATATTAAACATTATTATTATATATAAGATATATATATATATATATTAACACATAATATATATGATATATATATATATTAATATGTATTATATTATATAAAATATATATGTAATATAAATATAATATATATATATATATATTATATTTTATTATTATATATAATAATATATAATATATTAAATATTATTATGTATATAAAAATATTATTACCCATACAATAATATATATATATATATATATATTATTGTACATGTAATAATATTTAATATTATATATATATATATATTTCATATTTCATATTTCATATATATATATATATATATATATTATTATTATTATTATTATATATGGGATATATATATATAATATAATATATATTATTAATATATATATATATATATATTGTAACACATATATATATATATCTTATATATATATTATTATATATAATAATATAATATATCATATTATTATATATATAATACATGTAATATTCTATATTAATATATAATAATATCAAATAATAATAATATATATAATATATAATAATATGTTATATATTATTATATATTATATATTTTATTATTTAATATTATTGTATATATTATTATATATTATATATATTATTATTATTTGATATTATTATATATTAATATATAATATTATAATATATGTTGTTATATATATATAAGAGGGGTACTCTGGTCATTTGAACCTCTTGTCCTGTCCTGTCCTGTCCTGTCCTGTCCCAACCATACCAAACGCATAATAGTACAGTCTACAGTTTTGTCCCAGTTCTGTCCCAGGTCTTCCAAACACAATACAGAACAACATGTTCTGTCCCGTCCTGTCCCGTCCCGTCCCACTTTGTCCTGTCCCATGTCCGTACCAAACGCACCCTAATTGAGCCCACTACGTTGTCCATATGCAACTAAAGGGATTTGTCGAAGCGCCTTAAAGCCTTCTCATTCGAATGATCCTTCATTGCGAAAAACCTCTTTGACTACTTCATGCCTCGTTCAAATTCGCACAACAAAAATGCATCATAGGCAGGGGACCTTTTGAAATGGTCGACCGCCTCGACTTCCAATACAGCCTTCAAATCATTGAAAATACATCCCTTAAGGAAAGCTGATTGTGCAAGTCTTGCGTTTCTCGCTCAGCTCTCTCTCTAGCTTCCTCAGCTAGCCGTTCAGTCTCTAAATGTGCAGCGAACGAAGTCTAACTAGCCGACAATTGCTCTTTTAGAGAACGAATTTCTTCCTCAGCAGCAGACAGTTTTTCCTCGGCGGCTAGCTAAGCAGACAAGTAACCGTCTGTGGATTCTCTTAGCTAAGCGAGTTGTTGAGCATGGGATTTTTCAGCAGAGAGCTTCTCAGCATCCAAAATAGAAGCCTGCTCTCGCAGACGTTTACTCTCTCTGAAAAATTTGTTCTTGTGCCTATAACTTTCAGCCAACTCAGACATCATCTGAAAAGAGAACATACGGATTAGGAAGTATATATGAACAGAGATATAACAGGATTGCGGTAAGAAACCTACTAGAGAGTGGCAGTTAAAGAAAAACTCTATTTTTCTGTTGTAGGGTTTGCCATTCACATGCTCCCAACCTTCACCAATATATACATCGTGGTTGATCAAATGTGAGCAAATTTCAGCAGCTGAGAAATCCGAAAGAGACACGGTTCCTTCATCGGCTTCAGTTGAACCCATGGGAGGAGCTTCACGGGTAACACCCGAACCAGAAGCAGAGGCCCTAGGTTGCTTCGATGATCCTGGCTGTCCAGCTGATTCTGGCAGACCAGAGAGCCTAGGCTGACCAGTAGAAGAAACATTCGGCTCACCCGTAGCCACCGGAAGAGAGGCTGCTCTGGGCAGAGTAGGAGTATGAGCAGGGACATTCAATTCATTAACCCCTTCAGGAAGAGGCACCGCTACATTTGCCCCTTCAGTAGGATCCTCGTGAGTAGTTGTTTGAGTAGGGGGAGCCTCGGTGAGCACAGGTTCACCGGCACCCTCCTCATCTGAAGAAACTACATACTGCACAACCCTTGACCCCCGCTTTGGGGGTCGAATAGTATGATTGGGGGTACTCTTAGCGGGGTGCTTTCCTTTACCAGCCCTAGGATTCAAATCGCTTGCTGGATGAGGAGGAGTTTCAGGGACATTCATGTCGAAAGCAGGAATGTCATCATTTGCCCTTGAAACCCCCACTTTCTCTTTACCCTTACGACTGGGGGTACTCGCAGCAACTTCCTGACGGGCGGGAGGCTGACCCGTTTCAGCACCTTCCCCCAAGTCGTCGCCAACGTCTTCACCATCTGAAGGATCACCACCATCGGGATTGACGATCCCTTCCCTGGCCAAGCCAGCAGCATGCCTTCTGCTAGCGGCCCTCAGAGTTCTTCACTGCCCGGGCTTGCACATCGCAAACTGTGTCAAAGTCACACACTGCAAAGAGCAACCAAACGTTACCAATAGAACAAACAAAGCGGTAATATTAAAGGAAAGTAGGTAAAGCTTATGGCGAGGAAGTCTGGCAGGCAAACGTGAAAAAATCTGCTGAGTAATTATCTTCTCCTCATCCAAGAGAAATGGTCAGCCTCTCTCATCCAAAGGAAGGACGGCTACCGTAGCAAGATGAGAGATCTCTCAATCCAGCCGAACGGGGATTGCCTTCGACTAGGCTTCAAGATAAGTGAAGTGCTTGGGAACTTTCTTCGCCGGAAGGTTACGGCGACCACTGGTTGGCACATCTCTGCCCCATTCGCCACCAACGAAGAACCAACTATTCTTCCACCTCTTATTCGAAGTAGGAAAACCCCAAATGAAGCCCTTCTTCTTTTCGTCATTGGAAACTTCTACCTGTCCAGGGTTCGCCACACCCTCAGGAATCCAGTTCTCCATGGCCGAAGAAAGGAAAAAATACGTCCCGCTTGCCTTAAGGTATAAAAATGGCGAATCTCACGGGGTGTAAGGGGTCCATAACCCTTTAGCTTCCACATCAAACACAAACACATCAAGATCCTGTAGCTATTTGGGGCGAGTTGGGCAAGCGCAATCTGAGCCTCCGCAAGGAACATAGCGATGAAAGGCTTAAGGGGAAGGGTTACCCCACAGCTGAGCATGGCACCATAGATGGCGACCGTATTTTCGGGAGGATTCCACATCGCTCGATTACCCGGAAGCGTCAAAGTCACTGAGTCTGGGATTTCGAAGCGACTTCTGTACTTGTAAAGTTCCTCCTTGCCAACCACATTGACCTCGCAGTCAAAGGAACACGGGCGATCAGCCGAGAAGTGCAGTCTATTTTGTTTATGATCATCAACATCTGAATCAACGGTTGTCTAAGCGTCCAGCAAAGACCCTCGGGGAACCCTAGAAGCTCGTTGCTTACTGCCACCAGGTTTAGAAGACCTTGTCATCTTCGGAGAATCACTACCAAAAGATGAGGGAGAAGAAGCGTCAGGGATATAGTTTTCCTGAGCAGAAGGAACATAAACAGAAATTGGGGTAGGAGAATCCAGGTGAAAATTACAAATCAACAATTCAATTTTATCTGCAGTAACCTTATCACTAAGCTCCAAAGCTTGCATCATTCGATTAAAAAGGGAAGAACGCAGAAAAGGGTCCATGGAAACTCACCGGAAAAAACCTTAAAAGGAGAAAATGCGTAGAAGATTTGGGGAAGTAAACGAGCTGCCACGACCAAGTTCGATGAAAACGCTTGTCAATCGGAGATAGGAAGAAGAGGTTGCTACAAATTTCCAATAAGAAAAGAAAGAAAATAAAATAAGTGGAGAAATGGAACGGTTTTGTTTTCAGAAAAGTGAAGTTAATGGAGCCGCCAGAATTAATAGGGCAGAAAGACGTTTCGCGTTAAAAGAGGGAGTTTTTAAAATTCAAAAATCAAGATAGTGGAAGTGACACCCATCAAATAGTGGACACGTGGTGCCTTAGGAAACACCCAACGGTCATCACGTCATCCCATCGTGTCAGAGTAAGTAGAAATCTTGTGGCAAGAAATGAAGGCTTGCACCGGAAGAATCAATCATCAAATACAACACGTGGATAAAAATAAAAATAAAGAGGAAAAGTGCAGATATAAATACTACTCGTAGAGACAAACAAACTAGAAAACAAAATTATATGCTCGGCTCGAAATATTTATGGGGGTATTCTTGTATGTATAAATTCGCCAAGTAGACACGTCATCAAAGAAGTCAATAAATACAGAAAGAAAGGCTGACACGTCACCTACTGACCAAATCAAAAGGGAAACGCGGACCGGTCAACGCACCGATAAGCCCTAGGTCAAATAAATCATAGGCGTATTCGCCAAACCTGGGTATATACTCGCCAGAGATAAGGTGTGGTCACCAATATAACAGTACCCAGGAGCAAATGTACTCGCCACACGAACCAACTCAGCTAAACACAGACAGAATCACAGACCCAGCAGGTTCCTTGCAATCCAGGAAGGACTTAAAAGACATTACGCCTCAAGGAGAAAGATAAACCAACCTCGACCGATGGAAGTCCAAACAATAGGAAGCAAATCCTAATCCATTACAACCTCAGATTCCTAACACAAATCAAAGAGGGAATCCTACCACCAACACGACTTGAACGGGGGGAAAACCCTAATTATCATGTATATATAGAACCACCTATCCCACGAGGGAGGGGTTCGAAAATCTAGAAAGAGAGAGCAGTTATTCAAGAGACTTGAGTGTGTAATCAAACAGCAAAATCATAGTATTATCTTTCTTCCCTCTGGGGCGTCGTGGTTTTTTCCCATTCAAGGGTTTTTCCACGTAAAACCTGTCTCTTGCATGCATTGTTCTCTTCATTATTTGTTATTCGTTTTGATATAATTGTTGGCCACGTAATAATCCAAATTTCACCATCAACACCAACCGAGAATTATTCCAGATCAGAAGACCTTCTGAGCCACTTGGAGAGCTTCGTACATCAGATGGAAATCTAGAAGGCTACCTGATCGGTAATGTGTAGGATGTTTGAAACTAATAATGCCACAGTTTGTTCTAAAATTATCTAGAGGGGGGTGAATAGATTTTAACCTTTATTACCAAATTTTAGCGTTTAGTCAATTTTACGAAAATAACTCAAATCTAGTCAATTTAATAAATCAAGCAGAATAGTGCAGAAATTAAAGGACGCTTGATTTTTATGTGCAAACCCTCAACAGGGAAAAACCACGGGTTGTTATGTGCGCCACACACGAACCTCGAATCCACTAATTGTAATGATGTTTACATCCTAGGTTGACCTCAACTATTCTCGGATTATAACCCACCACTTCTACCCGCATGCCTTTTGTGGGCCTTTAAAAGTGAACCTAGTCTAATTTCTTGTGCACCAAGCCACCTTAACCACACAATACATACTTCTCAATGAAGAGATCAAATAGCCTATGTGAATATATATATGATATTCAAAATGCAAATAGAGCTAGGGAATAATAAATGCTTATCTAGGATTATAAGATGGCAATTAAATCAATCCTAGATATCAAATGCTAAATGACATGTCATAAAGCTTAGCTAACTTAGATTAAATAATCCTAGGTATAGCTATCACAATACATCACCCAATCATGGCAACACAAACAATCTCTATCTTGTATCTAGAATATGTTCTAAGAGCATACAAGTAATAAAATAGAAGGCTTGATAAGAAAAACACTGAGATTAGATGAAATTATTGAAAACCTTACCAAGCAAGATGTGTTAGAAAACCCATGTATGAATGCATCCTATATGGTCATAGATGATGCAAGATGAATCTTTGATGCACAAGGGAATTACTTTGAGTGATAAAGGAGAGTTCTTTATGAATTTTTCTCACTTGAAAAATATACTAAGTGAAAAATCTGATTTTGGACTCTTTTACACAACCTAATAACAAAGAGGCATATATATAAGGTGTCAAAATGAAGCTATGTCGTTTTGAAAAGTTGCCCCTGAAACGCACCGATTGGCGGTTTCAATCAGCGACTAAGCCACTGATATGAACCGTCGAATTGAAACCCGAGAACGTTGGTTTCAAACGGCACTTTCATTTGACGGTTTCATAATAACCGATCACAACCACTGATTTGGACCCAAGACATTAAATTAATCAGGTCTTAAATGGCGGTTTCAATTGGCGGTCTGGCCGCCGATCACAACCGTTGTTTCACCAAAAATGGTGAAACCAAAGAAGAAGACAAGAGCTTCTCCAACGGCGATCATCACGCTAAACCATGCACACCATTGAGCACGCGCAGACGTTTCCAAACATACTTTGGGATGTTGGGACCCCGGTTTACCAATCACGCAGCGGAAGGTTTTAAAAAAAATTATTTCATAAAGAAATACTACGATTGATAAACCCTAGGATCTATTTTTCGGAACAGTAAAACAAAAGAATCGAAATCAAAACATATAAACAAGAAGAGAAGAAACAATTTTCTTCATACCTACGTAGGAGGCTCATTCACTTTAATACGATCTGCTCATGATTTGAACCACTTGATCTTCATCGCTATCTCTTGGAACTGGTAACAGCGTGTGGGCACGTCACGGTATTCAGGAACCTATATGGAAGAAGAAGAAGAGAAGAACACACAAAAACAACTCTTGTTGTTTGTATATGTTAGGTTAAGCCACACAAAAAGAAATCTTTTAAAAATTAAAAAAAATTTCTTTTTTCCTTCATGGCCGCCGCACCCCACTTTGTTTCTCTTTTCTCTTCTTGCGTGTTGGTGTGTTGATCAGGTCTAGCAATTAGTTTCATAAAATATATCTTATATATATTTTAAACTAAAAACCCTTTTTTAATTATCCTTTTCAAATATATCTAATATATTAAAAGGGATAATAAGTATTTTAAATTTAAACTTAAATTCAAATACTTAGATAATTGATTTAGTAAAAATAAAATAATCCCATTATTTTATCTTCACCTAAATCCAAATATCAACTAACACTCTCCATTTAATGATTAATTGCATAATTAAATAATCTAATTATTTAATTAATTTAATCATTAATATTTATTAATTAAATAATCTCATTATTCAATTAATTCCCAAATATATACGTGTCACTTTCGTAACACAATTAATTGGACAATCCAATTAATTAACCGTGACCCTTGTTACCTAAATCGATCGGGCTAGCAAGGGGACCTAATGGACCCACAGTATTTTGAGCTCCAATAATCCTTAGAAATAATTAATTAAACTCTTTAATTAATATTTCATGATTATTAACTTCGGTGTTATTCCACTAAAAACCCGAAGCTGCAATCTCTCAACCGTAGACGTTTTTACACAAACCAATAACTCTTGGTGTCCATCGATATAGCTATTACATATGGTATGATCCTCCACAAATAGTTCATAATTAGAGCTGGGTCATAATGTCCATTATACCCCTTTAATTATATATTTCCTTTAAGTACCATTGATTCTCTAATGAACAATAAATCCTACATTCCTTACGAAATTAAGAGAGCGCTCATATTGTTCAAGCCCCAAATCAACCCTTAATGGAACTACCATATACTTCTCGCAAGAAGGAGTGGATTCCACTATTGTGTACAAACCTTCCCAGCCACAAGCCAAACCGCAATCCCAACATACGGAGCATATTGATCAGGAATGTAACTCCGACCTCAACCATGATATATCAAAGACCATGATCTAACCTGAAGGAGTCGATTAGACACTCAGGATTAAGATCACCCACATATAGCCATCATTAGTTAATATGTATGAATCTCATCGTTAAACGGATCTTAGAGAGAGATTCATATAGATCATGGCCCAGTCCTATATGATCACATCATACAAGGTGCCTCCATTCTCATATCTCCATATGAATGATCCAGGATAGGATCACCGTACATTACGTAATAGACCGCAGCTGTAGATTAACCACAAATAAAGTACCCAGCTTTATTTGCTATCTACGGACTCTTTAGATTGCTCGTTTCAAACTGCATCCATCTGTATATGACACTCATATACTCAGTTCGAAATTACATCTGGCAATCTTGGATGTTAAGTGCACATGTTATATATATAAAGTATGAAACAAAATGAATAAATGTACTACTTATTTTATTTATGTTCAAATCATATTTACAAATTACAAGCTTTAGGGCAAAAACCCCAATACGGGAAACGAATTACACCACACTTAAACTAACATACATGAAGTGCACGTGTGGTTAGTGAATGCATCCTAATGCCATAACATGTCATGGCATCGTCATTTGATCAAGATGCAATCAATTAAAACATGCATGAATAGAATTCATGGCTTTGCATCCTAATGCCTAAACATGTCATGGCATTTCAATGAACAAGATACAATCATTTAAACCAAGCATGAAGAGATATTCAATAACATGAATGCACACAAATAAATCACACAATTTACAACAAGTATGGATATGCATGAGTTGTGTGTGCGTGCATCTATATCTCTTCAAAGCAAGTAAGCACAAGAATATACATTTGATACTTCTTCTCTTGAGGTCTTGAGAGGGCCTTGGTTGAGCAAATCACCAAGCATCAAAAGCCTAAACTACACTTACATCAAGCCCCACATGTGGTTTGTCACTGAAACAAGTCAATCAAACTTGAGGAACTTACAATGTTCCCTTCAACTCTGACTGATTCTGTAAATACTTGGTTCAGAAAGTTACCCCCAGGTAGCATGGATTCCTTTACATAGCTCACTAAGGATATATGTGCCCAGTTCCAAGGGATAAGGCCCCATCCTAAAGATCCCATCTTGCTTCAGTACGTGGTCCAAGAATGGGGAGAGACGATGAAGTCCTACATTGAGAAATTCCACAAATAAGTAATCTAGATGGGAGTGTTCACCGAGAAGGAAACCTTAGCTAATTTTCAAAGAAACTTGTGGGCCGATAGGTTGTTCCGATTGTTTGCAAAGCACCCTCCCGATACATATCAAGAAGCCTACAACAAGGCTTTGGAACAGGTGGAGACAGACGAACATCTCAGCTCAGGATCAAGATCGGGCATGATAAAGCACAATCTGCCAAGTGTTCAAAAAAGGAAGTCCCAAAGCAGGAGCCAATTAAGAAGAACCAGAATCAACCCCCTAATCGATCTACATACCGATCACCTCCTTATCCTACACAGCGGGAGCAGTACCTAGTAAGAAGGACCCCTCCTAGAACAACACCCCCGCCAAGGGAAGTAGCATAGATAGCAAGGGAAAAAGAAGAATACAACCATTATACCCCTCTTAACGCTTCCCGGGAAACCATATATCTCGCCATACGGGATAAGGGCTTGCTTAGGAAACCCGGTCCTATGAAGCTCCCGACAGACAGCAGAAACCGCTACAAATACTTTGATTTCCATAAAGATGTGGGGCACAACACGTCAGAATGCTACAGTCTCCAAAACCAGATTGAAGGATTGGTAAGAGGTGGCCTTTTAACCAAGTTCTTACAACAGGTACGGGACATCATCAAGATAGGAAAAGAGGTGTAAGTAGAAATTCAAGAAGCAGAAGAAAGGACAAAGGAAAGGATCTGATGCAGTAGATCCAAGTCATCCATACCATTAACGGAGGCCCCACACTAGCAAGAACTCTAACAATTCGAGAAAGAATCATACTAGGAAGATACCTCGGCTCATTACAGGTCATGATGTTCTCAGAGTCACCAGGGGTTCACAAGAACCCTCCCGCTCAAGCCAAATAATATTCACAGAGGAGGATGTTTACAATATGGTACAACCCCACGATGACCCTATGGTCATCACAGTACAAATAGCAAATTGCTAGGTACACCGCGTCCTGATTGATACTAGGAGCAGTGTCAATATCCTCTTCAAGGGAGCGCTCGAGAGGTTCAACCTAAAGAATTCCTGCTACAACATTTATACCAAGCCCCTATACGGATTCATAGGTGACTCATTGATGCTTGTCAGGTCGAAGATCCTCTCAGTAATTATTGGGGAAACACCCCTCAAGCAGAATATAATGACAGACTTTGTGGTAGTCGATACCTCGTCCGCCTACAACGCAATCCTAGGGAGACCTTTTCAATCAAGAATTAGGGGAGTGCTGCCCATCTACCATAACGTCCTGAAATTCCTAGTAAAGAGCGAGATGGGTGTAGTTCAAGGAGATCAACAAGTAGACTGCAAGTGTTACGCGGTGTCCACCAATCCCACGACATTGGCCAAGTAATGCGCAGATGTGACCATTGTGCCAAGCGAGGAGGTATCGAAGGAAGACTGCAAAAACTTAGGAGAAGTAGAAGTACCAGATATGATTGAAGAGGAACAAGAAGAAGAAGGTTGAGGGTGGACCAGTGGACACCCTGTAGAGGAACTGGAGGAAATACCAATTAGGGAGGACAACCAATGGTATAGGACGCGGCAGTCGGTCTAGACTCCTTTCAAGCATCCCCCTCCGGTCTCTCCCGTGGCCTGGTTTGTTCTACTTCAATTCTGCTACCGATTCCAGACTTATTTGTCGCGGTTGGGCTATTGGGTACCGCTTCCCTACTGGGAATCTCCACTGTAGAGTGGACCCGACGTGGTTCGGGTACCGCTGGTTTCAAGGCCCGAGGTAAAGTGAGGCTTAGCTTGCCAAACACTGGAACCCTGGTGCTAGACCCGGTTTTATTGGCTTGTGAAACGGGGTGGGTGTTCTAAATCGAAGGGCCAAACATGTTCCTTCATATTCCTTCCACAAACACGGCAACTTGAAATTTGAATAAATCCTATGCGATAAGGCCGGGTAGCGGAGCAGAAGCAGGTATCGTTGAGGCTGGTTGTGACGACGGGGTCAGTGGCACTTCTGAGCAGGTCTTGTCTCTAGCCCATGTCTCATGGGTGGAGACAAAGGTGTAGGGACCTGACGGGTTAGGTTGGCCTTGAGAGGACCTCAACCTCATTCATATATATATATATATATATATATATATAAGATTCTTGCAAGGAATATGCAGATATGAAAATGAAAGCAAACCACCATGGTTCAGCGGCTTGTTCCCACAGACGCCGCCAAAATGTTATCTAAGAAATCGGGTGTCGTTCTCCGGACAACACTTAGACCAGATGAAGTGGAGCTTTATGGTTGGAGGGGCCAAGGCATGGTTTGGGACAGTCGGGTCCCGCTTCTACTGCGGTAAAGAGGTACTGGGATAGAAGCGATCGAGTGATAGTAACGGGAAGTTTGTCTTTAGGTAGACCTAGTTGTTCTAGAAGCTAGCCGAGACTGGCACCTTGGGTGGTGCTAATACCAATCTCAACCGGGGTTGAACACAATTCACAAGATATTAGGAGAATTATAAGCATGCAGTTGTACAGAAGCGCGATTGGTGATATTTTCTCATTTATGCATGGTGTGTCTACAACTTTTGAAATGGGAGGTACAATACATCACAAATTTCCTCTCATTATCTAGTATCCAAGTAGAGGCTAGTCATTCTATAGTAGAAAAAAATAGGACAACAAAACTTTCCTTGGTCTCCAAGTGGAGACTAGTCATTCTATAGTAGAAAAAATCATCTCTCTTATGTCTGCTAAACTCTCTTTCTTCTCCCCACCCCTTTTCTTCTCTCGAGCAGGGGTATTTGTAGATGGTCTAGAACGTGGTATGTGAGGATGATCTTCCTTTGAGGGGGCCCTTGGCATGATCCTCATCGCTTCTTAGTTCTAAGCCCACCACGACACGCGCCTTGGAGGGTCGGGATTTCTCTAGCTGGGCCCTAGGGCTAACGTGGCGTTCTAGAGGGTAGGTGGGAGACCCTTTTTTAGGTAGGGTAACCATTAGATGATCTCCACCATTGGTTCTCATTGGGCATGGGCAGTACACACGTCATGGACGGCCGAGATGGTGCCCTATATGCCCTAGTGTCCAAGTAAGCACTTCATAGGTGGTTATATGGTGTTTTCCCTGGTTCTGGTTGGCCAGGAAAGCCTGAGCTAGACAGACGAGTCACTTTCATGTGTTGGGACTGCTGGGGGACAACGGTAGTGATCGCGCTCCAAATGTTCACATTTAGCCTCCCATTTCCTAGCTTTTGTGTTCGTTTCCGAGCACTTTTGTGTATATAATATGTGTTTTAGCCATATGTAGGTAAATATCCCTCAGAATGGGTGTTTGAACCTACACTGAAGAAAATAGGGAAATTCAGGGGCAATTATGTCGTTGTGGAGAATCAGGGGTCAAAGTGCAATTCTGGAGATTATATTGAATATTCTGTGAATAAGGAGAAGATCAGAGGTGCATATTGTAATTTGCCATGCAAAGCACAGCAGAATGGTGCCATGTCATTAGTGGGACGACGCCGTTTTAAGCACTGACGCTATCATCAGTGTGACGTCAGGATGACGTCACATCGTCCTTAACCTTCAGCCAACCCACGTGCAAACCCATTGACCCGGTTTAACCCGTGTTTGACCCGACGCTCCAGACCAGTTTTTGATGGTTTTTCCAACCAATCTTCTCTCAGATTGGCATCCGGTCATGATGGACCAACTTTGAGCCTCCCATGCAAGAGTTTTACTCTCCACCAAATCCTCCAAACTCCATGGCCAAGCTAAGCTTGCAAGCTCGTTCCAGCAGCTTTATTCCCGCTCCAAAGACATCCAAACTGGCTGCATTTCCTCGATTTCATGCGGTGGGAACAAGCCAGCAAGACAGAAGGACCAAACTCGCGGCCAACTTCCATTTTTCCACTGCGACTTCGTGCGGCGGGAACAAACTCGCGAGGCAGGGTTCCTGAACCCGCGAAGCTGGCCGACTTAAGAGGTTATTGAGATATTTTCATGCCCATTCTTGCCCTATACACTTCCCACTATATATACATCACTTTGCCTCTCTTTTCTAGAGTGTGCACCACCCCACTTTGCTCCAAAAACCCATTTTCTTAGATTGAACATAACAAAAGAGAGAGAGCAACTCCAAGCCTTCCATGGGGGATTTTTCTCCATGGAAAGCCTTCCATGGAGAGTAGATATGCAGAGATAGGAGAGGCTTATGTGTCAAAACCGAGCCACAGGAGTTTCATAGAAAGGAAGAGCTATATGAGGCTTGTCTTCAAGGGTTAATTTCTCACTTTGCTCATCTCTTGTATTTCTATTGATGTGTAACCCATTTGGGAGTATTTGTAACCTACACTTATGTTAATATATGCTTGTGTTGTTCATATGATTTGATTTGGTATTGATTGATTCCTTAGATGTATATTGATTAAGCTCTTTTTGTGATATTCATATGTATGGATGATTATGTGTTGATATGTATGTATGGATGAGATTAGGAGTAGATTAACTAAATGATTAGGAGTAGTTGTAATCAAATATCTCATTTTTTTATGTATTTTGGTGTATGATTCACTATGTATGTGTTTGGAATGATTAGAGTGATTGAGAGTTGAGTTTATACTTACATTTCCGTTCCGGGTATAAATTTGGCTATTAGCTCTATGGAATGGAAATAGCTTATGTGTGCATAATTATGCCACTTTAGCTTTGGTTCATATGTTCTTGTGCTTAATGGGTCTAAACCCTAGACACAATCACTCTTCCGATTGGAGAGTGATGACATGATTTCGGTAGTTCCCTAATCATGAGAACGAACCCTTTACCGGATTAATTGGATTCACATGTTAAACAATCAACATAAATTGCATATTGTGTTTGGTAATCCGATTTCCCATGTGTGTTTCATATCTTGCTTATCTCCCAGCCACCTTTATTTTTGTAGTTAGGGTGTCTTGCCTTTAGGTGTAGAATAACTTAACTAGGAGTAGACTAATTAGATAGCCAAGACACCCGGCTACATTTCTACCTTAGTTAGTTAGTTTATAACACACACACACACACACACACACACACACACACACACACACATCGCATTCCATTTACATGCTTTAATAAACACTAGAACTAGATACAGTTAACGGATTCCATCTCTCTGTGGGAACGACCGTTGCTTACATGCTATACTTGTCCTTTGACTCGTGCATTTACGAGGTGATTAGAATTAGAATATCTTTTCTGACGGGTACAACGATGCTCGATCAGAAAATGGCACCGCTGCCGGGGAGATGGTTATTCGTTAGCCGTATTTAGTTTTAGCAAATAATGTAGTTTGTTATGTTTGTTTGTTTTATTTGTTTTTATTTTCGTGTCAAGCAAATGCGTTTGATTTTGTTTGAGTATTGGTGTTGTACAGGATTCTTAGGTCGGGAATCAAGGAAGAGGGTCAAAACGAGAAAAACTACCTTCCGCGATCTCAGTCCGCGGGTTAATGTGCTCAACGAAAGCTGCAAGTTCCACTTGGGAGCCTTGAGCTAGACAAGTCCGCGGGAATGAACCCGCGGACTAGAAGGCATGTGTAAGGTTGATAATTAGTGTTGGCATTAATTCCATATCAAAACGTGTTTTACTTGTAATGTTTAGTGGTTAGTAATTGAAGAATTTCGAAGTCGAAGGACGTCTCAACCACAATTCGTTCAAGTAGCCGGCTTTTAAGAGATTCGGGCATTATTGGTTGACAAAGGTATTAAAGGTTCTCTTATCTCTTACAAGGCTAGGCACACACACACACATATCATTCTTGTGTGTTCCTTCATGATTTAATTTCATTTACATATCACTTTCACACACTTGGCAAAATATGCTCATGCATTCATATTAAGTTGATAAACTTTGTGTTTTGCATTTTCTAGGACTATGTCCGAAAACTAGCATATGTGTGTGTCTTTGTGTTTGTATGTTTCCGTATTTTGTGTTTAGGACTTGAACATGTTCTTATTTAATGCCTTATTGAGTTCCGGGCGTTTCGGTTACTCATTCATAAGGTTTCGAGTCCAAACAAGTTGACTATGCTACTTTTCGTTCTCATTCGTTGAGTTGACTTCATCGATGATTTCTAAGATGATTTCTCAACCGTTTTTCAAAGTTGTGTAGTCGTCGTCATGCGTGAGAGAGTCACGGTTTGTAATCCAGAAACGGATTCGAAATCAGAGTTCGGACGCCCGAGATATGGGCTGAAGAACCGAGGGAGCGCGCGAGAGGACAGCCCAGGCGTTGAGGCCACTTGGGCTGGCCGTTGATGAGGCCGTGGGCCCCACGGCCTGGAGCACCCTCTGCTCCCGTGTGGGCCACGTGCCCCCCACGGCCAGGGGGTGACATGGCACCACGTGATTGGCTGATATGGTCTCTCTCTCTCCTCCTATTTCTTCCCTCTCTCTCTCCATTTGAAAAATTAAGAAGAAAAATTGAGGTTTCCCGTCAGAATTTCCTCTCCAATTTTCAGAACTTCAAAACACCATATCTTCCTCATCCGGAGTCGGATTTGAGTGATTCAAGTTGGAGAGTGTTCATATTTGAGTCCTCTAACATCTCCAAGTGGTTTGGTGGCTGTTTGATCGTGATTTCTAGTGGTTGAACACTGATTTCCGAACCAGCTGCAGAATCCGAGGTAATGGTCTCAACTTTGGGATTTCTTTCTTTTTGACCTTCCATTTGCTTGGGGTTTCTTCTTCTATATCTATGTTTATGTTTGGTAAAAGCTATTGAGAAAGATAACTTGATTATCATTCTAATTGAAAGTCAATTTGTGGACTAATGTTGACTAGATTCTATGATTCTAGGTTTTACATATGTTTGTGAGTTGTATTGTGATTAGAATGGCATCTTAGGTTGTTTGGAACTTAATTGAATTAATTTTGTGATAAATGACCTTGAGATTTGATTTGATCCTTTGATTGATAAAATCTAGGATTTGTGTATTTGTTTGTGATTTAGAGAATATAGGTTTTGATTGATGTAAATCTCAAATCCTTGCTCTATATTTTTGACTAGTATATTGATTGATTTTAATCTCATATATCTAGCATTTAATTGTATATTGATAGCATCTTGAATTTGTACTTCATGAACATATTGTGATTCAAGTGTTGTATATGTGAATGAGACTTTGAGTGTATGTGTTAGGTGTTTCACATGCTTAGGTTTCTATTCTCGTATTTTACATCTAGACTTGATTAATTGTGATATCACATGTTTAGGTCTATTTGTGCCATAGAATGTATTGATCACATGTTCTATGTTGTATTGATTGTTTGCATCATTTGCATTCACATGATCACACTAGGAAGTCCTTGTAAAAGGCATGAAGTCTTGGTTAGAGTCGGGGTGACTCGGATAGCCAAGCAAAAAGTCTTGCCTAGAGTCAGGATGACTCGGATAGGTAAGCAAGGAGTCATGGCTAGAGTCGGGAGGACTTGGATAGTCATGCATGGGAGGCTCCCTAGAGGCAAGAGTGCCTTGGATAGGGAGTTGGCTATTGTATTGGTAGGCCTAGGCGTATGGTTAGACATAGACTCCGATAGAGTGGGGTACACGGGAGGTGTATGCACTCTTGAGGAATTTCTAATCTACCATCGATGTTGGTTGTGTGTGGTGTCCAATATATGGTTGTTTCGCATCATTGAGGGATTTCACACTTTCCAATAGGGTTGGGTAGGCTTAGACTTCACTAGGTTGGGTGAGCTAAAGATTGGTCACTTTGTGAATGTTCTATGTTTACTTTCCAATATATATAGTACCCTAATGATTGTATTTCAACTCGTGGATGTTTCCTCCTTGGAGGTTTTACCACGTTAAAAAATCTCATGTGTCAATTCTTTTTATCTCTCTTTTATATATGTTTATGTTTATGTGTATGTTTTTAATCTTGTGGTACAATATTCACTTGTGATATATTTGGAAGCAAGATTGTGTAAAGTGTGATTTGTAATCAATATTCATTTTGATCATTTTTGTATATACAATTCATTTGTGTAAATATAATTCTCTTATTCTTTGATTCTTTTGTATAGATATATCTAGATTGATATTTGTATATACATTGAACATTAATATTAATACATGTATCCTTTGTTTTGGTTTTAATATATTTCCTTCATTAACAAGTTGTAGTAGTTTTACTTAGTGTACTTACATTGTAATATTCAAAATACAACTTGTGGAATTTGATCTTAATTGAATATCTTGTATATGAGATACATTGTTTGTTGGTATATGTTTTGTAGGCTAAGGGTGGTGAATTGAGCATACATGTGTTAATTGTTTTTCTCATAACAATCATGTTTAAGGTTAATTTGTTTGCTCATCAAGGTTTTGACATAAGTCACGAAAGAGTTTTTAAAACTAGTGCGTCAACCTATTCACCCCCCCTCTAGGTTGTTTAGTATAACCTTATGGGTATTTTCAGCATGAACTCGCAAGAAGGCTCAAGGAGAGTCCGTGACTTCCTTCCGCGGGAAAGAACCCGCTTAGCAGAAGAGAAGAATCCACGGGACTGTGATGGGAAATGTTAGCGACTTCGTATCTGCGGGAACAAGCCCGCCAGCCAGAAAGAACGAACTCGCTGGACCTTCCACGACTTCATTCCGCTGGAAAGAGCCAGCGGGATTGAACCCGCGTCGAGCCCTAGCAATCGATGGACTACACAACCTATGGACCGCGACGCACGCTACAAGAGGTATCCTCTACACTTTGCTTTCAAAAAAAAAATAAGTCTCTCCAATCAATTCCCCCATGTTTAGATTAGTGAGGATTGAATTGAGACTTAGTTTGTGCTTCAATTAAAATGGAATGCATGTGTGGAGTTTAATGTACTTGTGGGTCGTTGTAGTATGGTGGTAAGTTTCCCACCTATGAGCTTCAAAGATAAATGCATTGCTTGTTTATTTTTGTAAATATTTATTTTTATTTTTATTTTTGTTTAGATCTAAGAGTGCGAGTTGTTTTGTGCTTAGATCTTAGGATTTATTTTGTTTTGTTGTTTTTAGTCTTTGTGATTTTTGTTCTTATGTCTGAATCTTGCTAAGCATTGTCCAATTTATGTATGGAAAAGGTTCCATTGTGCTACATTGAGGATAATGTTAAGTTTAGGTTTGGGGGTACGAACAACTTTCGTGATGTTGTCTTTGTTTTTGTAGGTTTTTAAATTTTCAAATCTCTACAAATTGGTCAAAATTGAAAATTTTGGAATTGAAGTCCATTTTGCTGAGATAATATTTGTGCGTGCCGTTAAAGACATGTCATGTATGCTTTTAGGTCTATATCTTGACTATCATTCATGCCATGTATGATCTTTGCATCACTATTAATTTGCTTGTACAATACCAATCTTTTGATGTTGAGGTAGATAGGACTCTATTCTTGTTTAGCTTAGGAGAATAGTGGAGATTACCCTTGTGAGAATTTTGTGCCTATAGCGTTTTTATTTGAGAGGGTATTTTGTTTCTACTCATTAAACACTCTTCGAATTTTGTTCTCTTAATTTTTAGGATCTCATTGTACATCAATTTTGCATTGATTGCCATAGAACATATATGTGGACTGCTTGTTGAAATTCGTATTCCCTTGCTAGATGGATTTTTAGAAATGATTTTGGGCTATAGTGTGCGCTAAACTCCAAATCTAGCCTAAACACTTTCATGTCCCTATATGTATACTTCATTGTTTAAATTGAGACCAAACACTAAACCTACACACATCACCCACAATTCAAACACTTAACCACTCCCTAGTTATTAATCATGTTAAGGTGCATAGCTTAATAGATTCATTTGATAAGCTCTAAAAATCTATAAAATCGTGTACTGAGGCATATTTTATGTTTGTGCTAAAAGAAAGGCTTTCAAAAATTAAGTGTTAAAAATAAAACACTTAAAGCCTATGTACGTCAATGCAATGTTACTCAAAATTAGAGTAACCAAGTAGCACAAATTGAAATTCAAAGTTGTAGCCTAGACGCTTGTTTTACCAATGTGTATATATAGAGCTTAGGATTTTAAAGTTTAATGTTTAAACACTTTGGCATGATTAATAGCTTTATATATCCATTCCTACCATAACATCCATACACCTCAAATCACCCTTGGTCACAATACAAATTAGGGAAAGCCTATTTGATCTTTTAGGAAGTTGATCGAGCCATTACATACATAGAAATACACCCCTTATTTCCGATACTTGTGATTAACTTTCGAGTAAATTCATGAAATTTATGGCTCGATGTTGATTATAAAGGTACTTTTTGGATTATGGGTTGAAGAATGAAGGAACTCGGTGATTTTGGGCTAAAAGCGACAAAGGGAGAGCTTTCGGGGGCAAAATGGTCATCGGACAAGAAGAGAAGCAATCGGCGGTTCAATTCTGCAGCCTGGCCGTAGATTGAAACCGCCGTTTTCCTCCAGAAGCATCAGGTCAATTCGACGGCCAGAATTCACCCGCTGATCCAACCGCCGATCAATTCCAGAATCTCACATTTCCATTCTGCGGTTTTGTTCTGCGGCCTGGCCGCAGATTGAAACCGCAGAATGCGCGCCATGTCAGTAGCACCGGGATTTCAACCTTAGCTCATGGGACCACATATATATATCCTCTTTTTCTCCTTTTCTCATCAAGCACCTACCATTTCATGAAACCCTAACCTCTCTCTAACCTTCACTACTCCACACTTCCACCATTAATCCATTCCACCAACATTCTTCCACCTCATCTTGGAAATTTATTGAAGAGAGAAGAGGAGATTAACCAAGGCCAAGGGAATCTCAAGCACATTGAAGATCAAGAAGACTTGTGAAGGCATTTATGTGTTTTCTCTACAACTTTACTCTTTTCACTTTTATTTCCATCATGTGTAACTAAATCCTTTATATTGGGGAATTGATGAGACAACTTATGTGATACTCCCATGTATTTGAACTAGTCATATATTTATTAAATCCTCTCTTGGTATATTTTAATTTCATTACCTTGAAGTTGCCATTTTACTTTACTTGTTAATATTGGGGTTCAATTTAGCTTGTGGTATAATGGTTCACATATGAAGGTTGTGGTTTAGAGTTAGAATGGCTTTCAACTCACTCTCCAACCTTGAGCATCCATGAAATTGAATGTATGTGATTTGAATGTTTTATATTGTACAAGACTTTAAAATTGTTCTTGAGAATCTTGTTTGGGTAAATACTTGTAGTGGGGTTCACTTGAGTAGGAGCTTGAACATATGTTCTTGCCAAGACTCATAGTAGGGCTTACTTGAGTCAAGGTTTGAAATTGCACATTAATAAGTTAAATCAATTTAAGAACAACTCTTGAGTAGGATTAAAGTGTTTAATTGGACTAGTTCATTACATTAGGAAATCTTTTCGTTGTCAACTCAATTCCCCAATATCCATTATCATATATCACACCTTTCATTTACATTACTTGTTTTAGATTGATTAATTTCACTTGGCTTAGTTGTTGAAACAAATTCCAAACCCAAAAATGAATTTTATTTTTCTGCACGTAGTATAGATTAGTGTACATAGCTTAGTTTTAGCCAAATATCCTCCCTTTCCCTGAGGAACGATCCTGCTTGCCATTATACATATCATTCGATTTGTGTATTCCAAGTGTGGAATTTTGGTACTTGCAAAAAGTCCGATCAGAAGTCTATATTGGGAATATGAGTTGATGCATGCTCTTTTCACGTTCATGGTATTTCAATTCCTTCCATGAGATCCATTTTCAAAAATTGTGCTTTATTTGAAAATACTTATATGCGATATATATTTGATTTTGATACATAAACTCCAATCGCATATGTTTGATAAAAAGTGATAGCCTAGGATTCTGAGCAAAAATACGACTGAAATCTGGTGAGGATTAAAGTCGAGGCGAATTCTAGCTCGAGCATTCGAGTTTAGTTGTTTTGTAAACCGAAAGCATCCTAAGTATTGGCATACTTGCATGATTGTGATGTATTGATTTGAATGGCATATTATTAGCCTTTATGCAGAAATTCTAGCATGCTTGTAGTCTTTGCTTGGTATGTATGGATTGCATCTCAACCTTTTGCTTTGTAGAGTTACATTTATGGGTACCGTAGTGGTAAACCCTCAGGAGACTAGACTTCTCCTACTAGGGACACCTAGGGGTTTAAAAGGTTTGTGACACGTGCTAAGTGCCATCGTTTCTCCCACGATAGTGGACTAATTAGTTTCTATATTTATTGCTTTAGTGTTTAGTTTGTTAATTCGTTTTGTTTTTCGTTTTTAGTTTTGCTCGAGGACGAGCAAAAGTTAGGTTTGGGGGTTTGATCGTGCTCCAAATGTTCACATTTAGCGCTCCCATTTCCTAGCTTTTGTGTTCGTTTCTGAGCACTTTTGTGTATATAATATGTGTTTTAGCTATGTGTAGGTAAATATCCCTCAGAATGAGTGTTTGAATCTAAACTAAAGAAAATAGGGAAATTCAGGGGCAATTATGTAATTATGGAGAATCAGGGGTCAAAGTGCAATTCTGGAGAACATATTGAATATTCTGTGAATAAGGAGAAGATCAGGGGTGTATATTGTATTTTGCCATGCAAAGCACAGCAGAAGAGTGCCACATCATTAGTGGGACGACGTCGTTTTAGGCGCTGACGCTATCGTCAGCGTGACGTCACGTCGTCCCTAACCTCTAGCCAACCCGCGTGCAGACCCGTTGACCCAATTCGACCCGTGTTCGACCCAGCGATTGACCCGACGCTCCAGACCAGTTTTTGATGGTTTTTTCGACCAATCTCCACCCAGATCGGTAGCTGGTCTCCTTCCGGTCATGAAGGACCAACTTTGAGCCTCACATGCAAGAGTTTCACGCTCCACCAAATCCTCCAAACACCATGGCCAAGCTAAGCTTGCAAGCTCGTTCCAGCGGATTCATTCCCGCTCCAAAGATGTCCAAACTCGCTATATTTTTGCGATTTCATGCGGCGGGAACAAGCCAGCAAGACAGAAGGACCAAACTCGTGGCCAACTTCCATTTTTCCACCGTAACTTCGTGCGACAGGAACAAACCCGCGAAGCTGTCCGACTTAAGAGGATATTGAGATTATTTCATGCCCATTCTTTCTCAATACACTTCCCACTATATATACATCACTTTGCCTCTCTTTTTTAGAGTGTGCACCACCCCACTTTGCTCCAAGAAACCCATTTTCTTGGATTGAACATAACAAAAGAGAGAGAGCAACTCCAAGCCTTCCATGGGGGATTTTTCTCCATGGAGAGTAGATATGTAGAGATAGGAAAGGCTTATGTGTCAAAACCGAGCCATAGGAGTTTCATAGAAAGGAAGAGCTATTGGAGGCTTGCCTTCAAGGGTTAATTTCTCACTTTGCTCATCTCTTGTATTTCTATTGATGTGTAACCCATTTGGGAGTATTTGTAACCTACACTTATGTCAATATATGTTTGTGTTATTCATATGATTTGATTTGGTATTGATTGATTCCTTAGATGTATATTGATTAAGCTCTTTTTGTGATATTCATATGTATGGATGATTATGTGTTGATATGTATGTATGGATGAGATTAGGAGTAGATTAACTAAATGATTATAAGCAGTTGTAATCAAATATCTCATTTGTTTATGTCTGTTGGTGTATGATTCACTATGTATGTGTTTGGAATGATTAAAGTGATTGAGAGTTGAGTTTATACTTGGATTTCCATTCCAGGTATAAATTTGGCTATTAGCTCTATGGAATGGAAATAGTTTATGTGTGCATAATTATGCTACTTTAGCTTTGGTTCATATGTTCTGTGCTTAATGGGTCTAAACCCTAGACACAATCACTCTTCCGATTGGAGAGTGATGACATGATTTCAATAGTTCCCTAATCAAGAGAACGAACCCTTTACTGGATTAATTGGATTCATATGTTAAACAATCAACATAAATTGCATATTGTGTTTGGTAATCCGATTTCCCATGTGTGTTTCATATCTTGCTTATCTCCCAGCCACCTTTATTTTCGTAGTTAGGGTGTCTTGCCTCTAGGAGTAGAATAACTTAACTAAGAGTAGACTAATTAGATAGCCAAGACACCCGGCTACATTTCTACCTTAGTTAGTTAGTTTATAACACACACACATACCGCATTCCATTTACATGCTTTAATAAACACTAGAACTAGATACAGTTAACGGATTCCATCTCTCTATGGGAACGACCCTTGCTTACATGCTATACTTGTCCTTTGACTCGTGCATTTGCGAGGTGATTAGAATTAGAATATCTTTTTGACGGGTACAACGACGCTCGGTCAGGCAGTGCCTGTCACATGCTTCTTTCCAACATTTCCTCTTTCTATCTAGGCACTTTTCGAATTATCCCTGCCTGCTAGAACTCAGGTTCCCTCTTTGGTGATGATTGGGGTTGACCTTTGGTAGGGCTGAGTTGGACCCCCATCGGGCCATCGAGGTCGCTTTGCGTGGGCCGATCTGAGCTATCGAGTCCTCACCTTTCTATTACATTGTTAGCTGTCCGAAATTAATGCTCACCTACTCCCTGTCACTTGCTGGGTTCCTCCCCTTTTTGGACCGGTTTCCCTGCTAGGGCTTACACCAATCCTTCACGGGTTCAACTTGTGACTTCGGTGGAGGTTCTAGAGGGTTTCGATGTACTTAGAATAACTTCATCGAGGTAGGGAGGTTGAGGACCCAAGTGGTCCTCGCCTTGTTCAACCTGGTGGTTCGAGACATCCCGCCTAAGTGGCTTCTCTTGGAAGCGCTGGTGAGTCTCGCTGGTCTTCTGAGGCCAAGGTGGAAGCTAGAGCAAGGTCGTTCCAAAACTCGCCTTCCTGGCTTGAGGGTGATCTCGGTTGTATCGGAGATCAGGAATTTTTTAGAGGTTTCGAAGGTGGAGGAAGAGGCGCGATGGGTCTAGTTATTTCAGGACCAGGGGTCTTCACAATGGCCTAGGAAAGTCCCGCTCTGGTTTCGATCCTCCCACGGCGTACCGGGAAAAGTGATCCTTTGATTTTTTGGGCCATTTTTGGCTGTTAATAACTTGTTTATTTACATTTGATAACTATATTAATTTACATTAATAATTTTTTAAGAATGTTTTTTTGTTTAAATGTTTTCTAATGATGGTGCTGTTTTGCTAATGTAATATTGTTTTCTTCTGTTGTTATTGGTAAAGAACAAATAACATGGCTTTACTTTGGAGGAAAGTATTAATAGTTTAAAGCCTTGATATTTATTTTTTTATTATTTGGCACTTGCACACACAAGCAATGTTGACCACTCTCCGGAGGTGGCCCTTGAGTTCATTTGTTTTTTACTGTCTTAGATTCAGAGGAGATCGAAAATTAATTGACAGTTGTTATGATAAGATATAGAAAAGAAGGAAATGAATATTGTCCATATAATAAATATTATAAGACATGCCTTACGTAAATACATGAAAACATGATAAATAAGATTGTTTGTCAAAATTGATTGATTTTGTTCCTCCAAGCATTATGCTTTATTTTTATTTTTTTAACAAAAGGAATTGTATTAGAAAATGAACATTACACACAAGCTTTGCTAAATTGTGGACAACAAAATTTGCCTTTCTAGAAGCAAAATTGACATTAAAGCAAGGCATATCTTGTAACGCTAACCGAATCTCATCAATTACAATACTACCCCTGTCTCGTACTATTTCGAATTTGCAATCCAACCCATCAAGACTTCTACATTCAACTCAATCTCTTTTGGGAACAACCCTTTATCACGAGCAAATAGGATACCTCTAAGAATTTCTACAGCTTCCACCAATTGAGCTAAATAGGTAATTGTAACTCGTTATGAAATTGCAACCATCGCAAACCACTTCGAATCACGAATCACGATTCCCACACCCACCATCCTACTAGTTGAATCAATAGCAGCATATGTATTAACTTTATACGTTCCCAATATCGGTGGAATCCAACGAGTCAATTTTGTAACATTAGTCCCAACACCCCTCTTCTGAATACTTGTAGTATCTTTGTAATCCGAGATAAAGGATTTACTAGCCACAGTTTCATTTAAGCACAGATCAGACTGCCCATGACTCACCAAATTGCGTCAAAACCAATTTCTCTACGCAACCACGCAAAACTCCTCCTCATTCAAACGCGCAAAAATAGTTTAAGATGAAGTCAAAAAAATTCAAGTGCTTACCTCGGCCAACCTTCGCGTATAACCCATTGGAATCGCAAACCACTTGGAGCACACTACAACTCCACACCGTAGGGCCAGCCCATGGGGGCAGCAAACCCAGCATTTTGCTAGGGCCCCCAACTAATCCAATTTTCTTTTTCTTCTTTGGGGCCTCATGATCCAATACATTTAAGTTTAAACCTGGCCCAATTCTAAACATTTTCTGCTTTCATTTATTTAGTTTCCTTTTAGGCCCAATAAACTAATTCAATTAATAAATAAATAAAAACTGTAAAGGCCCAATATTTTTGATTATGATTCTGAGACCATTAGACATCACTACACCATCAATATATATATATATATATATATATATATATATATATATATAACGTGCTAAACGAATCATGAATCAAAACCTTCACTCTGCTCTCTCTTTTCTTCTTTTTGCCTCTCTCTTCTCTTCTTGAAGCTGTTGTTGTTTGAAGAATCGAAGGTATGGTTTTGTTTTCAATTAATTTCTACATGTTGATTTTGACTCATCTTTTAATTATTTATTTTATTAACAAATTAGTAAATTACAATAGTATTAGTATCCACTAATTTTAGGCTTTAGTGGCTTTAGTGATCTCAATTATCCTGAGTTTTTTCACTTCTTTTATAACAGATTATATAAATGTATAATTATAAATAATTATAATCAAATTGACTACAAATCTACATTCTACAATTTACACAAATACACCGATACACAAACGGATTTCAATTGGCCATGGGTCCTTTCTTTTATGGCCAATCGGATTTAAACTGAAAAAGAAAATACAAGTTAAAATATATTTTTAGACAATATAATATAAGTGTATATAATACAATATGACGGGTGTTAATGTGTTATATAATAACATAATTAAAAATACAAGTTAAAAATTACAAAGCTGAAGTTGATTAAAAATTATCTTCGGTCAACAATGTCACAAGATAGGTTGAGTGGATTGGCTATGTTATCTATCGAGAAAAAAGTATTAGCTAATCTTGATGGTAGTAGTATAATTAGTAAATTTGCACTTCAGAAAACAAGAAGAATACAAATGTAAATAATGCTTTGTTTTTATGATTTTAGATACGATAAATCTTTTTTATTTTAATTTATGTGGATTACATTGTATTTGGTAAATGAAGAATTATTTATTTAATTTTTTTTTATTTTTATGTTAATGATAATAATTTTATATAGGGCCTCGAATTTTGTTAATGTCATAAAATCGCTCAGGCCCCAAAATGTCTGGAGACGGCTCTGCCACACCGTATTTTTTTTTAACTGGGTGTGTTAATAATTTAAGAGGGTTTATAAATAAAATGTATTAAAATGAATACCTTCATTTCAATAAGGGTACTATTTGCTTTAGGATGGGTGCTTATAGTAATGGTTTAATTTTAAATTTTAGACATGGGTCAACTTAAAATATGAGTGTGTAAATCATATTTATGGGTAGCAATATCAGCACCCTTAGAAAATTTATTTTTATTTTGGTTTTTCATTCTCAATAAATAAGCTTTCAAATTTCTTTTTTCTAAATCCACCCATACCCCACCAAACTCAAAAGCCAAACCACCTAAACACCTTCAAATCCAACCCCGGCTACCGACCTCCTCTAAAACACGGCTGTAGACCTCCCCATCTTCTACCACAATCAATCACCACCCAAACATCTATTACCCAAACCCTTTTGATTTTTCAAAATTTTGAGATGGATATGAGAGCTTGAGATTGAGGTGGAGATGAGAGATTGAGATTGAGTTGGAGATGAGATGAGAGATTGTAGTGGAGATCAAGGCCTCGAGGGCGTAGCCAGGACTTATTGTTCGGGTGGGATAAATTAAGTATCAAACCTTTTTTAGTATACCACTAGCAATGTGGCGATTTGAAATTGAGACATTGTTCGACTGAATGAAATCATTTACCACTAAGCTATTTTTTTATTTTTTTTATTTTTTTGAAAAGTACCACTAAGCTACATTGAGTGGTAATACAATTTCTTTTAAGCAAAGATTACACTAAAAATCTTCTGTTTAAAAAGTATGTACTTAAATAAGAAATATATAATGGACTTTTTCCCTAAAAACATTTTTTTTAAATGACAAAAAATGATTCACTATGAAAAAAAAAATCAAGCGAAATAAAAAATGCATACTTATTCGGACTTTAGCAAATGAAGTAAGGAAATCAAAATTTGTTTATTTTATTTACAGAATGAACAAAGAATAAAGATGAAAGGAAAACTTTGATGTGTTTGAGTGCCAGTAAAATATTTAGTATCTCACTATAATGAATATATTGAAATTATCTCAATTAAATTAAATTGTAAACTAGATAATTTTTGTAAATTATCAAGCAATATTCATTTTGTAATTGTATTTCATTTGTATTTTTATTTTTATTTTTTTTTAAAAGTCAAACTCTTTATTTTAAATTTTAAATTTTTTTATAGAAAAAGCTAGTCCGGGCTGAAGCACAGACTAGCTTTCAAATACCTTCACCCCCAGTGGAGATGAGAGATTGAAATTCAGTTGGAAATGAGAGAGAGAGAGAGAGAGAGAGAGAGAGAGGTTAGAGTGATGAGGAGAGAGAAGAGAGAAAGTAATATTACTTTATATAATTTTTTTTAAATATTTTGTTTATTTCATTTTTTAATTATTATTTACTTTTCCATGTGTAATTACCATTATACCCTTCCTAACCAAACATAATATTCATTTTTTTTTTAACGGAATAGTGACAGTATGGGGCATGATGACAATTACTTTCAATAACATGGTGCATAATGGTCAATACTGAAATTAGAGGGTTCAAAATAACAAATACTTCAAAAGTCAGGGGAAATAATAATATCCCTATATTTTATGTTCATTATGTTTTCAATTTTCTTATCGTAAAAATATATTACATCAAATTAAAATAAATAAATAAATAAGGTAGATAAAAGCATTAGGGAATATCATCAAATTTTCACTTTATAATGACGAAAATATCACTGATATTTCATGGAAATATCGTGGATATTTCATGGATATATCCACAATATTATGTAAAAATATACTACAATTTCACTGATGTTGATATTTTACGGAAATATTGTGGATATTTACATATATTTCCTAGACGATTAGCAGAAAAGATATTACACCCCATATTTATATCGGTATTCTTAAATTACAAAAATATCAAAAAATATATCATAAATAATTGAAACTATGATTGCAAAAACTATTCCAGACAACTGTACTTGTCCCAAAAAGTGAGTATTGATCTTATTTCCATCATCAACTACCCTTCAATATCAATTTCCAGTCACAAAAAGCATAACAGTGAGAACAATGGGTGCAATGAGAAAAAATTGGGTGCATCTGGTTGGCATTTTTCATTTTTTTATTTTTTAAAAACAAAAATGAAAATGAAAACAGTGTTTTTGGTTTTAGATTTGAAATCCAAATACGCGTCTGGTAGCATATCCTGAAAATGAAAACGGAAAAAACGCGTCTGGTAGGTTAATTGAAAATATTAATAAAAAAATGTAATATCCAATTTACATTTTTTTTTTTTTACATTATAGCTTAAAATTATAATTGTTTTCATATTATTTTTTTCATTTGTAATTTATAAATATGAATAAACAATAGGTCAATAATTCATCACAAATTATCAACTAAAAGATTCAACACTAAAACTCATAATTAAGAAACAAATATTAATTTTTATTAAATAGATATCCATTTTTTATTAAATATAAATAACATTAAAATTTTAAAATATATTAAAAAACAGAAAAAAAAAAACAATAAATAAATAAATAACAGAGGAGCAGATCTGCTCCTCTCACGTCGGAGAAGGTGAGATCCTCCTCCAGCGTCAGCTGCTCTCCAAAGTTTGTCGGGAGAAAAAGAAGAAGATAAGAGAAGGAGAAGAAGAAGAAGAAGAAGAAAGAAGAAGAAGAGAAGATGAGAAAGAAGAACTGTCTAAATTGATGAATGAAAGATGAAAAAAAAAATTGAGGTTCATGTTTAACGTGTTTTCCAAGTTTTTTAATTTTAACACTTTTTTTTTTCATTTTTTTTAAATAAAATGAAAAACGGTTAACGAACACAAATTTGAAATTGTTTTCGAAAAACAAAAACAAAAACACCCTAAAAATCTCCTATCGGACAACCCTTTATATATTTAAAAATTTCAATAATACTTAAGGATAGTTTTGGTATTTTGAAAGCTGTAGGATGTGATTTTTTTTATTATTTTTTTTTTAATCTTTTAATATAGGTGTATAAAGTAAATAGGTGTAGTAAGAATTTTTATGAGTGGTAAACTAGCAATATAACCACCCTAAGACATAAGTACACATGGGCTAGGGTGGGCTTTGGGCTCAAGCCCACCATAGCTCATTAAAAAAAATTAAGATATTAAAAAACACAACTTAAATTTACCGTAAACATACATATAAATTTATCACAATAACATTTATGATAATAATAATTATTTTTTTACGTCACAAACACTAACTAATAAATTAGACAAGATGAGGTTGGCCTAGTGGCATGCCCCTCACACCTACAACAAGAGGTCGTGGGTTCAAGTCTATTCCAAACCCCAAATCCTAAATTATTATAATATTTTAAAAATAAAAGCACTAACAAATAGATTTGTTCATATGTTGGCCATGTCATATTTCCTCTTGTTTATAAAAGAGAATAAAAGAGACTTTTATACCAATTTTCTCTTCCATTCTCCAAAATTGATTCAACTTGTTTCTCAATTTTAAAAAATGTTGTCTTCAAACTAGATATATTTTTATGAATTACATGTAGTGCTGTAAAAATGGAGCGGTCCGGCCCAAAACAGTCCAGCCCGCCTGGACCGTTTTTGAAAACGGGCCAGACCTGGTCCGCGCCGCACCATTTGGCGGACCGGACTAGGTCCGGTCCGTTTTTCGAAACGGTGGTCCGGCACGGCACGTGGCCTGTTTCTAACAGACTGTTCAGGCGTGCCGGACCGAACCGGACGATGGGTCAGTCCGGCGGGCCAAACGGGGATCACAATGTTTTTTTTTTTTTTTTTTAATTATTTATTTTTTTTATTAATATTTCTTTTTCATTTTGGGTTCTAGTGAAAAATAAAATACATAATTAAAAATTAAAATACTTAATATCAATTTAACAATTGAATTATGTAAATGTAGTTAGATAGATTTATTATTTTTGGTAAAAAAATAATTCAAACAATGAATAAAGATAAAATAGTACAAAAAATATAAAATACATGATGTTATGAAAATGTGAAATGAAGAAGTATTTATTTATTTCTTACTTATGGAATTCAGTATTACATATTTACATGATTGCCTCGTTAAAAACCTTATCAAGAAAAACCCAGTGGGATAAAAACTTGGTAAGGGAAAAAGAGTGCAATCGTATTACAAATTACAAGTAAATGTATCAGTATAACCTAGTTCTGGAATTGGTTACTGCTGGAACCGGAAGCCTCATCAACATATAGATTGTTGAAATTTTGAATAAGTTCATTATCTATAGTTTGGTTTTGCAACCTCTTTTTAGCATGCTCCCAATCCCGAAGGCTTGTTAATACCTCTACCATGTCCGGAGTCAAACAGCTTCTTCTTGGTTCAATTATGCGTCCACTGGTGTTGAATGCTTGTTCTGAAGACACCGTGGACACGGGGATAACTAGTAGGTCACGTGCTAGGTGTGACAAAACTGGATATCTGTAGGTATAAGACTTCCACCATAACAACAAATCTAATTCTTTCTTGTCTTCGACAGCATCGAATTGGGCTTCAAGGTACCTATTCAGTTCGGCACAAGAAGATGGGCCAGATCTTTGGGTTGAAGAAGTACTTGCTGATTTGTCCTTTTTTCGGCGTTTGAGAATGGCCCAACTTGTTTGCTTCGACTGTGTCTCCAGTTCTGTTAATGGTTGGGTTTCAATGCCACCAAACATGCGCTCATAAATACGAAAAACTTCGAACAACTTGTTTCGAATGTCAGTAACCTGTTCTGAATAATCTATTTCCAAATTAGTACCAATAACCTCAAGGAAAACTTCTAAACCAGATAATTTAACCCTAGGATCTACTATAATACTCAAGGCATAAAGTAAAGGAATGGTACTCCAATATTTTTTCAACTTTGCCTCCATGGCAACAACTGCAATGCCTAAATGTTCATCTTCCCTATAATTGTTTATAGCTTTAGACATTTCCACTGTTCGATGGATTGCCTCACAAGATGTGGGGTAATAGACCCCGGAAAAAGTTATAGTGGCATCGTAAAAAATCTTTAAAAATTCAACAAATACCTTTGCCACATACCAATCGTCTGGTGTAAGTGCTTGTGATTGTGGACGGCCAAGTTCGGCCAGCTTCATGTTATAAAAACCTGAAATAGTTGTATCATATGGCAAACAATTTTCCAGCATTAAGTAAGTAGAGTTCCACCTTACTGGCATATCAGTTTGGAATCGTCGGGGGCGTAGATTGTTTAATGTACAATGTCTACGGAATTCTTGGAATCTAGGATTAAAGCTGCCAATCCAAGAAATGGCATCTCTGATGCGATCTACACGGTTGCATACTTTCTTCAAACCAGCCTGTACAACTAAATTTATAATATGACATGCACACCGTTGATGGAAGAAATAACCTCCATCTTACGGGATATTTTTGTCAACAAACAATGCAATAGAACTAGTGTTTGCAGATGCATTATCTAATGTAATAGAAAGGATGCGATTTGTGATTTCATATGTTTCTAAAACAAAAAGAATGACATTAAAAATATTTTCAACGGTGTGTGCATAATCCATAGGACGAAAACCAAGAATTCTTTTTGTTACCTTCCAATCAGAATTTAAGTAGTGTCCAGTGACACATAAGTAGTCATGTTTCGAACATGCGTTCCAAATATCAGAGGTTAATGCAACAGAGACATTTAAACTGTGTAATTCAGGATTCAAGTCATCTCTAGCTGATCCAAACAATCTTATCAAATCATTTCTAGTGGTAGTTCTAGAAACAGGTTGAAATTGGGGGCAGAATGTAGATGTGATCAACTCTTGAAAAAAAACATTGTCAGCAAAATTGATTGGTTGATCAGTTTGTGTAATGAATAGTGCCAAGCAATTTCTAGCGTGTTCGGGATCGTACCGCCACGTAGTAACGGACCCATCTGGGTGTCGTTATAGTTGTGTTTGGGTTGTAGTGTCTACCTGTCCATGTGCAGGCATGCATTTCAGCATATGCCTTCTCAAATGACCGGTTCCATTCCTACTACTGGAATAGTCCTTAGGACAAAACTTACATTTAGCTCTGGGGCCTGTCGACGCGTCTGGGAGTCTCATTTGTACTATTTGAAAACACTGCCAAACATCTGATGTCAATCTTTTGGGACGTGATGTTGGTGTACCAGTACCGGTAGAACAGGAAGCTCCCGCTTGGGGTTCCGTTTGTTCTGAAAGATCAAGATCATCATTCAGCGTGTTAAAACTGTCTGGGAAAAAATGATCCATTTCCTGAAATATAAATATGAACTTATTAGTAACAAATTATATTAAAATATATGAACATATAATAAGATAATTTACTAACAAAATATATTAAAATAAACTACTAAACTTAAAAATCATATATTTACTAACTTAAAAATGTTAAAATTAACTACTACACATATAATAAGATAATTTACTAACAAAATATATTAAAATAAACTACTAAACTTAAAAATCATAAATTTACTAACTTAAAAATGTTAAAATTAACTACTACACATATAATAAGATAATTTAATAACAAAATATATTAAAATAAATTACTAAACTTACAAATCATAAATTTACTAACTTAAAAATGTTAAAATTAACTACTACACATATAATAAGATAATTTACTAACAAAATATATTAAAATAAATTACTAAACTTACAAATCATAAATTTAGTAACTTAAAAATGTTAAATTTAACTACTACACATAAAAATCATAATTTACTAACAAAATATATTAAAATAAACTACTAAACTTAAAAATCATAACTTACTAACTTAAAAATGTTAAAATTAACTACTACACATATAATAAGATAATTTACTAACAAAATATATTAAAATAAATTACTAAACTTACAAATCATAAATTTAGTAACTTAAAAATGTTAAATTTAACTACTACACATATAATAAGATAATTTACTAACAAAATATATTAAAATAAATTACTAAACTTACAAATTATAAATTTTGTAACTTAAAAATGTTAAATTTAACTACTACACATAAAAATCATAATTTACTAACAAAATATATTAAAATAAACTACTAAACTTAAAAATCATAACTTACTAACTTAAAAATGTTAAAATTAACTACTACACATATAATAAGATAATTTACTAACAAAATATATTAAAATAAATTACTAAACTTACAAATCATAAATTTTGTAACTTAAAAATGTTAAATTTAACTACTACACATATAAATCATAATTTACTAACAAAATATATTAAAATAAACTACTAAACTTAAAAATCATAACTTACTAACTTAAAAATGTTAAAATTAACTACTACACATATAATAAGATAATTTACTAACAAAATATATTAAAATAAATTACTAAACTTACAAATCATAAATTTAGTAACTTAAAAATGTTAAATTTAACTACTACACATAAAAATCATAATTTACTAACAAAATATATTAAAATAAACTACTAAACTTAAAAATCATAACTTACTAACTTAAAAATGTTAAAATTAACTACTACACATATAATAAGATAATTTACTAACAAAATATATTAAAATAAATTACTAAACTTACAAATCATAAATTTAGTAACTTAAAAATGTTAAATTTAACTACTACACATATAATAAGATAATTTACTAACAAAATATATTAAAATAAACTACTAAACTTACAAATCATAAATTTACTAACTTAAAAATGTTAAAATTAACTACTACACATATAATAAGATAATTTACTAACAAAATATATTAAAATAAATTACTAAACTTACAAATCATAAATTTAGTAACTTAAAATAATTTAAAAAAAATTTCTAAATAAACAAAAATATTTAAAAATTTAGCTAAAGTGTTTACATAACATTATAAATTTACTCACATAAAGAAATAATAACATTTAACGAAAAATGTACCTTCAAAGTTTTGTGTGTTGGTGGAAAATGTAGAGAGAGAGAGAGAGAAACAATGAAATTGAATGAAAATGTGTAGAGATTTGGAGAATGGAGAGAGATTGAGAGAATGAGAGAATGAGAGAAAGTGATTGAAAAATGAAATGGATGGGGTATTTATAGAAAAATTAAAATTGTGGGTGAAAATATAAAATAGAAGAATTGAGGGGGTTTTCTGTAATTTGTTTTGGCTCTAACGGTTGGATTTCAAAATCCAACTGTTGGCTGACGTCAGCCAACGGTTGGATTTTGAAATCCAAACGTTGCAGCTGTCAGCTGTGTAATTTTTTTTTTTTTTTTCAAACAGCCGGACCATTTGGGCCGGTCTGGCGATCAGTCCGCCTCCTGTGACTCGTCGGATCCACGTGTCGTGGCGGGCTGGTCCGACGGACCGTCACCCTATAGCACGCTCCGCGGCACGCCACCGTGCCGGACTTGGTCCGCAACGCCTCCTCCGCGGATTGGACCTGATCCGGCCCATGCTCCTTGGCAGGCCATACGGACCGGCCCTCTTGGGCCTGGTCCATTTTTACAGCACTAATTACATGTGGTTGATTATTTTAATTTATTTCGTTTTGAAATATTAGATTAATCTAATTTTTGTTTATGAACTTTATATTATCATATTTTACTCAATCTCCTCATGTTTCCACATCAACAACGTAGTTTATTTTACAATAAAAATGATTAAGGCATCATTTCGTTGTAATATGAAGAATGAATTTTTAATAAATTCCATGACTGTCTACATTGAAAGATAAATTGTTGAAACAATTGATCCAGACGTTATAATTAATAAATTTGATATTTTAAAAAATAGTATGATACAACTTAATTAGTGTACTTTGATTGTATTTGTATTACATTTTTTATGCTTTATTTAAATAAATAAAAACATTTTTCTTTAGAATATGCATTTTACAGGGCACTCACTGTCTCCTTAGTAGGTGTATCTTTATTTTTTAATCAATAATTTTTTCTCATAATGACAAGGTTCACACGAGAAAATTTATGCAAGCCCACCCTGGTGTTGAATCCTGGTTACGTCTCTGTAACTACCCTTCAATTGTAATATATACAGTAGAATCTCCATAAATTAATAATTTCTATAACATAATAATTTTTTCTGGTACCGACTTGGGCCAATGAAATAAATGAATGATTTTGATAAATTGACAAGATAATAGTTTTTAGAAAACCCCTGTATAAATCTGTGTACCCATTCATATTATAAATTAATAATTTTCTAAAATTATAAAACTATGGAGAAAACATGCACATTACCAAGATGAATATGTTTCTTTAAGCATGAATATATACAATAGGAGGTTTTGTTTTTGATGATTGTTCAAACCAGAGGGTTTGATTTGGCATTTGATCAAAAGTTAGTGGGTTATTTACAATTCTCCCAACATTTATGAAGAGGTTTTTAGGCTTTAAATGACATGGTGCAAGAAGTAAGATGAGTATAACCAAAGGAAAACCAGAGGAAAACAAAAAACTAAGGGCACGTTTGGTATCGTTTTTAAAATGGTGTTTTTGAAAACCATTTTTTTTTTTTAATGGAAATCATGTTTTAAAATTGATGTTTTTAAAAATGTAATGTGTTTGGTAGTGTTTTTTAAAAGTAGTTTTTTTGAAACAGAAAATGATGTAAAAATGTTTGGTTGTTGTTTTTAAAATGAGTAAAGTAGTTGTTTGAAGGGAAAAGTTGATTTGTTTTGAAATGATGTTTTTGAAAATGGTGAAAAACAATAAAAAGTTGTTTTCAACTTTTTAGTTATAAATTTCAAAAAGTTGTTTTTTTTTTGTTTGTTTTCAAAAACAGTTTTGTAAAACGTGTAAACAAACAACATTAAAGTTGTTTTTTATTTTTAAAAACAAAAAACCATTTTTAAAAATGGTTCCAAACAACATCTGAGGGTCTATTCATTACATTTTACAAATGTGTTTTCTGTTTTTTAAAAATGAAAACAATGAAAAGGCGTTCATCAGCCAAGTTTTTTTAACACTAATGTTAATCAACCCAAAAATTTATCCCAAAAACAACCAAAATGATGTGGCAAGTGAATTGTCCTTTTCATATTATTTGGATTGAATTTTGGGTTAATTTTTTAGGTTGTATATTATTACTCTTTTTTTTTAAAGAAAACAATAAAAACATAAGAGTAATACTACTTTGCCCATGCCCAAATGATTTGTCATCACTATAATCCATTCATTTAATCCATACAAATATAATACAATTTAAATAAATGGATTATAGTAATGCCACATCATTTGAGTACCAAATTTGGGCAAAGTAGCATTATTGAAAACATTTTGATGTTTTCACTGTTTTCTAGTTTTGTTTTCTATTTTTTCTAGTTGGGTAATGGCCATATATATGAAAACTATTAAATTGATTGTATTCATTCTTTTTTTAATAATAATAAATATATTGACATCAATTAATTTGTAATTAATTGAAATTGATTTATTAATTGAATATATATATATATATATATATATATATATATATATATAAATTTAGAATACTATTTTTTTTGTTGTTGATAATATCTATTAATTTGAGACCAAGTATTTTTTTGAAAGCTTTCGCCATTGGTAGGATTCGAGCCGCTGACCTATGAGTCATTTGCTCAAACCTCAAGTTCGTCCATCTACTAGCTGAGCTACACCCCTGTTGGCTAGAATACTGTTCTTAGTTATTGTTACCAAACATATTTTCAAATTCTATAAATATGAAAATCAATCAAAATGAAAATTGATTAAATAGAAATAATTTTCCATGAATCTTTAAAATAAAGAAAGATAGGGATTATTCACAAGTTATTCTTGACCAAATGCAGCAAGCCTCAATGCTAAAATGGATGGCACCAGTCTTACTCAGGCCAAAACTCTCAATCTCGACTCTGACCCAAAAAAAATTACTTGGCTCCAACCCCGATTATTTAAGATCGGGTCCAGGGTGGGGGGAGGTGGCCCGAACCTGAAACCCACCCTGCCCCAAATGTGTTTTTTAAAATATGTATATTGCATAATTTCTATATATTTAATAGTTATATTTAATTAAATAAATTCTTATATTTTGAATAAACTCAATACTAACATAAAAAATAAAATTTAAATGTTCATAATTCACTATAGAATTAAATCCATGAAAATAATTAACAAGAAAGGAAAAATATATTTATTTTTATTGACTAAATATTATTATTATTAATAGATAAATAATAAACGAGGTGGGGCGGGGATTAAAGGGGCGTAGGATTCAGCCCCTAACCTACCCGACCCTATTTATTTTGAGGTTGGGGCGGGTCCCCGTCGGATCGGGTTTTATTTATTTATTTTAAATACACTCAATTCTGCTCCCTGCTACTAAATTTACTTTTATATATTTTTTCAATCACTCCATACATAACACGAATACATAGAAAGAAAGGAAAAAAAACCATAAACAACAGAGTGAGTGAGTGAGGATCATAGGGTTTCGAGCAACCGGGAGACACTCTTCCGCCGCTGCCGACCCTCTTCCGCCGCCGTCGTCTGTCTTCCAAGGTTTCTCTCCACCATTTTCTTAAAGGTTTGCTCTCTCTCTGTTATTTTTTTTCTATTGATTGAATGGGTATTAGCTTTGAGACACATGTTTGATGAATTGTCTCACTGAGTATTATGAGCCCAGCTTCAATTTATAATTGAATTATTGAACAATTTTCATACCATTTTAATTTCGAAAGCAGCTTCAATAAGAATTGGATTATTATGATGTGATTTTGTTTCGAATTCGGCTGACCGTTTGTGCAAGTAATCGCATTCCTTTCGCTCACTACTATGTTGATTTGTATATATAAAATGAATTCTTCTAATTATTTAGTTTTACTCGTGTACCGTTTTTCATTTTATGTTACTGTTGTTCTACTTTGATTTCATTGGATAATGCTTTAGATAACGCACAACACTGCATATGTTTTATTTGTATCTCGCACAACTTATATAAACTCTTGTCAAATGATTTATGTGTTTTTCAGAATTATTTATTTTAGCTAATTATCATATAAACCAATTATTTGTCTACATTCTAGCGGCTTGTTGTATATTTCGATTCTGGTGACTCTTTCCACCATACGAAAGCTAATCATTCATCATGTTTTCAATCGGATGTGATAATAGCATTCCAGATTAGGCACCTCTCTGCTTGGTTTTTGAAAAATGAAGCTCATTTTGGTTTTCCTCTATTACTATTGTAGAAATTAGGAAAAGCAAGTGAAAAGGAAAAAAAACGGCAGTTGAGGTAGTTTGTTTTTATTTTGATCACAGAACGTCCTCCAATTCTCGAACTTTTCATGTGAATCCTTCTACAAACACTAGAACTAACCCCAATCTTTCTTGCTAGAGCGTCATGAGAATCCAAGTTTAGTCAAAAGCGTAAAATTACCACTAGTATTTGTAAGTAGGAGCATAGCATTGTATCTGATAATGGCTAAACATGGTAATTTTTATTTTACTTCTTGTCTATGATAGTGAGTGTGTTTTGAGTACAAAATTGTGATGGGGATTTAACTTCTGATCGCGTAATTGTTTTTCCAACTTCCCATGAGTTTTTTTTATTTATGAAAAGTGATATTCGATCTGCTGCTTCCTGCATATGGGGATTTTAACTGGCTTTTTGGTGATGATAATTGCTGTCATAGCCAACTGAAGAGATATTATAACAGGAATGACAAATTTGTGTGTTCGTAAATTGCAGTTTCTTATCAAGTTATTATGCTCTTAGTGGATATGGACCTAATTGCATGCATACTTGGACAGGTTTCTTTACAGCTTAGGTTTATTTAAAAACAAATTATCTAAAGACATGGCTTGATAGAGAAAAACCATGTGTCACCGTGACATGGCAAGCGGTTCCGTCATCACCCAATAAAAATCGCAGGAAAAGAAAAACCAAAAAAATACTGTCTAAATAAAATCCCAGATCATAGACAGACAGAGATTAAGAGAAACCCTAAAATCGAAAAAGACAGGAGGGAGAGAAGAGAAGCGCACAAGATTGGATTTTTGGAGGGTCAATAATGGGAAAGAAGAAGAAGAGAGTTTCGTCGAAGGTGTGGTGCTACTACTGCGACAGAGAGTTTGACGACGAGAAGATTTTGGTGCAGCACCAGAAGGCCAAGCACTTCAAGTGCCATGTCTGCCACAAGAAACTCTCCACCGCCAGTGGCATGGCCATTCACGTCCTTCAGGTTCACAAAGAGAGCGTCACCAAGTAATAATTCTTTTTTCCCTCTTATGTTTTATGTTTCTCTTTTAATTGATTAATTTTTTAGGTGACTAATGTGTAAATTTCGATGCCCATGTTAAACTTTAATACGGTTAATTCTTTTTCTTTTTTTTCATGCTGATCACTTGATCATAGTTGTAAGATATCAAATAATGATAAAATTGATTAGAGATTGAGGAGTGAATGGTGAATTATTGCTAAGAAACGCTGTCTAATTAGTGCCTAATAACTAGGTTTTAGGGTTTTCAAATCGTGTTAAGAAGGATTGTATTGTTCTCTGTTGAGTTTATTTGTTGATAGTTTTAGGAGTGTTAAAAGTAAAGGTTGATAGTATAAATAATTAACTAGAGGGAGATGATATTCGTCCCTCAGGAGAGGGTCACATTTTGGGGCTCACCATGGGCAGAATTGGGAGGTTGCGGTTAAGTAAAGAGGAATTTTAGATTTCTTCATTACTAGGGTTTTTATTATTATTATTATTACAATGTTTCTTTTTCCGTTAGGTAGGTTCGACAATTGTGCTCTTTTTAGCTCTTAAGACTTCAATGCAAAGTAGCAAAGGTGCATAATGTTTTCTTGTACCAATGTCCAATCAACATTGGCAAACTTTAACGGAAGGGGGTTGTAGATTGGTATCAACTTTCAAGTTTTATATAACAATGTTTAAAATGCGTGAGTTGGTTCGATCGTTGGGAGGCGAGCGGTTGACTCGATTTGGAGATGATAAATAATGCAAAAAAAATAAAAATAAATAAATACTAAAATAGAAAATCATAATAGGGTTTCTTTAAAAAATAAAGAAATAAAAATTCCAGTGCTTTGTAGCACACTCTATCCTCCATACACTCACCCCAAACAAACACCAAACAAAAAGAAACCCTAATTTTTTACTAGCCACCAAACAAAAAGAAACCCCAATGTTTTACCGGCCACCATCCCAAACAAACAAAAACCCTAATCTTTACCAGCCACCACCAACCGTCACCTCCTATTTTCCTGCCATCGTGGCGTCCATACTCCGGTGACAAACTGGCCGGATACAAACCTCGTCGGGGAACCGCTCATCTGTGCAGGTAAGGCCTCGCACAGCTTCAAAGCGAAAATCGCATTGAGGTGGGTCTTAGCAAGATTAAGGTAGAGGCAGTCGACTCAAGGCGCTCTTAGCCGTGAGGCGGCCGCCTCCATTTGAATTTTAAAAAATTGGTATATGATGTACTGGGCTAAATTCTTGCTTAGAATCAATTTGTTTTGGGCTTGCATAGTGGTTTTACTAAAGTGCATTGGTTATGTGTCATTGTGTGAATTTTTTGTTTTTTTTTTTTTTGAATATAAACAACAGAAGGTCTCTGGTCTTTATACTTCATCGAGGTTTGATGAGAAAGACATCTATAATGTTTTCACATGTTACTGAATACTTGTTACAGGGTTCCCAATGCAAAGCCTGGCAGAGAGTCAACTGATATTGAAATATATGGGATGCAAGGAATTCCACCTGACATCTTGGCTGCTCACTATGGAGAAGAAGGTGAGAACTTTGCAATTATATTCCTTATTTTGTTACTTCTGCATTGTGTTTCAGTGTCTCTATGCTGTTTTCATTGTAATTACTAATTAATTTGGAATCAGAGAAATCTTAGGTGGTGTTTGTTTTTATTTATTTATTTTTTATTTCTGATGTCTGAATGAAGTGATAATTGTTTGTTTTTGTTTTTCAACAAAAATCAGGAAACCTGTACTTTGACGTTCATACCCTTATACCATTATTTGTTATATATACTTACACTTATCTTTCTAATCCCAAAACAATATTTAACTATTTGGATAAAATTCTATTTCCATTTAATTAATATTCTAAAATAATACCTCAACCACTCAGAACTTTTGACTGTGATCATCTTATCTTCTCTTTCTCTTCTAGTCAATATATCTGCTGCAACTGGAATCTTTGTATTTGTGTTGTGTGTGTGAGCTTGGAGGAGGGTTAATCAAGCCATGGTGGGAAGTCACTATACAGACGGCAGATGGCACCATCTGTGGTGTTATCTTAATATTATATAATCGCTGCCATGGGAGGAGTTATTTTCTTTCTTTCTCATTTTGTTTTAAACATCAATTGAAGATTAAAAAAGAAGAAAAATGCAATCTTACCAAATCTTTGATGAGATGATGAGAAATTGTTGTATTCTGGCGGCGATGAAAAGAGATATATTTATGGTGTTTATGAGTAAAGCGTTTGAGAATCTAGAAGAGGAAATGTGTTGTGAGAACTCTCAAACCGAGAAGAGGCAATTTGTTGTGAGAACTGAGAAGAGAAGAAAATGGTTTATAGGTTTGGTTAGGTTTATTTGGAGGGATATATTTGGAAATAGGCTGATTTGCAAAGGGAAAATTTGGACATAAAAATCTAAAGAGAAATGTCGTGGTAATTGGTTCAGACAAAAGTCGGAAATTGCAACTTTTTTTTGCAGACGTTTTTATTGGTTTTTCAGATTTCAGTTAACTTAAATAACAAACAAAAATGTCTTACTAAGACATTTAGGGCTTGTTTGGTGCGCTATATTGGATTGTATTGTATTGGACTGTATTATTTTTAATACAAACCTGTGTTTGGTGATGCACTATATTATATTGTATTAAGTTATACAATGTTTGGTATATCATTGTATTGTACACTGTATTATATTATAAAAATATAATAATTTTATTAATAATAAAGTTAACAATTTATTTTAAATATCCTTGAGAAAGTGAACCCAAAACGTAAAACAAATCACATTTCCTTCTCTCTTTTCTGTACATATATACATACATATATGAGAATGGGTCGTCAATTCGGAGCCAAACCGACGTCACTAGCGAGAGTGCTGGTGGTGGTGTGCATGACCATTCTCGGCTTCACTTTGATCGCTGACATCTTCTGGGCTTCTTCTTCCAAATTCACTTCCTCCTATTTCAACACCATCGTTTCCAATCGGTCCCCTCAAAGAGGTTCTGTAATTGAAAAATTGTTTCAAAATAAAGAAACAAACCTGATTTGGAGATGGATCTTAAAGTTTCTTGATGAAAAATGTAGATAAAGAAGAGATTCCTTGAAAAGGAAAGTGATTAAAGTCAAAAGAAAAATAAAAAATTCTATTACAATACATCATAATACCACCTATTATTTTGTATTAGCTAATACAGAGAATGGTGTATTAGGTCTAAAATTGTGTATTAAAATAATACAATACAAATGAACCCCAAACACAGTATTGTATTGTTTTAATACATTTTAAATGGCTAATACAATACAATACAGGCAACCAAACACACCCTTCTTTAAGACTTCAGATGGGAAAAACAAACAGGCCCTTAGTATTCATACATTTTCTCCATAGAGATGTTTTATCTTGCTGGAATTTCAAACGCACATTTGAACTCTGCCCTTTATTAAGGGTTTTCTTTTAACTCTGGTACTCAATTTAGAATTATGGATTGCTAAGTCAAGATTGACTATGTGATATGATATATTGGATTCATAGCTTCGATGGGAGTTAGGATTGACTTAATGGTTTCACCAATTTAGACAATTAGCTGAGACTTACAGGCGTTGGACCAATTTGATTATGAGCAAGTTGGTTTTGTTAGGTTTGGCTTGGTATTTAAGCCTGATGGTATAAATAGGATAAATTTCTCATAGGGGCTGCATTTGTTGAATAATAAAGGTAATGGAAAAGTACTTGTCATCTTTTGATTCTGCAGTATAATAAAGGTAATGGAGAAGTACAAGTTCTGATGTTCTGAGTGTTCTCGCATTAGTGATGGTCTGCTGGATAGTAATTCTGCTATATGAAAATTTGAAGATGTTGTGCATGCAAAAGTTACATGGTTAGACTAAGAAGATTTCAGTTCACTTTCTAATCAATGATAAGTTTCTTGCAGAAGAAGAGCCTTCGGCAAAAGTGGCAAAAGTGGATACTCCATACACTCAGCTTGGTGGTGCGGTTCCAGGACAACTTGGTGTTGGTTATCCTCCTCAATCAACTTTAGGTGCAATGCCACCAATGTATGTTATCTGTTTGATTCTATTTACTATATAGTCTTGCTCAGTCCATGCATCATATGGTAGGGAAAGGAAATCTAGGATATGTTTCTCAAAGTACCATACTTTTTACATCTTCTCTCATCATGTGGTGGATGTTTTAACTTATTGTCAAATTTTTCCTCTCTCGCTCTCTTTATTTTCAGTTATAATTAATCATTATCTTTTAATAAAATTTTCCTTACAATTTCTCATGTAACATGCTTTATACATCATTTACCTGCAATATTTTGATGCTTAACTTTAGGCATACACATCTTCAATCGTTTTTTTTTAAAAAAAAAAATTATGTTTTTTTTTTACTACTTAGTTCATACAATATATTTGTGATTGCAACATGGTAACAGCATCATCCTTTATAATTATTGCTGCAAGTAAATGGTCTCATATTGGGTAATTATGAAAATTTAATCTTTGGAAATATTAAAGTGTAATTTTGGTAGAATTCCAGCTTGTTCACTTCCCGATCGATTCTATCTTTGTTATTTGAAATGAGCAAGTTTTCAAGGATAAAAGCATTTTCTATTTTGCACTTTATGAATGTAGGGCGTCATAATGCTAATATTGCTAATTTACAGAAATGTAAATTTGAATGTTATTAGACATTCTGATTTCTGAGATTTCATATTGTCAGAATTCCAGCTTTTGTTCATTTTCCTTTCTCATTATTCATTTTATTTTGTACCTTTTGAATACTTTATTATTATTATTTTTTTTTGAAATGAAAAAGTTTTCACACATACAAGCATTTTTGTATTTTGCACTTTATTATGAAGCCATGAAGGGAGTTCTGATAATGCTGAATTGCTGTGGTCGGGAAAAGAAAATAAAGTTCCCTGCTTACGGTGATGGGAGGACTACCTCCCTTATCATTCATTGTTGGCCTAGGACCAACATTATGATTTTGCTGTGTGTAATAGAAAATTTTGATTAATGTCTTACTGGAATTCTTGATTGTTCTTTTGCTACAGTTACAATTCTGCAGTACCCATGCCTCCTGCAGGTTGGCCAATGCCTCCTCGCCCCCAACCTTGGTATCCACAGCATCCAGGATATGGTCAACAGCCTTTGTTTCCTGTGCAAAATCCTCGACCTCCTTTGCCATCAACAACATCACCTGCACTCCAACCTTCACAAGTTATTCCTCCTAGGTTGCCCTCATCCACACCCCCTGTTTCTGTATCTCAACCCTTGTTCCCAGTTGTTAACAACAATACACCTACTCAAAGTTCACCATTTTCTCCTCCTATGCTTTCAACAAGTCTTCCAGCAAGCTCTTCAACTGAAATCAAAGTCCCAACTGATGTTTATTCAAATGCCAATACATCTATGACCAGCAGCTACCATCTCCCAAGCATGCAAGGTATGATTTTCCTTTCGGTGTTTACTGTGGAATGGTCTTCCACAAACTCATATTTGAAAATTTGCAGATAATGAGTTGGTAAACTTTGACTGTGTTGTAAATAAATGACGATTTAATTTTATAATTACCATGCTCTTGAGTAGCATTGTCAAAATGGTACTTGTTTATGTGCTGATACTAATTTGGAACCTTGGTGACCAATTATACATGCCTTATTCCCATGCTTTTGAAGAAAATGTTTATTTTTTAATTTTTTTATTAGATCTCTAGTTTTTATTTAAGGATGAATTTTGGGTGCAAGCTAGTTTAGTTGGTAAGGTCTCATACAGTTTTGTAAAAGGTCTTTGGTAGAAATCACACTTGCATAAGGACCATAGAGATGAATTAGCTTGGCACGAACTCTGGGTTTCTTTACTGATTAGTTACCATTAGTGATATAAGGTCACTTCTATTCAAATGACAGCATGGGGCCTTTTTCTTATTAGGAGTGTTTTTTGTTTTTGTAAGTTTTAAAATCTCACAAAACGCGTTCGGTGGGAAGATTTTGTTTTCATTTTTTGGAAAACAAAAACACTGTTTTCCGCTTTTATAACGTAAAAACAGAAAACATCCGAATGATGTCTTCGTTGTTTTCTTCCCAAATATTTTCTAAATCACAGCCTTTCTCTTCTTTTGGTTACAAAACCCAGTCATTGACACTCCAATTTGTTCTCTTCCGTTCCAAATTTCTTCTACGATTGAAACCATTCAAAGTTATTTTCATCTCTTTTGCTTCTCAATCTCCCCTGTTTGACTCCAAACCAGCCCTTCAAGCGTACATAATACATAAAGAAATTGGAAGTTTATTGTTATACTTGGAGCCGAAAAAAAAAAAAAAAAAAAAAAAAAAAAGAGAGAGATTGAGAAAAAGTTTTGGTTTCATCTTTTTTTTTTTTTTCCCGGATCTAAGAGTTGAGATTTTGTAAATTAAAATGGAAAGTCAAAATAATGGATAAAGAAGATAAGGATTAGAAATACAAGTGTCCTTTCCACATCCAAATATATATATATATATATATATATATATGTTCAGGTCGGTGCGTACTGATATAACTTCATCGGGGCGTTGGATGTGGACCATTAGATTTACATACTTTGACTTAAAGTATATGCACTTGTTAAAGCTTTTCCATAATCAGTGGTCCACATGCATTGGTACTAATGTAGTTACTATATAAATATATAGTAACTTTCTAGTGCGGAGTCCCGTACAATTTTTTCGTGCAGTTTCACTGATTCCAACTGGTCAAAATCAGCGTAATTTTTTTTTTTCATTGATTCCAACCGGTTGGAATTAATAAAACCGCACAAATTTTTTGTACATGATCCTGCACTTGATAATTTCTATATACATATATATATATATATATATATATAATAATTTTTTCATTAACAATTTTAATTTTTTTTAACGTTATAATAATAATTTTACTTAAAACAATTTCTCTCCCTTCTTTTATTTTAATTGTTAGTCCAAAATTTATAAAAATTAATTTATTTGATTCATATAATTAAATATAAAATTTAGAATTTTGTTTTCAATTAGCGCTACCAAATGTGTTTTCAGCTCCTGAAAATACGAAAATCAATTACTTGTTTTCAAATGAAAATATACAAAAACAAGAAACAGAAAACAAAAAACATTGCTGAATATGCCCTAGTAGTTATGATGTTTATGTTATGTAGACCATCCTCAGTTTGATGCTTTACTATTACCGCTGTATATTACAGATCAATATCCATTCGTTGTTCTATTATTATTAATTTTTTCTTTTCTTCAGTTTGTATGTTTACTTTTGCAGTTCTTATGTATGTATTATGGATTTTCTCATCTTTGCAATTTAGTACTGTTTCCCAAAACTACATCTTGTCTTTCGAAATCATTCTTATGGAATTGTTTTGTCTGATCATTGTAAAATTTCTGTCATCTTTGCAGGTGGCTCACTAGTCAATTCTCATTCTTATGCCTCTGGTCCAAATACCGGTGGTCCTTCAATTGGACCTCCCCCTGTAATTGCCAATAAAGCTCCTGCTCCCCAGCCTGCCATCAATGAGGTCTATCTAGTTTGGGATGATGAGGCAATGTCCATGGTAAGTTGTTCGTAAAAGCAACTAAAGAGTGGTTATCTCTAATGTTATTGCAGACTCATTAATCCTAGTTACAATTTGAATTATTAACAGGAGGAGAGACGAATGTCCTTAGCGAAGTATCAGGTGGTGCATGATGAAACTAGCCAGGTAAGTTATAACTACCTCTTTAATATATGGAGTTGGTTTGTACATCTAACCAGATGGGTAGGCTTTATGTTTCATGTTTTCAGATACAGTTGTTTACGCTTTGTTACCTATTTAGAGAGGTATTTTCTATATGAATTCCGATTTTTTGTTTTCTTCCTCGTAAAAATGAACATAATTTGAAAAGAAATATGTGAACCTTTGGTCAATTATATGTTGGCTCCAACTATCGGATGATCGGCATGTTGTTTTATTTTAAACTGCCATTCTCCGGTTTCCACGCAATGCCTCCAACTGTTGTGGGCTTCAAAAGATTCAAGTAGGTAATTACATTATTTTTGCCGGTACTTAGTAATTACAATTTTGACAAGCTTGGAATCGATGATTCTTCAATGTTTTAAAAAAGATAAGTGTTGTATTTGCCCTTTTAAAATTTGGATTTATTTTGTAGTTATTCATTCTCCCTATGCTTGATTTTACCAAGTTTGGGGGTTTGGGTGAAACAAAGATTATACCCCACAGATAATTCCTTTCGTAGCATCATTACCATTAATTTTTATGATCGAACAGTGAATTCAGACTTGGCCCAGGTCAGCTTCTTTTACAAAGTTTGGCTACTCTTGCGTAGGACCAAGCTTTAAGATATCTGGTTTCTCATAATAATGGTGACCAAAATCCCTGTCTAATCATTTGATTTCTGGTTCTGTTTTCAGATGAGCTCGGTCGATGCAGCAATAGACAGAAGAATATCACTAGGCAGGCTACAAAGTCGAATGCAATTTTAGATTTGACTAGAGGCCAATAATCCATTCCGGAATCTTTTGGTTGATGAACAGCTTTTGGATATTGTGGAATATAAACCGCAAAAGAGGCGTCACAGGCAGTTTCAGGAGGAACTGTTTAGACATAATGTTGTATTCTTTAGAAGAAAGAGAGGTAGAAGGACCATTTCATACTGTTCATGTTGTCAAGAGAAGTTGTGAAATCTTATTCTATTTTTTTCTTTTTTAATTTATGTGAGAAGTGAGATTTTGGAGTCACTGTAAAACCTGTTGATGGATATATATTTTTGGTCTGTTTAGACGGATTCCGTTCTTTCGTTGAATTCATACTCATCATTCTCAATCTCTCTCTTGGAATTTTTGCTTCTCTTTTTGTTTCGATTTTAAGTTACAAGTCTTTTAATATAAAGTCAAAAGTTACTATTTTTTTTTGTTCTTCAGGTTATTTGATAAAAATGCATTTGGTAATATGAACCAAGAAACAAAAGAATCGGAGACTTCAAAATGAAGCTCTACTATCAGGTTCAAACCCCACTAAATATATGTCCACATTTGCTCATTAAACTCTTAAAAATTCTTCTTTCATTTTTTATTTAATTATAAAATTTTATATTTATTTAATATATCTTATTATTTACATTATAATATTTAAAAGTATTTTTAAAATATTAAATATTAATTATCTTCTTTAATATTAATTTTAAATATTAAAATGATTTTATTTAATTTTATATTAATCAATTTCATATTGTATTTAATATAAATTATTTTTTTTTTATCCAATCTCATACCACACTAAACATGAGATAAGACTATTTTAATTCAATCTCATACAATACCTAACATATCACATCACTAATTTTAGTCAAATCTTATCCAATCTAATGCGATCCCATGAAAATAATCTATCATATCCCACGTACCGAATGAGCCCTAAAAGTGTAGGGAGACCCCTCTCTGAGTAGGAGTTGCATTTCAGGCTCTATCTATAGAAACGTTGAGTTTAATCTCGTGTATATATATATATATATATATATATATATATATATAGTATAATTCATGTCTCTAATTATGCAAAAGAAAGAAAAAGAAACCTTTGGGGTTGTTCTTTTCATGGTAGAAAATAACAAAAGATGTTGGGATTTGTATGGGGGAGGAGGAGCTATTTAGCAAATTTAGTTGTTGTATGTGCACACTAACACATCCTTTCATCATTATTGAGTGCATTTTTGCTCACCCATACTAACTAGGGTGAACCATTACCACCCACTCTAGGTGTTGACACGTGTCCCAAACTTTGAGCTAACTTTGGGTTGAGTTTGGGACACGTGTCAACACCTGGAGTGGGTGGTAATGGTTCACCCTAGTTAGTGTGGGTGAGCAAAAATGCACTCATCATTATTTGTCTTTTTTTTTTTCTTGAGCCCCCACATCAAATAAAGAGAACATTTTTTCTCACCCCCACCCCTTTCTAAATGGATGACATGTGTCCAGGGAGGTAATTATATTTGGACAAATTTACCCTTCCACCCCCCCTTCTAAATGGATGACATGTGTCCAGGGAGGTAATTATATTTGGACAAATTTACCCTTCCATGGACACATGTCATCCATTTGGGGGCAAAAATGGACTCTCAAATAAACGATAGCTCTCTCTCTCTCTCAATACTCAATTACTTTCTTAAAAAGAGAAACCCAACTAAACTTTATAATAATTTTAGTACATCTGTAAGATGATTAAATTGCACCCTTTTTTTATTTATCTCCTAACTTTTCCGTATATATATATATATATATATATATATATATATGGTCTTTCTATTATCAGTTCGAACTGATATAAAATATATCAGTTCTTTGCATATGAGCCATTGGATTTAAAAGATGCTTTGATAAGTGCATGCAGCCAAGTCAAAGTACTTAAATCCAACGACCCACATACAAGGAACTGATAATAGAAAAACTGTATATATATATATAGGAGCACTAGCTTGGGTGAATTGTAGATGCATGATCAAGAAAGAGGAAAGTCATGAGCTTTAAAAGTGTTCGCATTCATGAGAGGAAGAGAAAACTATCGGGTTTCCCACATGGGGTGTGGACCTTCATGCAAGACACTTTTTTTTTTTTTTTCCCCTTCTTTTCAAGCAAAGCTAGGACTACGTAAGATACCCATAAATAATTAAGCTACATTGATTGATATACTTTATGAGGATAAAAAGTAAATTAATTCCCCCTATTATTGAAAAATATTTGTTTTACATTGCATGCACTGTATATATATTTTCGTCAAACAAAATCATGTAATGTAAATAAAAATAAAATAGGATCGCAACGTGATTTTATTGGGTTAATAAGGGCGCGTTTGTTAACGTTTTCAGAAACTGTTTTTTGTTTTTTGAGTCACAAAAACTGGAAAAACCCGTTTGGTAGGATGATTTCAAAAAATTGTTTTATAAAACATTGGGAACAGTTTCCAGTTTTAATGAACAAAAAATTGTGAACTCTGAGAACAACAATTTGTTGTTTTCAGTATTCTTGAAAACTTTTTTTTAGCAATAAAATTTACTCAAACCAAATCCATCTTTTGGATCTTCATGGATCTATACCAAAAAGATGATGATGATTTCGATAGGTTTGATGATGAAAATTAAATTTATTTATTATTTAATTTTAATTTTTTTAGTTTTAATGTTTAATTATTTTAATATCACTTTTTCATTATTTATAATATTAATCTTTTAAAAATGATTTTAAAAATATTATACCAAACACATTTTTTATGTTTTGATTTTACCGAATATCGTTTTCAACCATTACTACCAAACGCGTTTTCGAATTCAAAAAATCCAAAAATCAGTTTTTCGAAAACTTCAGATTACAAGAAAACAAAAACTGAAAAACGAAAACGTTACCAAACGGGCCCTAAGTTTTCCTCCACCTTTCCTCGTAAAGGTAAAATAAAAATTAAATAAAAATTAAGTATATGTATTTATGTAAAAAAGATTTTTTTGGTCATTGGTTAAAAAGCATTATTAGATTGGGTAACAGGTTAAATGGTGTCAAAACAGGCCGGCCCGGCCCATTAGCGTAATGGGCCAAGCCAGGCACGGCCTGTTAGGGTAACAGGCCGGGTCGGGCTGGCCTGTTGGGGGGGAGGGGTGGGCCCGGCCTGGGCATGTGGCTTGTGCCGGGGCATGCCAGGCCAGGCCTGTAATGGGTCGGCCCATTAAGGCCTTAATGGGCCCTTAACGGACCGGGCCCAATGGGCTTCAAAATTATTATTTAATTATTTAATTTTTAAACATTTTATTTATACAATATTATTTTTTATACATTGTAATATAATTTTGTATAATTATTAATGTAACAATTTTAATATAAAATATGACATTTTTCATTTCATACAAGTATACAACACTTAATTAGTTTTTGATGAATAGTATTTTTGTAATTTCGTATTAAATTTGTGGTGAAAAGTATAAATTACAAATCATGATTGCCTCGTTAAAAACCTTACTAAGAAAACCCAATGGGATTAAAAACTTGGTAAGGGAAAAAGAGTGCAATTGGAAAAAAAAATTAAGTATTTATAGTTACATCAGCTCGCCGGCTGGTTGCTACCGGAACTCTCATCGATGGTTATGCTGGAGAAGTCATCCATGAGTTCTTCGTTGTCCAGTTGATGTTGTCGTCTCAAACTTGCATTTTGCCAATCCTTAAGGCATGTCAAAGCTTCCACCGCATCAGGGGCCAATGAACATCTTCTTTCTTCTAGTATTCATTCGGCCATGCTGAACACCTGCTCCGATGAAACTGTTGAAACCGAGATAGCAAGGACATCACATGCTAATCTCGATAGAATGGGAAAGTTGTTTCTCTTGCTCTGCCACCATTTCAAAAGTTCATTGGTTGTGAAATCATTGTTCTTCGTGATGGAATACTCCGTACTCAGATATCTATTCAGCTCCACGTGTTGTCGTTGACTTTGACTCGAACTCCAACTTCCTGAAGCGCGAGAAGTTGTGGCCTTGTTCCAAAAAATCCTCATGAGCTTTGATTGTTGTTGCGATTGTTGCTGAGGAGGCGCCGGTTCCGCTGTTCCGTCGATGTACCTGTTCTCTTAAATAGAAAAAACCTCGAATATTTAGGATTTCAGTGTAATAAGATGTTCAGCAACATCCATTTCACTTAATCCCAGAGCCTCACCCAAAGTATTGGAAAAAACTTCTAAAGCATTAAATATGAACCTAAGATCTACAACAATACCAAAGGCATACAAAAGAGGAATTTTCCCCCAATATTTTATATATTTTTCTTGCATAGCAGCAACAACGAGAGCTACCAACACATTTTCACTATATTGTCTAAGTAAATCAGCCATGTCATAAATTTATGAAGTGCAAGAGGAGATGTGGGGTAATAAACCCCGGAAAGTTCTACAGTAGCATCATAAAAAACAGTTAAAAATTCAACAAAAATAGTGGCCACATACCAATCACCTTCCATGAGTTTTTCACATTCGGTGTCGTTGGTGGTATTCAGGTTATAAAAACTAGTAATTTCCAAAGCATATGGTAAAGTAGATGTTAACATTAAATATGTTGAGTTCCACCTTACCAGCATATCTGTTTGGAACTTACGGGGTTTTAGGTTCTTTGATTTACAAAATCTGGCAAACTCAACAATTCTTTGGTTAGATGCCATAATCCAACCCAAAGCCCCCATAATATTGTCTATTTGACTTTCCACCTCCTTTAAACCTGATTTTACAATCAAGTTTATAATGTGACTTGCACAACGGGCGTGGAAATATTTTCCTGCAATATTAGGGATGTTAGAATTAGTGAAATATTCTATAGCTTTGGAGTTAGCAGATGCATTATCCAAAGTAATTGACATGATGCGGTTATAAATGCCATAATCTTCTATAATGGACATAATAACCTCAAAAATATTTGGTGCAGTGTGTGAATAATCCATGACATGAAAACCAAGGAGCTTTTTTTTGTAAAATCCATTGGGTGTCTACATAGTGTCCAGTGACACAAATAATTTTGTTTTGAATGTCCGCTCCAGATGTCGGACGTTAATGCAATTGAAAAAGAAATGTTTTGCAATTCATAAATCAATTCAGTCCTACGTTTTTGAAAAGTACGAATCAAATCACTCCTAATTGTGTTTCTAGAAACATGGACATATTGGGGGTTAAAAGCATTATTAATAAAATATTGAAAATGAAGGTTATCTTGAAAACCTATGGGTTGGTCAGTTGCAGCGCAGTACAACACCGCCTGCTCTCTGACCTGGTCGGGGTCATACTGCCATGTACTCACAGAACCATTTGGGTTCCGCTGCAGTTGAGTTTATCGAGTTGTATCGACTTGCCCATGGGAAGCCATGCATTTTTGTCTATATCTCATGAGATGACTAGTTCCCTTACCTGAACTGGTGTGTACATATTGACAATACTTACATTGGGCACGCTCAACTTCACAACCATATGTATTCTTTACCATTACAGGGTCAAAGCAATCCCACACCGTCGATTTCTTCACTACAGTAGAAAAGGCCTATTGGGACGAAAATCTATAGGGACGCTTTTTTTTTTTTTTTTTTTTTTTTTTTTCGTCCTAATAGGATGTTTATTGGGATGAAATACATAATTCGTCTCAATAGACTGCCTATTGGGACAAATTTATTTCATCCCAATAGGTTTCCTTTTTATTTAAAATTATAATAATTAATTAATTTTGTTGAAAATTCTTGATTATTTTTTTTTGAAGTTTTTCCTTAAACATAGACCATTAGGGACGAATTTTTTTTTTTTGTCCCAATAGATTTTCTTTTTATTTAAAATTATAATAATTAATTAATTTTGTTGAAAATTCTTGATTTTTTTTTTGAAATTTTTTCTTAAAGATAGATTAATAATTAATTTACCATATAAATTAGAAAATGATGCAATATGGATCATTTTGTTCGTCCAAAGTGGTTCTCTATCGAGATGAATTTTGTTTTTTCCTAATAAGTTCTTCATAAGGATCAATAACTATTAGTCTTGAGAGTTTTTTTTTTTTTTTTTTATTATTATTTTTTTAAAACTGAACCATCGAAACCGGAATCGAAACCGCTGGTTTAGAATCAAAAATCGAAACCGTTGGTTCTGAATCGAGAACCGGAATCGGGGTCATGTCTAATTTCGAGTACGGTTAACGATTGACCCTTTGATTTGACAATATATGATTTTAACAAAATAGTTTAATTAAATGTTATAATAAATGTTTTTTAATATCAATTTGTTTATCATATAAAAATAAAATTTAAATTAGTGGAATCGATCTACAAATAAAATTTTAATTGAAAAAAAAATCAATAAAAATTTAATAACAAGTAGAGTTTATATATAAATATTATGCTTTTATTATCACATTCAAAGCAGCAGTAAGGTGGATAAGGCTTGGCTCACTCATGAGTGTTGAGTTCGACACTCCATGAGAACACAAATTAATTGTGATTTGTGTGGAGTTGGTGGGTGGGTCATTTAAAGGCAACAATTTTTATTTATTTATTATTTTTTATTTCGTCCCTATAGGATATCTAAAGGGACGAAAATTTATTTAAAGGGACAAAATCCCTACAGGTTGTCAAAGGGGACGAAAAAACAATTCGTCCCTACACGTTGTCTATGGGGACGAATAATTTCATCCCTATACATTATCAATTGGGACGAACAAAAATCGTCCCTATAAGTAGTTTTAAGGGACGAATTTCAATTTTCATCCCAAAGAACCTATTGCGACCCACCTGAGGCGACGTAATTTAGGACCAATTTTTTTCGTCCCAGTAGGTCTATAGGGACGAATTTTGGGCTATTGGGATGAAAAGAAATCGTCCCAATAGACCTTTTTTTTTTTTTTTGGTAGTGCTTCTTCCTCTTCTTACTCGAATTTAGTGTCAAGGAAAAAGGTCCCGCACTCATAGTACTACCGGGATCAGTATCTGGGAACTCACCGAATAATCGATTGATCTCCTCGTCCAGTAAATAATCGCCGGGGTTCAGGTTCAAGTCTTCATGATTCATTTTCCTAAGATTATAATTCAATAAATGATTAAATGTCACAAATACAATTATACAATTATACAATTATACATTTACACAATTAAACATAGTAATTTTTTTTTTAATTATTATTTTGTTGTTAAACTCTAACAAAAACATAATCATTCTGATATATTATTAATTTCAACAATTTTAAAAAAAATCTTGAATATCTTTGCATTAACAAATGCTGAGTACTCTGATCACTAAATTCTCAAAATGACTAGTCAATACCAAGTTTATAATCATAATCATCAAAATTAAGATTATAAACGAACGTCCAGAGATTTTTCTATCTCGATGACAAAACACATGTTTTAACAACATCTTTAGTTTTGAGACATGATGAGATGCTGTTAAAACCTATGTTTTGTCATCCAGATGGAAGAATCTCTAGACGTTTAACGGTAGGACTCGTAACTTTGAGAATTTTATGGACAGAGTACTCAGTATGCAACTATATGTGCGCAAACTTAATATTTGATATTATGATGCCAACTTTGAAAATTTTATTAATTTTCAAAGTTGGCATCATAATATCAAATATTATGATGCGCATCTTTGGTTTCGAGACATGATTATAATGCCAAAAAAGCATAATCATTAATATATTATTAATTTCAAAAAATTTTAAAAAAATTCAGAATTAATTTTTCTAAATTATTATTTTCTTCTTAAACTCTAGTTACTCTTAAAAAAAAAAAAAAAAAAAAAAAAAAAAAAAAACACATAATCAATAATATATTATTAATTTCAGAAAAATTTAACAAAATTTGGAATTAACTTTTCTAAATTATTATTTTCTTCTTATTTACTCTACAAAAAAAACATAATCATTAATATTTTATTAATTTCAAAATTTAAAAAAAAAATTCAGAATTAATTTTTCTAAATTATTATTTTCTTCTTAAACTCTAGTTACTCTACAAAAAAAATATAATAAAAAAAACATAATCATTCTAATATATTATTAATTTCAAAAAATTTAAAAAAAATTCGGAATTAATTTTTCAAAATTATTATTTTCTTCTTATTTCTTCAACTCTACAAAAAAACATAAACACAGTCATTCTAATATATTATTAATTTCAAAAAAAATTTAAAAAATTCAGAATTAATTTTTTGAAATTATTATTTTAACTTTGCAAAAAAATAAAAAATAAAAAATAAACATAAACATAATCATTCTAATATATTATTAATTTCAAAAATTTTTAAAAGATTCAGAATTAATTTTTCTAAATTATTATTTTCTTCTTAAACTCTAAAAAAAAAAAAAAAAAAAAAAAAAAAAAACATAATCTTTCTAATATAATAATAATTTCAAAAATTTTGAAAAAAATTAGGAATTATTTTTTTTAATTATTATTTTGTTGTTAAACTCACCAAAAAAAAAAAAAAAAAAACATAAAATTAACATATTACTAACAACAATATTAACTACACACATACTAATCACTAAATACTAAATAATAATAATTACTATATAAAAAGTTATTAATAACAAAAGTAGAGAAGTAGACATACTAACCTTAAATTGGAGGCTTGGGAGTTGAGAGTGTTGAATTAATTAATCAATTGGATACCTAACAACATAACAAATAATAACAGTAGTTATAAACATATTAATAATAGTTAATAATTAAATAACAAATGAAAGTAATTTTTTTTTAAAAAAAAATACCTTAGAGTAAGAGCCTTAGAATATGTAGAGACTAGAGAGTGGGAGGTATATAATATATAATGTATAGTACCATACTACTATAGTGTATAGTATATTAGTATAATAGTATATAATACATAGTATATAATATATTAAATAAATAAAATAAATTACAGAATAGTTGAAAGAGTGAGTGAGAGATGTTGGAGATTGTAGAGAATAGAGAGAATAAGAGAGTAGGGAAGTAGAGAAAATGTAGAGAATGAGGTGAGGGTGATGGGGGTAATTATAGGAAAATGTTAGGTTAGGGTATCATTGGAAAAAATTGTAAAAGATGTAAAAAAATGTAATTTTTAAAAGTTTTGGATATTTTTTTCCTCCCCTAACGGTCACCTGGTTAATTATAAAAGCCACCCCTCAATTCAAATTTACAATTATTTTTTTTTGAAATTTCAAATTTTGAATCCAAAATTCAATTTTTCAATTTTTTTTTTAAACCCCAACCTTGTTTTGCTTTCTTTCTGAAGAACTTGAATCTTTTGGAACTGCCTTTTTTGTTCTTGAAGTGTTTGAAATGATTCTTCTTTTTAGTCTTGCATGTGCAGGAGCCTAAGGATTTGCACTTGATTTGGGACTGCAGTTTTTTGCCTTCTGTTAACATCTTAGAGAAGAATTTCTGAGTGGCACAGAGTTTATCGAGAAAGCTCAGAGCATACATGTGTAGTTCACCTAGGGACGTGTCATTGATGGATTGGCCTGAGGTGTCGATCTTTCTTTATATCTCATCTTGGAGCTCGTCGGGAAGGGAGTTGACATAGACTTGTTTAAGACTATGATCATTGATACCACTAAGAGTGTGATATCGTTGAGACATTCGTCTGTAATGGAATTCAATGTCTTTTCTTCTGAGTGAGCAACAACGCATATCAAAGAATTCTTGTCTAACCTGCTTATAGAAATGGTCAGGATCACCAAGAAATTCTCTGAAAATATATCCCATCGCTTGTGAGGCTAAGGGAACTCTAACAAATTGGAGTTGTCTATATTCCCCTAGAGCTTGATACCAATCTCTGAGAGAACCAGTGAAACGCGACACAAATTCTCTTAAAATTGTTTCAAGGTTCTATTCAGATTTAGCCATTTGTAAGTTAAGCCATGCGCTCATCTCTGAAACCCGTTTTCTCCAGGAACTAGGAGAAGAGTCGTCTAGGTTAAACCAAAGGCTATTAGTCGGTTTGGTAGGAGGACGACCTGGAACAGGTTTTGGTGGTTCTTCGACATAGGGAGTAGGACCAGTAGAGGCGGTTTCATCAGGAGACTCATAGGTCCATGCTGAAGGTTGAGGGTCTGTTCTAGAAGCCATAAAAACTTAGGTAAGATCGGCATGCTCATGAGGAGAGGAGGCTGCAGTATTCAACTAAGACGAATGACAGGATGATTATGAGGATTGAGAGGAAACGTCTTCAGAAAAGGACGTTATATTGGACTTCGAGGAGGAGGAAAATGTCTTGGAGGCAAACAGAACAGAGTCATAAGATCCTGAAGCTGGTTGTTTATCTTTTCGTTTGAAAGGAGACTTTTTCCTAGGAACCTCTGATGAGAAAGAAATGATGGGATACTTCCGGAATAGTTCACCAGTAGATTTAAAATGTCTGGAAAAATCATCAGGTTTAAAAGGAGGTGAATGTAAAGGAGACATAGGAAAGAACATTGATTGAGAATGAGAATAAGGCTTTGGTCTATAAAAGTGATCTCTATTCATCTGTTCAAGTTGTTCCTTGAGTTTTCTGATTGCTTTCTCCTTTGTATCAAAATCTGGGCCAGAGTATCCATGATCAATATATCTATGAAGATCGGAATGTAACTTTGTAATTCTGGACTGGAGATTTGAGGACATGTCTCTAAAAGTGGCATCAAGATTTTGGAGATGATGATCGTGTTGGGAAACATGTCATGTAACGCGATCAATCTTCTGATCAATAGAGTTTAGAACTCTATTTTGAGCTCTGGCATTGTGAGATTGCCAGTTGAGAACTTGTTCAGCTTGTGAAGGTTGCTTGAGGGAACCATCAGGTTGAACTTCAGTAGATTGGACAAAAGGTCTAGAGAAACGAGTTTTCTCAGGATTTGAAGAGGGTTTAAGTGGAGGAAAATCATAGTCATAATCTGAAATCATGTAACAAGGGATAGGAGGGGGTAAGTTTGGAACTACAAGTTCAGGCTGTGGAGGTAGAAGACCTTCAGATCGTAAGATCTGTAATGCTCTGTCATAAATGGGCAAAGGTTTGTTTTTGATAGGATGTAAGCCTATCCAGAGACTGGCAGGGTCTTCTGGTTTGTGAGGTTTGTTCTAGGGTTTACAGGAGGTAGAAGAAGCATCTTTAAGACAATCTCGACATATACAGTATGCGTCACACATATTAGGATCAACATCCCAAATGAAGTGACCATTGATCTTATCAGTGTAGATCGGAGATCCATCAGCTTCAAAACTGTGGATAGGAATGTCATCTTCAGTGGTGATTGGTTTGATCATAAGAGCCTGGAAAATCGAAAGAGTATCCGAACTAGAAGGAGCCTTAGAACCGGTGAGGGGTTCATAGATTGTTTTGATGGAACCATCCAGTTGGTGAATATACATTGTATCTGTAGTGACAATAGGAGCTATGTTCTGGAAAGCCTTTTCGTAATTTTTGATCCATTCGAGGGGCATGATTTCTATAAGCTTATCTCTAGGCTATTGTTTTGGAATTTGAAGAATGGTAGGAACTTCATCTTCTATTTCTGCTTTGATGAATATCGTATCACCATTATGACCAGGAAGTGGGAGATAAAGGGCATGATCCTGAAGTCTGTAGGCAAGTTGGTGATGGAGGGTAGCCATGTAGGAATTAGATTGCATGGAAGCACCAAGGATCTGGATCTGAACTTTTAGACAATTGTGGAGATTCTGATCTCTCAGAGGAATGTTAAAGTTGGGATAGTAAGTGAGAGATATACTACCAGTATGGAGCGTAAATAGGCAAGTGCCAATGACAGCCTGCTCATACTAGGTATAAATGGTGTTAAGTAAGGCCAGCCTGGTAGTGACAGGTAAGCCTTTCCTGCCGTGTAAGGAGAGAATAACACAGACATCACCTATATGGAGATGGGAGTAACCTTCTTTGATCCATTGATCTATCATGTTCTGATCAATAGCAAGAGTGACATATTGTTCACTTGGTAAGGCCAGGATTAAGCACTTATCTAGGCCTGTGGACTGGATGTATTCCTTGACAGGAGTAGGTCTTGTTTGGACAAGGCGAACCATTCGAGTAGCAAGGGATCTGTTTCGTTTGAAGATGTTGCATGGGTTAAGCAGAGGGAGAGAAGTTTCATTTATTTGGGCAGAGGCAGGGATATGAGTGTATTCTACTAAATCCTGTATCCTATTTGACTGGGTTCTTTGGATAGTAGGTGGGGGTAAAGAAATGGAAGAAGATAATCTATCAGGGACTAAAGTAGCAGCAGAGGGAGTAGTGGTAGTGTTTGCCATGTCTGGGAAGTCTTCCTTCTATACCGTCTCTATGATACTTGTAATAGTCTAACTCTTTTCCTGGACTCCAGGTAATCGAGATAGGCTCTGATACCAATTGGGTGGCATGTACTCCTGGGTGCCTCTCTAGAGATTTTAGAGCTTTCCCCATAATGGCAGCCTAACCACGGTCTAAACAGGGTACTAACATTTCAACCTTCCAGAGACAGATAGGGACCTTAAGCCTAAAGGACCAATCTCATCTTCTGATGTGCAGGATCCTTAACTAGAGGCAAGCATAGAGCATACTGAGATTATTATAGACTATTACTTATATTATAGACAGGCAGTCGAAGGAAGAAGAGGAATTGTTTAGAAAGACATGAGAGTTATATCACAAAGGAAATATTTATTGATTTTAGCTTCTGATTTTTACAATGAACGAACTTCCTTTATATAAAGGAAGACAGAGGATACAGCCAAACCTCAAACAGAAAAAAGCCATCAACGTGGTAGACAAGATAAAGGCAAACTAAAGAGGCCAATGGCTTATAATAATTACATGCAATAATGAAAACAGTTCAAGCACATACAATAATTATAGTGTACAGGAAGATGATAAGGTCACAGGCTAGACAGATTGCAATTGGCATGATATTCATCATCTGAGTCTTGGGCTCCACAGATGGAGCAGGGCCAGGCAAAAGCATCAAAGGGGTCTTGGGAATCAATCATATAAGAATCTTGAAAAGGGTTTCAACTCTGAGTGGGATCTCTAGGGATATCAGGCAGGATGAAAACTTCATCGACGGAGACGTTATTAACATCACAGAGAAAATTGAGCAGCGAGATCTAGAGATTGTTGGGATATGTTTTTTTTGAAATTTGAAAAAATGATTTCTAGTAGGCCCTAACAGGCCAAGCTGTTAAGGCCCGCTAGAAATCATTTTTTCAAAAAAAATTTAGGCCCACAGGCTTAGCAGGCCGTACATGGTCGGCCCATAAGTCGCGCAACCTGGGCCTGGCACGGCACGTCGGCTTAATAGGCTTGGGTCTGACCTGTTAAGTCGACGGGTCGGGCCGACTCGAGCACACGACCCTAACAGGCCAGGCCGGGCGGGCCGGCCCGTTTTGCCACCATTAAACATGTCTACTCATATTAGTTCATTAGCGTGAGCCGTGACTCAAATATAAGTGAGAGACAACTCTCTCTTCGGATGTGAGAGTTGTAGTCCATATATAGCATCTCCCCAATAGTAGGAGTAGTATTTCAGACCGTGTTTATAGGGTCTAATCTCGCCAGGTCCTAATAATAGTTGTAATTCAAAAAATATATATAGTTATTTATAGCTCTTTAGATTTACTATTATATAAGTAAAATGGATTCAAACTAAACTAGTCATCATAATTAATATAAAGGGAGAGGTTCACAACTAGTCAACCATTGATGTATATACTATAAACCATTCGTCATTGAACATGAATTTTTATGAACTTTTCTTCTAACCAAAAATGAATATACAAAACCTCAAGGGGTTGGCCTAGAGGTAAGGGCGAGCGTGTGATGTGTGGTTAGGCACACGGTTACAAGTTCAATTCCCCCTAGAGTCAAATTCTTGGGGCTAGGTAGCAAAGGAGATAATTCCTTTATGAGTTCGCTAGGCCCAACGTGGAAGCTGCCCTAGACCGGCCCAATGGATTAGTCGAGGTGAGGTGCGTGAAAGCTGGCCTGGATACCTTTGTTAAATAAAAAAAAAAAAAAAAAAAAAAAGAATATACGAAAGGTTAAGGGTCTTTTGCTTTGGTAGTTGAAATTTTCAAAATGAAGCTCCACTAATGGAGTTTAAACCTTCAGCATTAGACAAAGGCGTCCACCTATTCCTAATATCATCGAAACCAGAGAAGAACCTACCCATATAACTGGAGTTCATAAAACCCCAGAACAACTCGCTCAGCCCATCCATACATATGATAACCAAAGGCCTGACCTATACAGACCGAGTTCCAGTGAAAGATTTGAACCCATAAACCTTATTCCCAAGCGAAGGTGTCCACCTATCCATACATATGATGATGAAGGGCAAACTTCACCCACTCCTTCTCAAGTCTTAATCGAAATTCTTGAACCAGAACCCCATATTAGAACCATCAATGTTCTTGATAAAAATATACCAGTTGACTATGATTTCCTGTTAGTAGAGTACCATTGCCCTCATAACTATATTTTGAAAGAAAAATATGAGAAAAACTACAATGAAAAGAAAGGGAAATAGTTCCACAACAGATGGATGCAAAGCATTGAAATTCTCGAAAAAGAGATACCATTCTTCGAATGGTATACTAGTAGAAAATTTATTGAAGGAAAATGCCTTTTTCTTGACCAATCAAAATTCAAAGCTTATAAAACTAGCAAAGGAGATGAAATACTCTCCCATCCTCCTCCTAGAAAAATCGAAATCGAAATCAAAATGGAAAATGAAACTCCAAAAACCACTGAAAATGAAAACATGGTTTGTGCCCCCTTTATTCTATTAGATGAATCTCTTTCAAACAATGTCGTCTCATCCTCACACCAAATAGGTATAGTCATGAAACAAAACAATTACACTAACACATACCTTAACTCCATTGGAGAATAGCTAGATAGGATAGAAATCAATCAATACCAAGCCCTGACTAAACAGCAGCCTGAAATCCAAAAAGATGACAATTTTCCCCAACATATGGACAGAAAAATGAAATAAAAAAATACAAGACTATGAACAAGGTGTTCTTCTCTTCCCAGATACTATAGGGATTGAAAAATGCTTTGAAAATCTCATTAATGAAGAAGAACTTTTAAGGTTACTGTATGAAAAACTGAGTCAAATTCCCAAACCAGAAGTCCAAACACTGAACGAAAACATCGTTTCTTCTTCTGACGAAGAACCAGAAAAATTCGACCATTTAATTCAAAGATTAACCACACAAGGAACTGCTAACAATAATGTTTATACTAGATACTATCACGGAACAAAACCCTACTACCCAACACCAACACCTCTAGACCTTCAATATGAAGAAACTGTCCCATACAGAGCTTATTCTAGCAACGCATGTTACCAGTTTAACATTGATGGGCTTTCAGAATATCAAGCCATGACAGTCATTAGACAAATGCATACTTTATGATATATCTATATATAAAAAAAACATGACTCATGCTAACGCTGTCACAGCTTTGGCCACTAGGTTTGAAGGTCAGTTGCTTGGATGGTGGACTCACACACTGAGCCCAATGGCAATGTCGACTATAATAAGCCATACAAAAACAATAACCACCACTACTTCCACCAGAACTGCCACTGACCCAGCCTCTTTCATCCCATCGACATCCACTACCACTACATTTTCCTAGCCAGATGGTATAGATGTTCTATGTTACACCATTGTCCTCCATTTTATTGGAAACCCCAATCGCTTCCAAGACAAAGAACATTCAAAACTTCAAAATCTAAAATGTAAAAAACTCAGTGATTTCAAATGGTACAAATACATATTCCTAACGAGAGTCCTATAAAGAGAAGACAATGCCAACTCTTAATAGAAAGAAAAATTCATATCTATGTTACCTTCCTTCTTTACTAACAAAGTACGAGACAAAATGAGAGAACAGATGGCCAGTTCTGACAGGTCCCAAATTGATCTCAATACTTAGACCTATGGAGAAATAATAAACATTATCAATATAGTTGCTATACAGCTATGTAATGACATCCGACTAAAAAGCCAACTCAAAAAACAAAAACTGACCACCAAGAAGGAGTACCAGACATATCACTATTCCTCAATAGTATTCAGCAATCATGTCCATACATCCCAATATTCTCAAAAGACAATAATTAAAGGACAATCATGCATCTGTATTATTAATCTTTCACCATAGTTATGTTTACCACACTAATATGTTATTTTCTTTTGTTATCAAAATGATTCGAAATATAAGAGATATAAAGCCGTTGTCGCTTTACGATAAGGCAAAAAGAGTTGGATTGTCTTATCAAAGGATTGATATCGGAAAGAGACGATCTAGCGTCTGCGTTGGCTATCCGAGCAACGGTGTTATAATTCCAGCGAGATTGCCAATGGATGGTCTCATTTATACGATTAGGCACAATTTGCTTGATAACGATATTGGTTCCATCGAATTTTCAACTGCTCTCAACACACTTGCTGAAGAGTACAAATTCATGAGGCACCAACCAAAACATCGACATAGTTGTAAAACCACTGTGAAATAAACAAAATTGATAAGAAAATAAAATAAAATATGTAATTAAAATTTTAAAATTGTGTTGTGTCATACCCTGGTAAATTGCATCGAAGCCCATGTGTCAAGCCTAGTCATTTCCAAATAGTTGGTTGTTGTAACTCGGTTGGGCAAAGCGAGGAACTGAAGATATGCTTTGATATAGTTCGGGTGACCAATTCAAAACCATGTCGTTCCTTCAAATAATCGATTAACATCGGGTACTCTACATATTTTGAAAAGAATTGTTCATTAACGATAGTGAACATCCAACCCTCTTGTAGCAACAGACCCTCCCTTGTCAAGCTACCATCAAATTCCAAAATCCGGTCTTTAACAACTTTACCCTACAAAAAATACATACAAAATAAAAAAAATACAATAATAATGAAATGAATAAAATAAAAAAGCAATAGAAATAAAAAAAAAACTAATAATTACCAGTTCCGGATCATTAAGATGCCTCTGGTCGTACAGATATCCAAACTGGAATCCGACAGCTCTGTACTATTGAGCAAGTGTGTTGAGAGCAGTTGAAAATTCGATGGAACCAGCAGCGTTATCAAGCAAATTGTGCCTAATCGTATAAATGAGACCATCCATCGGTAGTCTCATTGGAATTATAACACCGCTGCTCGGATAGCCAACGCAGATGCTAGACCGTCTCTTTCCGATATCGACCCCTAGATAAGGCAGTACAGCTCTTTTTGCCTTATCGTAAAGCGACAACAGCTTTATATATCTCATATTTCGAATCATTCTGATAACAAAAGAAAATAACATATTAGTATGGTAAACATAACTATGGTGAAAGATTAATAATGCAAATGCCTGATTGTCCTTGAATTATTGTCTTTTGAGAATATTGGGCTGTCTGGCCATGATTGTTGAATATTGTTGAGGAATAGTGATATGTCTAGTACTTTTTTTGTCTTGATATGCTGACGGTGAGCTGAAAAGATAGGATCCGAGTCATAAAAGAACCTAGGTATGACCTCCTTGTCATAGTCGATATGATGTTGTCTGAAGATAAATTTTGTGAGGCTAAAGCCTCCGATACTGTGATAAGTCATGACTGAAGTAGCTAAAATTTTAAAATTTTGTAGTGTCCTACCTTGGTAAACTGCATCGCAGCCTATGTGTCAAGCCTATTCATTTCCAAATAGTTGGTTGTTCTAACTCCGTTGGGCAAGGAGAGGAACTGAATATATGCTTTGATATAGTTCGGGTGACCAATCTTCAAAACCATGCTGTTCTTTTAAATAATTGATTAACATCGGGTACTCTGCACATTTCGAAGAGAACTGTTCATTAACGACAGTGAACAACCAACCCTCTTGTAGCAACAGACCCTCTCTGGTCATTCTACCATCAAATTCCAAAATCCGGTCCTTAACAACTTTAGCCTATAAAAAATACATACAAAATTAAAAAAAAATACAATAATAATGAAATGAATAAAATAAAAAGAAATAGAAATAAAAAAAAAAAAACTAATAATTACCAGTTCCAGATCATTAAGATGCCTCTAGTCGTATGGATATCCAAACTGGAATCCGACGGCTCCGTACTATTCAGTAAGTATGTTGAGAGTAGTTGAAAATTCAATGGAACTAGCAACGTTATCAAGCAAATTGTTTCTAATCGTATAAATGGGACCATCCATCGGTAGTCTTATCGGAATTATAACACCGCTGCTCGAATAGCCAACGCAGAAGCTAGACCGTCTCTTTCCGATATCGACCCCTAGATAAGGCAGTCCAGCTCTTTTTGCTTTATCGTAAAGTGACAATGGCTTTAGATATCTCATATTTCGAATCATTCTAATAACAAAAGAAAATAATATATTAGTATGGTAAACATAACTATGGTAAAAGATTAATAATGTGGATGCCTGATTGTCCTTGAATTATTGTCTTTTGAGAATATTGGGCTGTCTGACCATGATTGCTGAATACTATTGAGGAATAGCGATATGTTTGGTACTCTTTTTGTCTTGATATGCCAACCGTGGCCTGAAGAGAAAGGATCTGAGTCATAAAGGAGCCTAGGTAGGATCTCTTTGTCATAGTTGATATAATGTTGTCTGAATATAAGTTTAGTAAGGCTAAAGCCTCTGTTACTATGATAAGTCATGACTGAAGTAGCTGTTTGCTTTGGTGGGATCGTCTTCATCCAAAAGATCATCATCATCTTCTTGGTGCTCTAAATCTGAATCTTTTTGGGACATGTTGGTCATTGTCTTTTTCATTTCTTCTACTATTTTCATTAGTTCTTCAGGAGTACTAGTAGCATCAATTCTTGCCTGGTTCTGGGATTTGGCCATCAAGAACTAGGATTGGTCAGTTGATCTGTTGTAGAGAGTGAGAGAGTGGGGTTTTCTGCAAACCATTTAGCAACCCTATCTTTGCCATGGTCTGCAATGTTTATGCCACTCCACCATTTGATTTTCGTCTGTCTACCAAAATAGGGAATATTGACATTTTCAATTAATTTGTCCTTGATCATATGCTCGAGCATTAAAATCTATGTTAGATTAAAATGCTTGAAGAAGAGCAATAAGTCTGGGATGAAATCCCATTCAGCTGGTTTTAAAAGATAAGTCGTTCAATGTGAATATCCTTCTTTGGGGAGGAAATCGATTGTTGGACCATATTTGTCCCACCACTCTAGAAACCAGAATGGAATTTGGAGTGGACACTACAAGAAAACTATGCCTTTCTTGACAGTTAAAAACTGTCAAGAAAGGCTTCCTTGACAGTTTTAAAAACTGTCAAGGAAGCTAATGTCAAGAATTACCTTGACAGTTAAAAACTGTCAAGAATAAATATATATATATATATATATATTTTTATATTTACAAACAATCCGGCCACTGGCCCCCCACCCCCTGTCGGTTGATCGCCAGACCGCCGTCGGACCGTGGCCACTGGCCCCCCACCCCCTGTCGGTTGATCGCCAGACCGCCGTCGGACCGTCGCCGGCCCTCCGGCCGGACCACCACCGCTGCTGCCCCACCTGTGATAAATACTAACAATTAAATGTTAGTAGTGGGAGTTGAACTTGAGACCTTTCAAGTCTTTACCACTTGACTAAAACTCTTATATGTTTACAATTGAACAATATTTACATATAAACTATATGAGTTGTTAGAAATTAAACCTTGTTATATAAATTTAAATTTATTCAACTAATCAAAATTCTAATTTCCACGACAAACATATATTTAAAAATATTTATTAAAACTTTTAATAAAATTATATTTTTTTAAATATATATAGTCGAGTTATTGGTCAATACTCTATGGTCACGTTTGGTTACATGGTAGAATGGTAATGGGAATGAAAATGAGAATGCAAAGGAAAGGAAAACTAAGTTTTTTGTTTGGTTGGAACTTTAGAATTAGTCTCTAAATCAGTATTATTTTTTTTTTTGTTAATAACATAATGAAATGGAGTTAACTGTATTTTGATTAAAATATCCCTAATTATGAATGTATAATAGCATGATATATTATGGATAATAATAATAAAATATAAAAGTATATTACATATATAATTATATATTATTTAATATAATAATATATTATATATATTATACAATATATATAATAATATATTTTATAATATAAATGTATAATATATATTATTTAATATATTAATATATAATTTATATAATAATATAATATATAATACATGTATATATTATATAATACATATAATACATATAATATATATATAAATATATATAAATATATATAAATATAAATATATATAATATATTTTATATAATATAATAATAATAATATATATTATATTATATAATATATATATATTTAATATATTAATATTATATATAATATATGTAATAATATATAATATATATAATAATATAATAATATATTATTTTTGGAAAGGAGTTGAGGAAATTTTTATAATGGAGTTGGGGCATATAAGGGTATTTATGGAATATAAATTTTAGTTTGGAATGTAATTGGTTTCCATTGGTTTTTGGATGGAATGCCCATTCCACCAAAATTGTGGAATCCCCATTCCATTGCATTTTAACAAACCAAACGAATGGAATAACTTTCTTTTCATTTCATTCCGTTTTATATAACCAATCATGGCTTATAGGAGACTTGTGACATCAATTGTAATAAGTATGATTTGGAATACAACTCTCACTACATGAGAGATATTTCTCAACATGTATTTTTTCAATTTAATGAACAAATGTAAGACTTAGATTACTAATTTATATGGGTAATTGGATTATTAATGTGTTTCTTAGTATGAAACAAGAGGGTGCAAAATAAATAAACAATTTTTAAATTTTTTTTTTTGAATTTTTTAAAAGTAAATTTATTAAATTTCAAATTTTACTTATCCAATATCGGTTTGCACAAAAACCGATATCTTACTGTAAAATAAATCCATATCGGGATTTTGTTTGGTGTTGAAAATAGAAATTAAAAGTTTTAAAAAATTATTAAAGATAAATAAAAAATTATATATTATGATATAATATATATATATATATATATATTATATTATTATATTAAATAATATATATTATATATTTATTAAATAATATATATTATATGTTTATATTATATAAATATATTATTATATATATTGTTTAACCACGGAATGGAATTGAGTTAAATGTATTTTGACCAAAATACCCCTATTTATAAAAAATTCATAATATATAATATAAAATACATATATATTATATATAATACATATAATAATAATATATATATATAATATTTATATAATATAAATATATAATATATATTATTTAATATAATATAATATAATATATAATATATATAATATAATATATGTAATAATATATATATATATATATAATATATTATATATAATAATATAATATATAAAAATTGTATTTCTTGACAGTTAAAAACTGTCAAGAAAAACGTCATCCTTGACAGTTTTTTCTTAACAGTTTTTAACTGTCAAGAACCAAAAACTGTCAAGAAAAATGGTCTTTCTTGACAGTTTTTAAAACTGTCAACAAAGGCCATTTTTCTTGTAGTGGGAAAATCCTTATAAAAATAAATAAACCAAGATAAAGAGTTGCCTGGGTTTTGGCCATAAATTTTTTTTGTCCATGCATCTATGTAATCCCAGTAGGAGTATTCAGATATATGGAATGGTCTAGAAAATTTGTTTTTCTATTTGGGTCATCACCCCATTGATCTAAAGTGAAGATTTTGCAAAACTTTATTTTTCTGAAGTTCAATTTTTCTTTGTCTGTTTTGTCAAAAACATCAGAGATGTAAACAGAGTCTGTGTCTACTAAAATGAATTCATAGAAAATATGTCATTTTGATAAGTCCTCAGGGATCATGCAAAATAGGGGGTCAATGATTGCATCCGTGAGTTTTTTGGGTTCCTTGAAATAATGGTCAAGCAATAGTGGTATTTCCACTAAGAAATATCTAACAAAAAATGATTTGGCTAGATAAGGATAGGTTTGGTCGTTGATTATGAGGAAACTGGGAGATAGCTGTGTTTGTTTTGTTGTGATGATTTTATCTTTGTTTAGATGAATGGGGGTTGATATGTGAGGACGTGATAGTATATATATATATATGAAAATATAGCATTGTATATATAGTCTTATATTTGTTCCTAAAACCATAAAGTGTGGGGAGATTCCTTATGTTTTAAGTAGATATCCAAACTAGAGATACACATTGGGGAAATGGGGATGGGGAATTTTGGGGGGAGGTATCTCCATCCCCAACCCCAGTTCCCCATTTTTCCCTATTTCCCCGTTTCCCTATTTTTCTGTTTGACTAAAAATTATAAATTAAAAAAAAAAAAATTCCATTACAAATATAATATAAATTTCAATAGTGCATTACAAATACAAAATAAAATCCATAACAAAATAAAGGGTTTCAAATAATTCAAAGTTTCAAACTAAGCCAACTTCACATACTATGAAGTAACACAAACATTAGATTTAGGTTTTAGGTTTTGAAGTTAAAAGGGTAAATGAGTTTATATGGTTAAGGTTTTCAAAGAACAAATAAAATTATATATATATATATATATATATATATATATATATATAATTATATTTTATATGTTTTGGGGAAAATGGGGAGATGGGGATGGGCTCCCCATTTCAGTTTGGGGATGAAAATCATCCCCATTCCCACTTATTTCCCCATTTTTCCCTAATTTTTTTTTCTTCAAAAGGGGATGGGGACGTGGAGATTTGGGGATAAAGAGGAAAATGTTCATCTCTAATACAAACCCTATATATAATTTTTTATCTCAGCATTATTTGGTGTCATATTTGACAAAAAATAAAATAAAAAATAAAAAATAATAATAATATAAGAATGACGTTTCTGTTTCCTAAGCAAAGTCCACTAATATAGAAGTATAGAACTCTTAATTGACTGTCAAATCATTCTCCAAATTACAAATTATTAAGCAGATTTAAGTTTAACCCAACTAATCCCTGGGCAGGCATATAAATAATCTTTATTTGCTCTCTTTTGTTGGTGTTTTAGCATTGTGTCTCAAAATTGTACAATCTCTTTGCTGGGAAGACTGGATAACATATCAATTATCAAGTTGTTCCTCTTTCACTATCAACACTTTCTTTTAACACATCTCTTTGTATGGCTAATCTAAAGTCAAGTGGTGGCAAATGCAATCAAAACTTATTTGAAGCTTTTAGTTTTGATCTCTTCTTTTAGAATGTAGTTGCTATATCTATATTATTTGCAATCCCTATTTGTCACTTTCCATGAAAAATCTATCATAAGTGGTTGGATATCTAAGTTGATGATCAATTACAGATCCGAACAGACTTGACTTAAAAAAAAAAAAAAAAAAAAAAAAAAAAAAAAAAAAAAAAAAGCATACAAAAAGGTTGTGTTATTTATAACAATATCTATGTGGTAATAAATTAAAGAAAATAGTTTTATTGAACAGGATGGTGGTTGAGACATTTGAAAGTATGTTTGATTTGCAAAAGGCTCAAATAAAAGTTGAATTTCACTCGATAGATGATGGTTCTTACTTCTTACAGAAAAATTATAACTATTTATTCCGATTTATTAAATATGAAGGTATCAGAAAATGAGAGAAATATAGAAAAATTCAAAAAATAAAAATAAAAATTCTAGTATTTGAAAAATTCTCAAATTTTATTTTAGATTTCAATAAACTTATCATAAAAAAATAAAAATAAAAATAAAAATCAGATTAAAATTTATAAAAATCGATATGTTTTTATTAAGATCCTTACCGAAATTAAAGTAAGGATCCATCACTTGAAAGTTCATATATAATAATAATAATAATAATAATAATAATAATAATGTCTGTCATAGCTAAATTCAAAAATCAAATGAGCTTTCATACTTTTTATTTTTATAATTTATATTTTCAATATGCTTGATTCTTTTTAATGATTTAATTGAATCCAACCCAATGAATATAATTGGTTCAATAATAATTTAACTATGCTTATACTAGTGCCTAGTATGACGCTCCCTTTATATATCCATTGTTAATATGTAAACAATTGTGTTAAAGTATGCCCTTTTAGGAGCAATGTGTAATATACAAAGTACAGTATTAACATGTCACGTGTACTCTTAGGGCTCGTTTGGTGCGCCGTACTTGATGCATTAGCACACCGTACAGTACTAATTTAGTACTGTATTGTGTTTGGTAAGATTTTATAGTCGTAATAAATTGTACGACGTACTAGTTTAGTACTATCCGAATCATATTAAACTATACTATAGGGAGAGGTGTTTCTCAACCGAATTAGACTTAATTTATATATATATATATATATATATATATATATATAATAAGGTAAGGCCAAGCAGTCTCTAGCCTCATCTTCAATGGCCGCCACCCTCCATTCGTTAAGGAGACCGGCTGACGACCTCATAGTGCGATCTCTATCGACGATGGAGCCATTGCATGTGGAAATGTCGGTGAGTCGTTGATGAGTGGAAGGTAGTTGTCGGTGGAGATGCCGATGAGTTGCTTGACTGTGGTCATGAAATCGTCGACGATGGCATGGATGATCTTGGGAGAGACAGCATAGATGATGATGGGTTGGGGATGGGGCTGCTGGTGTTGGTGGTGGTGGTGGTGACAATGGTCTAGTGGTGGTTTGGGGGTTTCTTGATCTTGTGAGAGTCTTTGTGGATGCTTAGCAACGAAGGACGAGGGCCCAAGAGCTGAAGTTGACCTTCGGACAATGGTTGTTTGTCGGAGGTGGCCGGAAAGTTTGAAGAGTCGTTCCCCGCCGATTGAAGATCCATCCACAGTCCTTTTCTTTTTATTATTATTATTTTTATATATAAAAAAAAAAAATCTGTTTTTTTTGTAAACATATCTCCACTTTCCATTAGATGGACGGTGGAGATCTAGTTTTTAATTTTTTTTTTGAGTCTGCTAATTATTTTTAAATTCAAAATTTAATATTTAAATATATTTGTTAACTGGAAAAAATGGTAATTAAATTAAGGAAGAACTTTTCCCCTAAGAGAACCCAACCAGCCACCCTAACCTGGTACTAGGAAGTACCCGATCCCTTTTAAGGCACTTGGTACAGATAAGGACCCAGTTCGTTAGGGATCCGGTCCTCCCTAAAGCGCCTGGTATGGAAGGGAGACCCGGTCCTTTTGGGACCCGGTACAGAGAGAGACGTGGTCCTTTAGGGACCCATCCTCCTAAAAAGCACCTAACACAGGGAAGGACCCGGTCCGTCAAGGACCCAATCCCCCCAAAAGTGCCTAGTGCAAAAAAGGACCCGTTCTATTAGTGACCCGGTCCTTTCCAAGACTCCTAATAGTTAGAAGGAACCCGGTCCACAAGGAACCCGACCCTCACCTAGCGTGTAGTATCAAGATGAGACCAGGCACAAGAAGTAACCCCATCGCCCAGGCTAAGACCGGCCCTTCACGCTTACCAGACCAGAGCTGATCTTCACACCCAGTTAGGTTGAAACATCTAGCGCTCCTAGGAGGGTTCTGAAACGACTTGGGAAGCTTTTTGCAAGTGACGGCCCATACCTAGGGCTGACGTTAGCCCTCATGATGGACCACATGGGAAGGGAGAAAGAGTTGGGGCAACCTGCAAAACCCCATCACCAGACCATTAATGTGAGACAACAAGCATTGAAGAAGAAGGATAAGCAATCAACAGCTAGGATCACCCAATGGCCGCGCTTCATCAACGGTCCTCTCCCCCTCCACCTAAGCCCTAGACAAAGTCAACTACCCCATGCACGAAGGAGGAAGTTGTTTTTCCTTAGCCAAACTCTCGCAAAAGCCCAACAATCACGGAGAAGGAAATGGTGAAGAAGGGCACCTGACAGTGTGCAGCAGGACAAGTGCTGACGCTGTCCCCTGCCAGGCCAAACCTTGATAGCAACGTCCCAAAGCAGCGAAGACATCCTCCGATCAATCCAAGCGCCCCAAAATGCCACATAATCGCCACATCAGCTTCGTTGAAACACCTAAAGGGACCTAGGGCATATATGGGTCAATCGTGGTGAAACAAATTATAGCACGGTGTGTATAAAACTATCTAGAGAAGGGGGGGGGGGGGGGTGAATAGATTTTAAACTTATTACCCAATTTTTCGTGTTAAGTCAAAATTACGAAATTACCCTTCACTAGATAAAGCAATAAATCAAGTAAAAAATGCGGGAATTAAATAACACTTGATTTTTACGTGGAAACCCTCACGGGAAAAACCACGGGCTAGTAAGTAAGCCACACTCGAACCTCGAATCCACTAAATATGTAAAACGATTACAATCTAATCCTGGAAGTAATCACACACCTACCTAATCCCGGTATGAGTGAACCTAGTCCAATTTGCTTGCGATCTAAGCAACCTAATCCCGGAAGCTACACACAAGACTTACTTTCTCAATGAAGAGAATAACACCCTAAGTGAATATATGAATATCCAAATGCAACATAGAGCAAGGGAAACCCTATATGCTTATCTAAGATGATGAATTTGCAATTAAAGCAATACTAGATATTAAAAACTAAATGACATGTCAAATAGTTTAGCTAATCAAGATTAAGCACAAAACCTAATTAGCTACACAATACAACTTCTCAAACATACATCACACTAATCTCAATCTTGTATCAAAAGATATATGAAAATCATACAAGTAATAAATTGAGATTGCTTGTTAAGAAAAACACAAAATATGTAAGATATTAGTGAAAAGCTTACCAAGCAAAGTATGATGAAGAATCCATGCAAGATGACATCTAGAAGATCAAAGATGATGCTAGATGATGATTGATGATCATGAAAAAGTGTTTGAGTAATTAAAAATGAGTTCTTGGAATTTTTCTTCTCTTTGAAAAATATCCTAAGTATGAAATCTGAATATGAACTCTCTTAATTGACCTAAAGTCAAAGTGGCATATATATAGGAGGCCAAACCAAAGTGTGGTCGTTTTGATAAGTTTGCCTCAAATTTGCCTTGGGCGCTGTACGTAGGGCGCTTCTATACAGCGCCCCACCTCTGTTCTCTCGGGAAAACAGAGAGGCTCTGTACGTATAGCGCCTTGTACAGCACTTTGTACAACGCCTGTACAGCGACCGAATTAAATCGATCAGGTCTTTACAGCGCTCGATGGGCGCTGTTCATACAGCGCTTTTGGGAGCGCCCAATGCAAAAATGCAATTCTAAGTCTAAGCATGACAAGGCAATTGGATATGCAAGATGCAATCAAACTAACATGCAAGAAGAGATGTTAATGAACATTAAAGCACACAAATAAGACACACAACATATAAGGATTGAACATATGCATGAGTTGTGAGTGTGCGCAACTATCTCTTCAAGACAAGTAAGCACATAGAAATTTACCTTCGGTGCTTATCAAGAATGAGGTCTTCAAAGGGCTTGAGCAATAACAACAACATCTAAGCTACCCTTACAAAGAATCCCCAACAAGTGGTTTGTCCACGAAATGAGCCAATCAACAAATGAGAACCTTACATGTGGCCCTTACGGGCACATGCCAACCACAATCCTAATTCAAAGCAACAGTTGGGATTGGTTCCGCCCATTTCGACCTAGTGACTAGGGCTCCCACCTACCTAGGCCAGGACCCCAGCATGGGGTGCACCCCGGTGGCACCATCCTAGCCTTCTAGCTCCTGCCACCTTGACACTTAACTTAGGGGGACGATGGGGATTGAGCCAGGCAATTCCCGCCTAAATGATCATCTCTCACCTACCCCTCCAACATGTACACTATAAATACCCCAACTCTTAAGGAGTAAGATATTGGTGGCAAAAAACCAAAAGCAAGTTCTAGAGAGAACCCCGCCTAATTCAAGCTCCTATGTGTCTACCCTACTTAGCTACTACCTCGCTTAGTTCAAGCTCCTATGTGTTTACCCTACTTAGCTACTATCCCACCTAGGTCAACCCAGTGATATTAGCCCTGCCTAGCTACTACTCATTCCTGACACCCTTCACTGTATTCGTTGTTGTAATATTGGTAATAACATGAGAGGCCACCTTTAATGTATGACTTTGGCAATCAATAAAAGAGCTTTTCATTACTGTTATATGATCTCTCCGTCCTACCTCTAAAGGACCCATCTCGACCTCAAACCTCGTACCAAAGAACCTTGCGTTGGTCCCTGGTAACAGGACCAAGGGCTTCCCCCAGTACCTACCCCGGCGGAAAGGAGCCACGCCCTACCCGGTACGGGCTAACCACGGTGCACCAGTACACTGTGGGCAACCGTTGTCCTAGATACATTCGACAGATTTTTCAGGATAACAATATTTATAAATGTTTAATCTAAATAAAAAATTATATTAGTCAAACAAGTACTGTCCAATACTATCCCATACCAAACAAGGTAGAGTACTAAATTTAATCGAATACAGTCCAATACTATCTATTGTAATCCTATACAATACAGTCCAGTCCAATGCTGTACGGCATGCCGAACGAACACTTAAGTAGTAATGTTTAAACTATTGTAATTAATGTGTGCCTTTAAGGAGTAGTGTGTAATGTTACATAATCAAATAAAATAAGGGATAAAAATAAAATTGCTAATGTGTTCAAAGGCACCCATTAATAAAAGAGAGAAAACCAAAAGTAACAGTTGGAAACATTAAACTTTCCTTAGTAACCATTTTTGAAAATTTAATTGTTAATAACCACTTTTTATAAAAAATTTCAATGTATGTCCATAAATTACAAGAGTACCCCTGAAATTAGTATTTTTTTTTTAAAAAAAAAATCTCAAACTTGAAATCATGGCTAAAAACTTGAATGTTGAAACATGAAATCATGACTAAAATGAAATTTGAAACTTGAAATCATGACTAAAATGAAATATGTGAAACTTGAAATCATGCCTAATTTCCTTTCTTCCCCAAATTCCCAAAATTCCCAAATTAGGTTTTTTTTGTTTCCCCTTTTTTGCAGATCACATCGCTAGCAGAGGGGGGCTCTAACGGCTGTGAATCCTAGGCGAATGACGCACGAAGCAGCAACGCACGGCAACGGCGACGGCGGCAGCGCGTAGTAGCAGTGAAGCACGACGACGGTGGCACCCCTTGGTTCGCGAAGTAGCAGCGTGCACGGCGGCACGACGACGCTACTGTCCTTCGCGAACTGCTGCTGTCCAAAAGTCAGAAGCTTGCCAGCGCTTGGCGACACCTCTAAGCACGCCGGCGAGAGAGAGATCGGGGAGAGAGAGAGAGAGAGCAGAGGAGAGAGAAAGAAAAAAAGAGAAAAAGAGAGAGAGTTTATTTGGGATTGTTTTTATATGGGGGTATTCAAGTAAATTTACAAAAACATGGTTATTAACAATTAAATTTTCATTTGTGGTTACAAACAAAATTTCCATATTATATGTGGTCATTTTTAGCAATTTCCACTTAATAAAAACCCATATAAGAAAAAAAAAATCCAATATGTAATAGACACTTTCACCCAAAAATGTATTGAGACATTTTGTTCACTTGATTCCACGGAAATCAAGCTGTATATGTTAACCAAATGAAATGTTATTTAATAATTAATATCCATATCACTCTGGCATTGATATTATTGGGAGATTATTATTATTATTATTATTATTTAAACTATTACAATATTTTGAGATCGGAGGAGTAGTATGACTTGAAGCCATAACCTTTTGGATATATGTATGAGAGGCTTACCACTGAGCCAATCTCATCTTGTCGATTATTATTATTATTGTAAAAAGGATATTATTGGAAATTATTGGGCATATGTTATTGGGTTATTTTATGTCCAAATAAATATACTGTTTGTGTGAATAAGGGATACTTACAAAGTACATATCCCTCATAATTCAAGTAGTGTGCACCTCTCATTCTATATTTATAGTGAGTGGTTTGAGTCTCGTCATATATATTTACATGTATAGGTATCGTAGGAGTAGATATCACAGCATATTAAAGGAGTAGATATTGCCTGCTATTGAGAGTAACCATTCGGTGTCGGATTAAAAAAAAAAAAAAACAAAGCTTTTACTTCAGTGCTTAAGAAGCAAGTACAACACTTGTATTATAATGAGATTTTCTTGAGTTAAAAAAAGATGAAAAGGGTTCGAATCTATTAATCTTTCTTTTGTTTGGGCTTAACGGCTAACATCAACTTAAATTTGTGACTTTAATGTTAATCCATTCATTTGGTACAGATCTAACGGTGAAGATGAATAGTAAATGACAACTCTTAGATTTATAAACCAAAAGGATAGATGAAGATTGAAGTCACGTAAATTTTAAGTTGATTTTCACTAACCCTTCTACTTTTGTTTATACTTTATAAATTTATTAAAAAATACATGGGCAAATTCACAAATTTACCCTGAGTTTTACCTAAAAGGCATAATATTCAACAATTGGACATTTTTTTTTTTTTTTTTTTTTTAAATTTTACATAGAACCAGTCATCTCTCCAGTGTGATAATAACACTATTAAAAATAAAATAAAATAAAAAATTGGGCTCTATCACAAATGATAGTTCTAAGTCAAGGTGAACACAATCTACAAAGAAATGCATTGTTGACTGCATTAAAATAAACCCTCTTTTACAGATATATCAGATGAGACACCACATCAAGAAATGTCCCACCCACTCTACTCGCTCTAATCTACAAAACTAACAACCCTAGAAATCCAAACTTGCTTCACAACTGGTGGCTAGGCCAACTGTTGCAGCTGAGGAACATGGGACATTATTGATTGACCGCATAGACGGGACATGCTGTGTACAGGCATACACAAGGTCCACCACCTTCTGGAATGTCAAAGGAAGAAGAAGAGATGCCAGGAACCAGGAACCAGGAACTCTAGGTAGCAATGTGACTGCACCAAAGGTGTGGCCCATTCGAATATACTTTGCCACCCCATCGAATCGACTGCCTATGCAGCCCTATGACCACTTACAATTTCCAACAGCGGAACTCCAAAGCTGTAAACACCACTTTTCATCGTAAGTTCGTTTCTGTAGACAAATTATGGAGCAAGGTATCCATATGTTCCACCTGCCATTACTGTCCTCTCCTGCATCACTTCCCATGGCACAAACTTTTACAGAAACACCCATTAAATGTGCTCCAAACTCTTCATCAAGCAATACATTATCGGCATGAATATCCTGATGCACATGTGGCTGCTTAACCTTGTCATGCAAGAACCTGTTTCAATGTGACAGGAGTAAATAAATATAATAAAAGCATTATATAGTATAAACTGCGTCATAAGCAAGATTATAATGTTTTCAAAACCAATAAAAGCTTCTCAGCTTTCTGTAAAATTTTGGCAAAAATTAATTTACTCCATATCGCAGACGTAAAAACTACTTAACAAGAAAGGCAAAAGGATAGTAACGCAACCTATAATAAAAGTAACGTTCAGCTGTAGAAAAATTATAGCAAAAGTTCATATTTACATTAAAAATGCACTTAACTATAACTAAGCTGATTATCGGCAATAACATGCAAATCCAGAATAACACCGAAGCATATCAAGAATCAAAATAGTAACAGCACCAATTTCATAATACTGCATTTACTCACATCAGAGGCTGAAGGACTAATACTTACGCTATTCCTTGAGCAAGAGTCGTAGCAATTTTCATTCTCATTATCCCCACCCTAGATCCATCAGGTAGAATGCCACTATACGAAACACCAGTTTTGGCATCTACTAGAAGACGATTCCCTTCACTAAGATTATTAGTAATCGACCTCTACTCCTAGATGGTGAACACCTCCCATAATTGGGGAATCAATGTAGAACCGGCTCGATTAGAAAATTTGTGAGATCTCTATTCCACACTAATGAACTTGGCCTTCACTTTGCTTGTATGCAAGGACCAAATTAAAACAAATGTTCTGAAGAGGATCAACCCACTTACAACTCCCAAGGTATCCTGATGGCAGTGGAAGTGATATAACATTTATTCTCTGGAGAAAAAGAAAAAAAAGTTCATAAAGATTTTCTCAAGAGTCATGGCAAATTTAACAATTGACTAAAAACCCTGACAATATAAAACTAAATTATATCAACATAACCAATTTTAATTTTATTTCCAAAGGGGAAAATTTGGTAGGAATAGATAATACAAAATTCAGATGCACAGCAATCTGACCGAAATGTTCAAGTGAGGTCTTACCAAAATTAAGCATGCAAATATAGGCATGAGCTGCGCTGTATCTCTCAACCACAGGAGAGTGGAGCTGTAGAGTTCAGCTCTTCATACGATGACAGGGAAGCCGAGGGTAATACAGCATAGTAGAGTTCAGCAGTTTTCTGATTTCTATTTACAACAGAAAAGAACATATGTAGAAATGTAATACAGCACAGAAGATCATTACAGGCTCTACCAAAACTGATTACAAAATCATCCAAAATCTTTATCTCCTTACAGTAAATATAGGTTCAGCATTCAAGGGGAGGAGACTCCAATAAGAACCCTCACTGTCAATACAACAACTATGCCATTTTATCCTATAAGTACCAACTGGAAATTTTGAAACATCAAGCAAGCAGTTTGAGAAACCCTGTCCTCTCTCATTCGGTTCAAAATCCGCAAACGCAATCACATGTTTACCATTGTTATCGATATCATTATCCCTACTGCGCTTACCATAGTTGGTCTTTTTTGAACACTCTGTCACGTATCGAAACAGTCTTTCGTTCATTTCTACCGGGTCAGTGTTTTCCCAAGCTAGAGAAGTGGATGGCATTTGCTCCGTGTTTTGTCCATTTGAAGCAGGCTTCGGAACACAATAAAGGATGCAGTAGAACATAGTCAGCCGAATTGGGAGATCAGGTGGCTTGTTTTTTAATTGAAGACAAAGATGTAGCGATAGATGGAAGCCTTCCAAGACAGAAATCCTGTCTTGGTTTCTTGTGTCTGCATTGGAGACAAAGAGCTCTGACCCAACACACGGCCTGAGTTTAAATGTAATTTTTAAATATTAGAATGCACCTAAGATGAAAAACAAAATCATAATAGTAAGGAAACTATAATCTGCTTATCAGTTTTGAATCTAATCAAAATAATCTTAAAAGAGTCTCATTATGCACTTTGTTTGCTTAATAATACATACCTAACTCTGAAGAAATACTTTGGCGCTCGGAAAGGGATACGTATCCATTTCAAAATTACTTTTGATAGAAGTTGTAATCCATTCTTGGTAATTTGAGATAGATTATCCTCATTGTGCACTTTCTTTGCCTCATTTTGTAAACAAACAATACCACAAACAGCATATCTGCAGACATCGACTACATCTTTAACTTCACAACCATTGTTAAATATCTGATTTCTAGATTGCAAGTGAAAACAGTTCTGGGACCATCCGCTGGTCTCCAAAATCAAGCAGAGATTCGTACAGATCTCACAATCTAGACTCCACAGCCTCCCAACCAAATTTTGTATCACAATCATGGGTGAACAATTCTGTGAGATTTCAAGACCACAAGTTGTTAAAGTTTCAAAGACAGGTAGGGATGGGATATATAGTGCAAATCCAGCACTAACAGCCAACAGCGAACAACTTAGAGCAAGTGCTTTGATTATTTTTGAACTTTTGCAGTCCATGCCAATGAAAGATGTGGCAATTAGATCAAACTCCTGTGATAACCTCTTCAACTGAAAAGATGTTCGAGTAATCTGTTTCAAGAATTTATGGCTCTCAACCATCATATTTTCCCCAACCTGTATGTTGTCCTGTTTATATGGAATAGCGTTCAAGGCTTTGAATATCTCCACCAATGCTCCAAGAACCTTTGCTCTTAGAGCCAAAAACCATCTCTGGAAACAAAATGTTTTGCCAGATGTAAAATTGGTTTCCAATGCATTTCCTGCCAGGCAAAGCCTCTGGTGAGCCACAACAAGTGCTTGACTGTAATCAGGCTCATTGGTATTCCCAGCTACTTCTTGGCCAATTTCACTTAAATCATCCCTAGAAAGTGTGATAAGAAATTCCTTTATCTCGAAACAATTCCCTGAGATGGGCCCTTGTTTTGGTAAGATAAGAAGCTGGATTATTCTTTCAGAATAAACCCACTGAGATAATGATTTTAACCAGCAACGACAGGTATCAGATTGAACCTTCATTATTAATTGTGCAAACATAAAATCAGCTGAGATCCATGCTCCATGACATATTGCATATATTCCAGCTTTATAAGCAGGCCAGCTATCCCTCTGTATCAACATTCTATGTGCAAACTCAAGGCTACAGAGTTCATGCACAGTAAAGTAATTTTGACAAAATATTTGGGAGGTTCTATGAACTCTTCCAGCTTCCTCATCCCCGTTAACCATGCAACCCCATATGACATAAGAATGCAATAGAGAGTAGATAGTGTGTGTATAGCAATCAAACAAGTTACATCGACATACCCACTCAACCAGAAGCTTTACTTTGTCAAAGACTTGATTAGTTATGGCCCCAGCTTCATTGAGACTTTCAAGGCAGGACATCAAAATTCTGTTTATGATACATACAAGCTTTGAAGTGGTGGCTTTGTTCTGTTCTTCTATGAACTCCACATCAACTGCTGAATCGGCTTGCCGGCCAACCATGACATTGTTATAAGTGTTCACAAGGTGTTCAATGAATAAATGAACCTTATCCAGCACCAAGAAACCAAGATCCGGATGTTCATCAACGAGGAGAAGAAGAAGATTGAGAAGGCTTTGGACTTTTTGAAATACTGTGGAGCAAAACTGAGACAAATCCAACAATGGCTTCAACAGCAAGGTGATCTGATCCATAATTAATGACACAACCTGTGATGGTAGAGGTAAGGTACAAACTCCACCAGATCCCATTTCTGTTCTTCGAAACTTGGTTACTACGCTTACCAGCACTTCAGTGGCTTGGAAGCTCTTTGATGCAATTGGAGATCGGGATGCATTATCAACAATTGCTAATAGCTCAGCGAATTCAGGCATGTCAAACCAAGACAAATTAGTTGGTGTGCACAGAAGAATCTGCAAATTGCCTCCAATGAATCAATAAGCCATAAATCTAACAATACTAAGTTACAGGCTCAATAGATGAGTTCAGGAATGACCTGGCGAAGAATCTGCAGAGCTTCACATTGCATGGTTGATGAAACCCCAGGTTCATCTATCATGCTGAACAATGCTTTAATTACACTTGCAGCACTAATGAGAGAGTGACACATTCCCTTTGCAAAAATAAAATGCAGACATCTTAATGCAGTTGCTCGCACACACAAAGTTTTCTCATGGCTAAGAAGTGGTAGAAGCAAATCCACCTGCATCCAAATAGCAAGGTTTTTAAAACATAGTCAACAAAGGACTTCAAAACATGCAACACCATAACCTTTGACCTTATCTTTTGGGCAGACAAGGGTCATCATCCATCTTAATCACACCGACTTTCACAGCTCCTAATTTCCTAACTTATCAATTATTAAAATGTTTAAACTCTATGTAATTTCACAAAAGTTAAGAACAAAAATTTATAGAGAGAGAGAGAAAGTAAAGTAAAATTTTGCAAGCAAACCGCAAAATATATACACCTTTTGGCCTGATGACAAGCTGAAGTACACTGTCTAGTACATATAAGCGAAGCCTTTTGGCCATGTTAAGAAAAAGAAGATGAGCATTTTCCAAAGCGGCGGCCCCTAAACACACATAAAATCACCATAAATGAATGGAATTAGTACCTGTTCAGTAATAAGAAGAGTTGATTTGCAAGCAAGTTTTGAGAGTGAAACCAGCATTGTAAACAAAAAGTCATCTCCTGAAGAGTCAAACACAAGCTTTAGACCTGTCTGCATGAAATTGATGATTAGAGGATGATAGAAGTAGAAATAAGGAACATGCCTGCTAAAGAAATTAATCAAAAGAAATAATTTTAACACCAAAGATAGAATTGCATAATGATCGCTATTGCAGAATGATTTGCATATATAATATGTTCATAAACTTTACATGTTATGAAACTCTTCTTCCCAATAGTTTGAATAGAGACAATTGATCATTGCTTGCTAGTCTTCTCTAGCAAACGTTAAATTAATTTTTCATACTCTATAGGCACATTTCTTGATATGATAATTTTCTTCATAACATCTTAATCTCACAAAGACCAAAAACATTTGTATGCAATTTAAAACAGAGAAAAGTCATGATGCTTAAAATATGCTTAAATGTTGATTAGCTGAATTATAACTCAACCAAGACATTATACATGAGCAAAAGTTTGAGGGTAGTATTTGACTATTTACAAAAATTGAAAAATCCAAAGCATAGCAGACACAATAGTATATATTTGGGTCCAAGAATGGGAAAGCTAATGATTAGTAGAAGCAAAATTTATATAATCAAAGATAAGTCAGAAATACGGTAGTTCAAAGTTTGTAATCACTAAACAATTAGTACACACATAGGCCGTACAATAATAGTGTGAACAAATTGTATAAAATTAATGTCCACGCATGGTTACAGGTTCATATTCATGCAATCCTGATACCAACTAGAACAAACTAGAACAACATTCTTTGCAAATCAGCACATTTGTTTGTAACTTGTAAGTTAAATGGATTCAGAGAGAATGATGAAACCTTGTAAGCTCTATTTGCAGTAGAGAATGAGAATCCCATTTTTGCAAAAACTCGCACTGCAGCCAGCCTCACAGTGGAGACTGTTTCAGGATAAGTAACTATATTAACCAGCATCTCTAAGACAACAGATGCAAAGTCATCTGCTAACTCAGAAAAGCAACCTGCAGCAAACAATGATGCTCTTACCTGCAAAAACCAAAACAAAGGTTGCAGATCTTTTGCACTCAGTTTTACACAAAAATCTTTCAGAATCATAAATACCACACAAAAGGATATCATCATCGAAGAAAGATTACATTTTCCTTTTACTTTAAGGTTAGATGGTTGACAGAAATCCAGTGCAGTGCATATAATTATAAGATGATAAAATCAATTAAGATATTTCCTCTGCCACTTCTCATGTAAAAATCCAACACTTTCACCTTATTTTCACTGGAACTTCTGTTGTTTCCAGACTTATTGCATCCGACCATGCCATAAGAATGAGAAACTCAACATGTTTGAATTAGACATGAAACGCCAATAAACAGCCAGTAAACAGAAAGCTCCTTAACGCAACTCACATAGAGATACATACATGTACCCACATATCCTAAACACTGTATGACAATCTTTCCAGATTTGTATATCAATGCCATCCCTGGGTGTATAACAAAATTATAATTTATATAAATACATTAAACATCTTAATTTATAAGTTCAGAATTTTAGATTTTTATCAATTTGTAAAATTAGATTAGTAAGGCAATTAGATGATGAAAAAGAAGTTCAACTCTTGAACTGCAGAATTATCAATGGTAAATTAAAATAGCTTTAACAGAGAATACTCCACTGACCTCCAAAACATTAGAAGAGACCAGGCTGGAAAGTACTAGATATCGTATCTGAGCACTGTCTTTTGCAAAATCAGCCCAACAACCAAACAGTACTAAAGCCAATGCTCTTGACTCAATGTCCCCCGAGTCAAAAACAACCTTTACTCTTTTCAACAGTTCCAAGTGGTTGTGTACCCTAGATTTGGCCAAAATCCCTTTAATTCGTTTACTTTTGTTCTTGTCTCTGTGGTGTCTAAGCAATGATAAAAAAACCCTGACAATTGAAAACCTAATAAGTCTGTCCCCCAGTAGAAATGCATCAGCAAGCCGTAAGAAGATGGTGTTTGCAAACAGCCTCTCCTCCCTTGGAACTAAACCAAACATATTGTACACTGTCATTGTAGCTTCTGGTTCTCCATTCCATTGCTCCAGTCTTTGTCCAATCTGTAATATCGCCTCAACACGTCTACCTGAATAGTCATTGCCTCTCAGTTTAAAAGAGTTCAAATCAAAACCACACATGAAATATATATAATCTCATAATAATAATTGGTGCTCTAACTCACCAGAGTTTTTGGAGCGAAGTGCCATCTCAAGCTCAATGCTCCATTCCATGGCACAAGCAGTAGAATTTCTCTCCATAACTGCTTCTTCAAAACCCAATTATTTTATTCGACCACCTGAGCAAACAGACTCTCCAAAAATCCAATCTTCTATTCTTCTCTTCTCTCCCTCTTATCTTTTTCAATTTTAGGGTTTCTCTGAATCTGTCTGTCTGTCTCTGATCTGGGATTTTATTTATACAGTATTATTTTTTTTCTTTTCCTGCGATTTTTATTGGGTGATGACGGAACCGCTTGCATGTCACAGTGACAAGTGTTTTTTCTCTATCAAGCCATGTCGTTTGATAATTTTATTTTATTTTTTAAATAAACCTAAGCTGTAAAGAAACCTGTCCAAGTATGCATGCAATTAGGTCCACATCCACTAAGAGCATAATAACTTGATAAGAAACTGCAATTTACGAACACACAAATTTGTCATTCCTGTTATAATAGCTCTTCAATTGGCTATGACAGCAATTATCATCACCAAAAAGCCAGTTAAAATCCCCATATGCAGGAACCAGCAGATCGAATATCACTTTTCATAAATCAAAAAAAGTCATGTGAAGTTGGATAAAGCAATTACGTGATCAGAAGTTAAATCCCCATCAAAATTTTGTACTCAAAACACATACTCACTATCATAGACAAGAAGTAAAATAAAAATTACCATGTTTAGCCATTATCAGATACAATGCTATGCTCCTACTCACAAATGCTATTTTTCTTTTTCACTTGCTTTTCCTAATTTCTACAATAGTAATAGAGGAAAACCAAAATGAGCTTCATTTTTCAAAAACCAAGCAGAGAGGTGCCTAATCTGAAATGCTATTATCACATCCGATCGAAAACATGATGAATGATTAGCTTTCGTATGGTGGAAAGAGTCACCGGAATCGAAATATACAACAAGCCACCAGAATGTAGACAATTAATTGGTTTATATGATAATTAGCTAAAATAAACAATTATGAATGATGTGTCCAAATATCCAGTCCCCACATCCCCACATTCACGCAGATCGTGCACGAGCAGGGGAGTTGTTGTTTCAATTCAATTATTTGATATTGTTGTTTCAATTCAGTTATTTGATTGTTTATTAATTCTTGTTAATTGAGGCATCAGAGATGCTTTAGTGGAGTCAGTTATTAAGTGCATCAAGTAGTTGTTGTTGGCATTTGTTAATGCCTTAGTGGAGTCCTGATTTCTTGATAAGTGGGTTGTGTTGACATACACCACTAACCCATTATCTCCTGGATTTCTTGAGTCATATTTGTTTGTTGCATTACTAAAAATGTATGGCTTGTTGCCGGGCTTATAAATAGCCAAGATAACAGATTGAATGAAAACCATCAAGTTATACAAATATCTTTCTCTATGTTATTTCTCCTCTCTTCACTTCTAAATTCTTCTGTTCTTACTTCTTCGGAAAAGTACGTATCAAATTGGTATCAGAGCCTTTCGGTTCATGGAGACTCGTGCCAAGTCCAACGCTGAGTTCCGCAACGACGTTAACGAGATACTAGCTCGTCATGAGTCTAGCTTTGATCACATTAACGCTCGTCATGAGGCTAGCTTTGAGCAAGTTAACGCCTCCTTGAAAACCTTAATTGCACAGATGCAGGCCTTGCAAGTTCGTCAACCTCAAACCACTCTTGACAGAGATGACAACCCATTTGCAGCTGGAGAAAGTTCACACAGCCAACGCCCATCACACATTGACAACACCAACACCTACCAGTTTGCTTCTCACGACCAAAACCATACACAACTCAAACTTTCATTTCCAAAATTCAGCGGAGTCGATCCTACGGGTTGGATTTACAAAGCCGAGCAATACTTCAGTTTTAAAAATATCAGTCCGCAACACCAAGTCCAGCTTGCTTCCTTTCATTTGGATGACATTGCTTTACAGTGGCACAGATGGTTCAACAAATTCGGAGGACCCCTTACTTGGAACGAGTTCACCAAGGCAATTCTTCAGCGTTTCGGGCCAACGGATTACGAAGATCCCTCCGAATCTCTTACCAAACTTAAACAAACAACAACCGTCAACGCTTATCAAGAGGAATTCGAGAAGTTGTCTCAAAGAGTCGACGATTTACCGGAAAATTATCTGGTTAGTTGTTTCATTTCTGGGTTGAAGGATGAGATACATTTGGATGTGAAGGTTAACAAACCAAAAACATTGGCGGCTTCAATTGGAATCGCACGGTTGATCGAGGAGCGCAACAACCTCCAACGTAGAACCAACAATTCAGGAAGAATTCAAACTGCAGCAGCGCGAGCTTTACCCACCCATACTGCTGGCCTACTTGGATCAGCACCAGGTCAGAAGACAGGTCAGAAGACAGGTCAGCCCACTTCCATCCAATTTAAACGCATAACCAGCCAAGAAGCAAGAGACCGACGTGAGAAAGGATTGTGCTACTACTGTGATGAAAAGTTTGTACCAGGCCATAACTGTCGCAGGCCCCAACTCTTTATGATTGAGGATCTTCCGAGCACTGACGAGGAAGTTATTCATGATGAACAATATGTGCCAGAAAACATTGAGCCAACAATACTGGAAATCTCTTTTCATGCAATATCAGGTGCCACTCATCCGCAAACTATCCAAGTAGTCGGCCAACTGGAAAATAAGAATGTCAAGGTGTTAATTGATGGAGGGAGCACACACAATTTCATCGATCAATCTGTGGTCACGAAGTTTGGATTACCAGTCGTCCGCGATAGAACTTTTCAGGTAATGGTGGCCAATCGTGAAAAGATTGAATGTGCTGGAAGGTGTATGGCGACATCGATAGTTATTCAGAATCATCATATTCAGGCCGACTTCTACATCCTCCCAGTCGCGGCATGCCAAGTCGTCTTGGGGGTCCATTGGTTGGAAACTTTGGGACCAATTGAGACAGACTATCGGAAGTTAACAATGACCTTCAACCAGAATGGTACCAGCTGCACATTCCAAGGACTCGACCGATCGTCCCTCGAAGCATTGAACAAAAAGGAAATGATGCACCTGGAAGGTATGGGATTTTTTTTTCAAATTAACCTCTGCACTACAAACACAGGTACACCTAGACATCCACCCGAACTTGAGCTTATCTTGAAAAGATTTCAGCATGTATTTGATACTCCACAGCAATTGCCACCAAACCGACCATATGACCACCGTATTCTCCTGTCACCAAATCAATCTCCAATTAGTGTCAGACCATATCGTTACCCGTATTACCAAAAAACCGAGATCGAGAGGTTAGTGAGAGAATTTCTGGAGTCCGACGTCATTCGACCTAGCCACAGTCCGTTCTCCTCTCCTGTGCTACTTGTCAAGAAACATGATGGTACATGGCGGTTTTGTGTCGATTATCGAGCATTGAACAATATCACGATCAAGGACAAGTACCCTATTCCAGTGATCGACGAGCTCTTAGATGAATTACATGGTGCGACCTTCTTTTCAAAGCTGGATTTAAGGTCGGGATACCATCAAATACGAGTCCATAAAGACGATATACACAAGACGGCATTTCGTACTCATGACGGCCACTACGAATTCACAGTAATGCCTTTTGGCCTCACCAACGCTCCTTCAACTTTTCAAGGTCTCATGAACGATCTCTTCAAACCTCATCTTAGGAAATTCGTGTTGGTCTTCTTTGACGACATCTTGGTATATAGCCGGAATTGGACCGACCATCTCCTTCACCTTCAAACAGTACTGCAGATTCTGTCAACCAACAATTTATACGCGAAACATTCTAAATGTTGCTTCGGAGTCAGGCAAGTGGATTATTTGGGACACCTGATCTTAGAAGAAGGGGTGGCCGTGAACCCTGAAAAGATTCGAGCAGTCCATGATTGGCCAATTCCAACTACAACAAAGGGAGTTCAAGGGTTCTTAGGCTTGGCAGGGTACTACCGAAAGTTCATCCGCGGTTTCGGAGGGATGGCTGCACCTCTCACACGATTACTGACCAAGGATGGTTTTCGTTGGACAGCGGAAGCAGCCGAAGCATTTGTCCAATTAAAATCAGCACTCACATCCACTCCAGTACTCCAACTTACTGATTTCTATCAACCATTTATCATCGAAAGCGACGCCTGCGGAGTAGGAATCGGAGCCATATTGATTCAACATGATCATCCAGTGGCATTTTTTAGTGAAGCATTAAAAGGTACTGCCTTGCTCCTTTCCACTTATGAAAAAGAAATGCTAGCCATCGTCAAAGCAATCCGAAAGTGGAGACCATACTTACTAGGTAAACCTTTCGTCGTCCGAACTGATCATAAAAGTTTAAAATACCTCCTGGAACAACGGATCACAACGCCTACCCAGACTAGATGGTTACCAAAAATTCTTGATTATGACTATGTCATCCAGTATAAGAAAGGTAAAGAGAATCAAGGTGCCGACGCACTTTCTCGAGTTGCTGAATTCGAATTTCAGGCTATATCTTTACCTGTGGCAAATTGGTGGAGCACGCTACAACAAAAGGTACAGCAGGACTCTTTTTATCATCAGTTCTTGACATCAAATACAACTCCAAGTCAGCCAAGCCTTGTTTATCGTGATGGAGTGTGGTTTAAAAAAGAGAGGATCTTTTTTAGTCCAAACTCCTCTCTAATTTCCGCAGTATTGACCGAGTGCCACTCTACATCAGTTGGAGGCCATTTCGGCTACCATAGAACCCTCAGCCGCGTGAAGTCTTGCTTCTTTTGGCCAAATATGCGTTCTTTTGTCAAGGAGTTTATACGCAATTGTGATGTATGTCAGCGCTGCAAACATGAGTGTACCAAGCCAGCTGGACTCCTTCAACCTCTGCCTATTCCGGATAAAATTTGGTCAGATATTTCAATGGATTTTGTGGAAGGGCTACCGTCGTCGCAAGGCATGACAGTCATTATGGTTGTGGTGGATCGCTTGAGTAAGTATGCACACTTCATTCCTTTGAAACATCCATATACGGCGTTGACCGTGGCTAAAGCTTTCTTAGATCAAATTGTGCGTCTTCACGGCCTGCCTACTTCTATTGTCAGTGACAGAGACAAGGTTTTTGTCAGTACCTTTTGGAAAACATTATTTCACTTGCAGGGTACACACCTCCACATGAGTTCCAGCTACCATCCCCAAACCGACGGGCAGACAGAAGTGGTCAACCGGACCCTAGAATAATATCTACGATGTTTTACAAGCGACCAACCCAAACGATGGCTTGACTGGATTGCATGGGCAGAATATAGCTACAACACTTCTACCCATTCTGCTACTAAATTTTCTCCGTTTGAAGCTGTTTATGGGATACCTCCACCCACTATGCTCTCCTACATCCCAAACACTTCGAAGGTTCAGGCTGTGGACACGTTGCTTCGCGACCGTGATGATATTTTACGGACATTGAGACAGAACCTCATTGTAGCTGGAAATAGAATAAAGATTAAGGCTGATCTACATCGCCGAGAGGTTAATTTTGAGGTGGGTGATTATGTCTACTTGAAACTCCAACCGTATAGACAGAAGTCGGTCTCTTTTCGCAGCAACCTGAAGTTATCCCCCCGATTCTTTGGTCCATACAAAGTTCTTGCGAGGGTTGGTTCAGTTGCGTATCGTCTGGAGCTGCCACCGGATTCAAAGATACACGATGTGTTCCATGTCAGCTTGCTTAAACGGCAACTTGGGCCTCTTCCCCCACTCTCACATCATCTTCCACCTACTTAAGATGTTTCGGATCTGTTGCCCCAGCCAGAGGCGGTCCTAGATCGGCGTATAATACAGAAAGGGAAATACCGGCCTAAATCAGAAATCTTAGTGAAATGGGCTAGCGCGTCTCCTGAGAATGCGACATGGGAAAATCAATGGCGTTTTCAGCGTACTTATCCCTTATTCATCCTTGCAGACAAGGATAGTCCGAGTGGGGTGGATTGATGTGTCCAAATATCCAGTCCCCACATCCCCACATTCACGCAGATCGTGCACGAGCAGGGGAGTTGTTGTTTCAATTCAATTATTTGATATTGTTGTTTCAATTCAGTTATTTGATTGTTTATTAATTCTTGTTAATTGAGGCATCAGAGATGCTTTAGTGGAGTCAGTTATTAAGTGCATCAAGTAGTTGTTGTTGGCATTTGTTAATGCCTTAGTGGAGTCCTGATTTCTTGATAAGTGGGTTGTGTTGACATACACCACTAACCCATTATCTCCTGGATTTCTTGAGTCATATTTGTTTGTTGCATTACTAAAAATGTATGGCTTGTTGCCGGGCTTATAAATAGCCAAGATAACAGATTGAATGAAAACCATCAAGTTATACAAATATCTTTCTCTATGTTATTTCTCCTCTCTTCACTTCTAAATTCTTCTGTTCTTACTTCTTCGGAAAAGTACGTATCACTGAAAAACACATAAATCATTTGACAAGAGTTTATATAAGTTGTGCGAGATACAAATAAAACATATGTAGTGTTGTGCGTTATCTAAAGCATTATCCAATGAAATCAAAGTAGAACAACAGTAACATAAAATGAAAAACGGTACACGAGTAAAACTAAATAATTAGAAGAATTCATTTTATATATACAATTATACAAAACAACATAGTAGTGAGCGAAAGGAATGCGATGACTTGCACAAACGTGCCAGCCGAATTCGAAACAAATCACATCATAATAACCCAATTCTTATTGAAGCTGCTTTTGAAGTTAAAAGGGTATGAAAATTGCTCAATAATTCAATTATAAATTGCAGCTGGGCTCATAATACTCAGTGAGACAATTCATCATACATGTGTCTCAAAGCTAATACCCATTCAATCAATTGAAAAAAAATAAGAGAGAGAGAGAGAGAGAGCAAAGCTTTGAGAAAATGGTGGAGAGAGACCTTGGAAGACAGACGACGGCGGCGGGAGAGGGTCTCCCAGTTGCTCGAAACCCTATGATCCTCACTCACTCACTCACTCAGTGGTTTATGGTTTTTTTTTTTTTCCTTTATTTATTTATTTATTTTTTGATAATGTTTTTCCTTTCTTCCTAGGGAAAGTATCATCCCCCCGTTTGCCCGATTGTTAAGACGAGGACGAGGGCGAGGTTTGGCCAAGCGAGGACAATGTTTGGTCATATTGGCCGGTCTTCCCCCTCAAATTGAAAAAAATGCATTATATGCAGGGTACTTAAAATCAATAGATATACCGAAATAACCATCGATATATCTGTATTTTGGACGGACGGATATCGAAACAGGTAAATATCCAATATCCTGCAGAATATCCAGCCGATTTCGAAATATCTGTAAAAATCCACCGATATTCTCGAAATATCCCGAAATTCCCGAAATTCATGAATTTCACCTCGAAAGTCCATGGATATTTTGCATATTATTAAAATAATTTTTTTAATCCTAAACAATTAAATTATTGTTAAAATAATTTAGCTTGAAAATTATTTTAGAAGAAGCATTAACAAATTTATAAAAATTTCCAACATAATAGTAAATAGTAAAATTATTGAATACTTGAAATAAAATTGGATAAAAAACCAAAAAGTGGATGTGTAACATATGTAAAATTTTGTGAAAGCAATTTGAAAAAAAAAATTGTTTGTGACTCAAATGTGTAAAACTAATTCCAAATAGTATTAAATATGTACCAATCAATTTATAAATATGTAGAATTGATTTTTTTGTAACTTTGTGTCGACATTCCAAATAAAAGAATCTTAAAATATATGAGCCACTGTACCAAGTTCTGAGATTGGTTGATACAGAAGTTGTACCCACTATACCTATCGTGTATGAGTTAATGCGTATGATGAAAGATACAGTAAAACAACAGAGAGAGAGTAAATGAGTTCTAAACATTATACAAGACCGATGGGATAAAATGCTCAATCACCCACTACATGTGATCGGTCATTTATTGTATATGTTTTTGATCCCCATTCCTCCAATCAATTGCTTGTTTCTCGAGTCTTTTTGGGATTTAATTTGTGTGTTTGAGCATTTTTCAGGTTATTGGATCCAAATGATATGTTTGACGTATTTCAGAGAAAAAAGGTGATTTTGGTAGATTTGAGGGACTTTTATGCAAATGGCCATCAACCATCATGAAAGACCGCTGTCAATTTCCACACAGTGCATGCAAGCGGTGCAAAAACAGTGTATACCGCTGCGGAATCGCTCTGGCTCTCGCAGCGGTAGCCCGTCTCAGTGCAGATCATCAATATTGCGGGGCCCATATCTCTCAGCTCCGATTGAACTGTGTGTCCTGCCACCTATGGATTTGAAGCCCCGGAAGTCTAGTTTCCAACCCAATTTACGGATTGTCGATCCAAATTTTCTAGAAGAAGTTATGTCCGTTTTAGTTCCCAAAGGTCAGATCAGTCAGTCATAAAATCCGCGAATACTTTCGGGATTTGTTTCGTAAGTTGTCGGAACGGGAAATATTACCTTCTTGGACATGTGTGAGAGTCTTGGGAAGCAAGTAGACATCTAATCCTTATCTTCCTTCAATAAGTAATCAATTTGGATGGATTAGGAAAGAAATAGAATTCCAAATAGGCTTGTATTCTCAAAGGGAATATATTTCCTTGTTGTTTTAGGTCATGGCCTTGCATCTACACCTATTTAAACCCCTTTGAAACCTAATTTCGGGAGACCAGCTAGAGAGCCAGCCAAGGGAGGTCCCAAGCCACCAAGGGGGCCATCCCCCATCACCATCATCCATCTTTACACATCGAGGGTTTGCAAGACGAAGAAGACTCACCATGGAAGATGGGAAGAAGTCGTTGAAGGCCTCAATGGGTTTTATCTCCTCTATCTCTTGTCTTGTTATTTTCATGATGTGTAACTAATCCATACTAGGGAATCATTGTGAACCTCTATGAATACTCTTTGTTAGAATTGACTATATTTTCTTAATTTAAGTTTTGATTCATTCAATTCATTCTACGTCTCAATTCATTCTACTCTAATTGATCTTTTGGGGATGCTAGCTCGAGAGTAAGGTAAACATGTGCTCTATCTTGTTCTTATTGTTTGGTTCTTTTCATGAGATCTTTTGCATACAAATCAAGCGTTCTTTCAATGATATATTCATATGCGATAATAATTTGAAATTTCTTGTGCATAAATTCCATTCGCATATGCTTGATGAGTGTATTTGCCTAGGTTCTGTGTGAAAATATGAGCGATATCTTGTGAGAATTAAAGTCGAGGCGAATTATATCTATGGCCTTTTGACCAATGTGTCTTTGAAGCTAGAATATTTTGAGCATGGGCTTTTCATTCAAACTAGCAATGCATTCAATTTTGTGACTTAATTTTAGTCTTTACTTATTGGCTCTAGCATGCATTGGCTTTGAATGGTACATGTGAGTTTGCATCTTGATTATTTGGTTCTTCGCAGAAATATGTTTGTGGGTAGCATAGCTGTAAACCCTCAGGAGACAAAACTCCTCCTACTAAGGACACCTAGAGGTTTAAAGGCTTGTAGCATATGCTCAATGCTATCGTGTTCCCTACGAAAGTGGCATAGTTTAAAAGTTTTGTTTTTAGGTTTTTAGGTTTTGTTCTTATTTTAGTTTTGCTCGAGGACTAGCAAAAGATAGGTTTGGGGGTATTTGATCGGTCATTTATTGTATATGTTTTTTATCCCCATTCCTCCAATCAATTGCTTGTTTCTCGAGTCTTTTTGGGATTTAATTTGTGTGTTTGAGCATTTTTCAGGTTATTGGATCCAAATGATATGTTTGACGTATTTCAGAGAAAAAAGGTGATTTTGGTAGATTTGAGGGACTTTTATGCAAATGGCCATCAACTATCATGAAAGACCGCTGTCAATTTCCACACAGCGGCATGCAAGCGGTGCAAAAACAGTGTATACCGCTGCGGAACCGCTCTGGCTCTCGCAGCGGTAGCCCGTCTTAGTACAGATCATCAATATTGCGGGGCCCATATCTCTCAGCTCCGATTGAACTGTGTGTCCTGCCACCTATGGATTTGAAGCCCCGGAAGTCTAGTTTCTAACCCAATTTACGGATTGTTGATCCAAATTTTCTAGAAGAAGTTATGTCCGTTTTAGTGCCTGAAGGTCAGATCAGTCAGTCATAAAATCCGCGAATACTTTCGGGATTTGTTTCGTAAGTTGTCGGAACGGGAAATATTACCTTCTTGGACATGTGTGAGAGTCTTGGAAAGCAAGTATACATCTAATCCTTATCTTCCTTCAATAAGTAATCAATTTGGATGGATTAGGAAAAAAATAGAATTCCAAATAGGCTTGTATTCTCAAAGGGAATAGATTTCCTTGTTGTTTTAGGTCATGGCCTTGCATCTACACCTATTTAAACCCCTTTGAAACCTAATTTCGGGGGACAAGCTGGAGAACCACCCAAGGGAGGTCCCAAGCCACCAAGGGGGCCATCCTCCATCACCATCATCCATCTTTACACATCGAGGGTTTGCAAGACGAAGAAGACTCACCATGGAAGATGGGAAGAAGTTGTTGAAGGCCTCAATGGGTTTTATCTCCTCTATCTCTTGTCTTGTTATTTTCATGATGTGTAACTAATCCATACTAGGGAATCAATGTGAACCTCTATGAATACTCTTTGTTAGAATTGACTATATTTTCTTAATTTAAGTTTTGATTCATTCAATTCATTCTACGTCTCAATTCTTTGTTTGTGTTGATGCATGATCATACGTTGGCATGAATTTAGGGTTTTGATAATTTAACAATTAAGTTTGGAGTGTTGATCTACACGTAACCTTAATTAATATTCAATTGAATGGGTAAAACTGATCTTAGCATTGATCTATGCAAGTAGGTTTTGGTTCATTAGTTCTTGCACTTAATGGGTTCTCGGTTGTAGTTTGCGCCATTGATCTATGGGTAAATTATAATTGAGAACACTTGATTCATCCCAGGATCATACGGTAACAATCATAAATAAGATAAGAACGAACCCTTAACTTGAGTTACATATTTTATCAAAGTCAATTCGAAGCATTGAGTAAACATAGTTGGGGAGCATTGATGACCTAGTCCTCTCACCTCTTGAACACATTCATATATTCTTGTTAATTGCTTTCTTAGTTTAATTTAGTTTTAATCAAATCAATCATCAAACAAACTCTCTTGGTTACTTTTAATTGCTTAGCTTTAATTAGAATTAGTTATAACTAGTAAATCACTTTTCCTCGTGGGAACGATCCCTACTTGTCGCTGTACTTATCTCACGATTCGTGCACTTGCGAGTTAGGTTTTTATAACACGATTTTACACATCAACATGCTATAGGTAAATTTTATTTTGGATTGTTTGTCATTCATAATTAAAATTTAGTATAGTATTTAGACTAAAATTATTCTTTTTTTTTTACTATTTGAACCCAAAGTACCAATATAGAGACAATATTGGGAATAATTCGGATCTTCTGAAAGCCGTACATAATGTCTATGTACGGCTTTCAGAAGATCCGAATTATCATGAATATATATTATATACATATTGATCTCATGAATGTAGCTCACATACTTTAAGGATGGAAAAAAAAAAATTTTGTGAACGAGCAGCCATTGCAACTAGAAGCAAAATGCAAGCAGGTATATAACTTTTATTACAAAAATTTACATATTAATAATAAATAATAATATCATTGAAATAATATTCATACTTATAATACTTAATAATTTTTATTACAGCTGATTGGTGGGTAATGTATGGAAATTGTGCTCCATCATTGAGTGCAATAGCAATTCGCATACTATCACAAACATCATCATCTTCTGCATGTGAAAGAAATTGGTCCACATTTGCTTTAATCCACACAAAACAAAGGAACCGTCTTGCCAATTTTAAGCTTGAACAACTTGTTTATTGTTATTATAATATGAAGTTGAAACTTAGGGATATGGCAGCTGAAAAAGATAAAGTAAATGAAACTGATTTTATGGATCTACTTCAAGTAGCTGCTGAAGCAGGAGACGATAATGAGAATCCTATTTTTAACTGGGTTAGACTTGCCTCCTTAGATGATGAGTGACGAAGGAAATCCTGATTCACATATTGCTTCTCATGCTCAAGACATGGGAATAAATGTTGAACAAGTGATTAGAGAAGAAGTTGGTGTAGATCTTGGAGTTATTGTTACCAGCTCTTCCGATGATCAACATACCTCTAATGTAAATAGTGGAGGAAAATATGATGGAGATGATGGAGATGATGGGGATGAGGCAAGAGGTTGGGATTCTGGTGCAGGAGGCTTGAATGCTGGTGCAACAAGTTGGGATGTTCATGCTGGAGGTTGGGATGCTGGTGCAACATGTTGAAATGCTAGTGTGGCGGGTTGGGATGCTCATGCAGGTAATTTTGATCAAAATTGTGGTAGACAACATGGAGGAACAAGTCAAAATGTTGAAGATTCTTTGAATATGACTCTCTCCTCAATGAGTATAGACATAGAAAACAGTTCTTTGGGTGATTCGCAGACAATGTCAGGTTCTCATGTACCAAATTATGGTAGTTATGGTGGCTGCAATATATTTGATTATCCTTCTCCACAAATGTCATATGCAATACCTATGCATGCAGATCAACAATATCCATCAAGTTAGGTAAATCCAAACTACCCAATTCATAGATCAGTTGGAAGAGATCAAGCAACATACGTGTGGCATATTAATAACTACATTGAAAACTATGCAAGCACGTTTTATTGGGAAAATTATTGTTCGAACCAAGGAATTCATTTTAGTTTTAAATTTCAGATTATTATGTATGAATTATGATTTATGATAGAATCTTGGAAGTGTGGAACTATTACTATATATATTTTTAATGGTAATTTTGTTTATTAAATATTTAATCTCTTTATATTGTATATAATATTGTAAAAGTGAAACAAAATATTATTCTATTAAATACTCAATTTTAAAAATTATATACAGACTCTATCTATGTTATAATTTATAATAAACTCATAACTATGATAATTTATCATTGAAATATGATTTATTTGATGTATAATTACTTGTTTAAGCTTGTCCTAAAATTTCACAAAAAAAATCTAACTTTAGATATAAATATCCATCATTTTTTTAATTTTTGACGGAATATCCACTGATATCGATAATATCCCCGATATATCCGTAAATTTAGAAGCCCGATATTGATATCGATACCGATATTACGTTTCTTGATTATATGCCCAATCTGTTACCTTTTCCATCCATTAAATATATTATATGCCCCTTCTATTACCTTTATTCCATATAATTACCATTTTACCCTCAAAATATTCATTAAATAAAAAATATATTAAAAAAACAAAAAATTAAAAATTAAAAAAGATGGATCATGATAGACGGTGGAGATATTTTTTTAATTTTTTATTTAAATTTAATAATAAAAAATTAAAAAAAAAAAAAAAAAAGATATGGATAGTGGATCTCCAGATCTTATTCATCTTCACCAAGCACAACAATATTCATCTTCAATCTTCATCACACCATCCACATTTCTCATCATCACATCAGTTCAAATTCATCAACACCAAACCCATTCAAATTCATCTCCAACCCATAAACCAAGCACACACACCATCACCATCATCGATTCACCACCATCACCACTACCACACCACCACCGCCAAACACCCTGAAACCACAGCTAAACACAATCCAAAACCCACATACAAACACAACCCAAAAAACCACCGTTTTTTAAACCCAAATTTGGACTGAGAAACCCATATTTAAACCTAGAAAATCACCATCATTGGGAGATGATTTTTGTTGAGATGAGATCGAAGTGAGAGATTAAGATGAGAGAGAAGATAGTTCGATGAGATTGAACTCAAACCAGAAGCGACGATGATAACCGGAAGCGTGAAGACGATCGGAAGCTCGATCGGCACTCGAACTCACTAGCACAAACAGTTGCAGTGACAACGATGACCACCCACGCCCTCTCTCTCTCCCTCCCTCTCTCTTTCTCTCTCTCTCTCCGTTTGACAGTGGGTGTTTTGTTTGGTTTGGGGGTGGTGGTTGATGGTGTGTTTGTGTGGTGGTTTCCAGATTTAGGTTGAAGAGATGAATTTAGGTTGAAGAGATTTGGGAATGATTTGGAAGATGATGATTATGAATGGTGGAGTGTTTAATCTGATTTGGAAGATGATGATTATGAATGATTTGGTGTGATTTGGAAGAGATGAATTTATGTTGAAGAAATTGTAATTTTTTTTTTATTCATTAATTTCTTTTTTTAATAAATCTTTTTTTTGTGAGGTAATATATATATATATATATATAAAGATTATTATTATTATTATTATTATTATTATTATTATTATTATTAAATAAAAATAAAAAAGAGATATCTCCACCGTCCATCTCAAAGATGGACGCTAGAGATCTATTTTATTTAATTGTTTTTTATTTTAATTGTAAATTATCTTCTTCAGAATTTCAGATGGTCAATGACGTTAATGCCCTTCCCATTTAACGGTCAACAGCCCAAATGGATAGAAAAGGCAACAGAAGGGACATTTTTAACTTTTCTTTGGTTTTAGAGGGAAAAACAACCAATATGTCCAAACCCTGTCCTTATCTTAACAATAGGGCAAACGTCGCAGGGGGGGGGGGGGGGGGGGGGTGGTGAGTTGGGGAAATGATACTTTCCCTACATTCAAGGTAAACTTGCAATGAACCAATATGAATCGAGATGAAGATAGAGATGGTTTCAGCCATCTACAAAGCCCCTTTATTTAGAAATTTCGAAGGGAAATAAGGTCACAAGAGAGTTACATGACTAATTAATGTCTTGGTTGAATTTGGTCTCCTAACTTTGACAATTTTGGTTTTCCCATGCATGTACTATTTTGGCACCCCGATGTCATGCTGCATTGTTTTGATTTGGCCTCTGACATAAATAGAAGAAGTGTAGATCATTGTCTTATCTTTTCATAATGGTGTGGTTCGTAAATATTCGAAATTTGTAGCTCAAGTTATTCTCAAAACATTGAAGCATGTTCAATGTGTGCGAAAATTGTGCATATGCCCTTCAAAACGTCCAAAACATGGGAATGCATTGAATCATTGAATCATTTTTGAGTTCTACGTGAAATGCATTTTTGTAGGAAATTGAATCATTGTTATATAGCAAAAAAAAAAAAAAAAAAAAAAAAAAAATGGGATCAATCTGATATTTGAGTGAAACGTTATGCCCATTTCAAGTAAGCTGCATCAAATAATAATATCAAAAATAAAAGACAAAAGTGTAAATGTGCTTAAGTTAGGAGTGTTAATGACACCACTAGTGTAAAATAATGAATTTTTTTTTAACATTATCTATCCACCTATTTAGACCAGGTATTTGTTTAAAGATTTTTACCATTAGTAGGATTCGAGCTGCTGACTTGGGAGTCATTTGCCCTAGCCCCAAGCTCGACCATCTACCAGTTGAGCTACACCAATGGGGGCGTAAAACATGCACTTTTATTAGTTCATCACACCCCCCAACTAGCTTATTGCTAGTCTCTAACAATTAGAGTGATACCATTTAGTAATGATTTATTAAATATATGTTCAAGACATTCATCATTTTTCATAAATTTGCTCTAATCAAATAAACAAACTCTCACATAAATATAGTTTTTTTTGGTATTTTTTTTATATATGCTACATACCCTCGGTGAGAATATTAATAAAGTTTCTTTTGTGCTCATTATAAACCAACACAAATTATGAGGCTTTATTGAAAAAGAGTATAGTTCATTCTATATTTCTTTTAGAGTCAATTTCCTCGAGCATAGGTTAATTCATAGTTGTACAAATTTATTTATTTATTTACAACACACTATTAATCCATGTAGCGAGCTTTCAGCCAATGACTCCCAAACCAGTTGGCCTTAGGGCATTAGGTGTTAAGACACTTCTACGGACTTAATTACTCGAGATAAGAATGATATCAAACTAGATACATTATTTGTGGATAGTGCAATGTCTAGTTCTTTTAAGCTTTCTACTTAACCCGTGTAACGAGCTTTAGGTCAATGACTCCCAAACCAGTTGGTTTTAGGGCATTAGGTCTTGAGACACCCCAAAGGAATTATTTACTCAAGTTAAGAAGGCTACGCGAAACCAAACTTATCCGATTGTTTTTTTTTTTTCTCTTTATACTTTTTTTTTTTTTGTTAAATTCCATTGCCCTCAGTCATTGTTTCAATTATAAACAAAAGAATGAAGAATACTAAATTTCAATTTGCAACCCACAATTATATGTCAATGTGTGTGTGTGACAAGAATAGTTCATAAATACTTACTAAAGGGCATATGAGCAAAACAATTTTTTTTTTTTTTTAAGAAACTGTTATCCAAGAAATCGGGTGTCGTTCTCCGGACAACACTTAGACCATGCAGAGTGGTGCTTCATGGTCGAAAGGGCCCAGGCGTGGTTCTACTAAGGTAAATAGGTACCGGGATAGAAACGATCAAATGATAGTAACGGGAGGTTTGTCCTTAGGTGGACCTGGTTGTTCCAAAAGCTAGTCGGGACCGGTTCCTAGGGGTGTTTGTACCAATCTCAACTGAGGTTGAACACAATTCATAAAATATTATGGGAATTATAAGCGGGCTCTTGTATAGAAGGGCGATTGGTGATATTTTCTCATTTATGTGTGGTGTGACTACAACTTTCAATAGTAGGGAATGAGAGGTACAATATATCACAATTTTCCTCTTTGATCAGGTCTCCAAGTGAAGACTAGTCATTCTATAGTAGAAAAAAGGATAACAAAAACTCTCCTCGGTCTCCAAGTGGAGACTAGTCGTTCTACAGTAGAAAAATGCTCTCTTATATCTCTTGAACTCTCTCCTCACCCCCTTATCTCCCCTCAAGTGGGGGTATTTATAGAGGGTCTAGGGTATGGTAGGTGAGGAAGATCTTCCATGAGGGGACCCTTGGCACGATCTTCACCGCATCTTTGTTCTAGGCCCACCATGGCACGTGCCTTGAAGGGTTGGGATCTGTCCAGCTAGGCCCTAGGGCTGACCTGGCGATCTGATGAGTAGGTGGGAGACCCTCTTCTAGGCGGGATAACCGTTAGGGGATCTCCACCATTGGTTCTTATCGAGCATAGGTAGCACACATGCCATGGACAACCGGGATGGTGCCACCCAAGCCCTATTGTCCACTTGGGTGCTTAGTAGGTTGCTATATGGCACTTTCGCCGACTCTAGTTGGTTGGGGCCGCCTGAGCTATCCACACAGGTCGTTATCATGATTTGGGTCTGGTGAGGGGACAATGGCAGTGCCTGTCACGCTGCCACTGTCAAGCGCTTCTTTCCAACATTTCCTTTTTTCTGCCTAGGTGCTTTTCGAATTCTCCCTACCTGCTGGAACTCAGGTTCCTTCTTTGGTGATGATTGGGTTGACCTTTGGTAGGGCTGAGTTGGACCCTTGGTGCGGACCGATCTAAGTTGTCAATTCCTTACCTTTTCATTTCATTGTTGGCTGTTTGAAATTAATGCATACCTACCCCTTGGCCCCTGCTGGGTTCCTTCCCTTTTTAGACCGGTTCTGTAAATGCCTAACTTTTGATTGGCATATTTCGTTGACAAAATCACAATGGGGTTAAATTTGTAAGGGTAGCTTCTAGTGCCAAAGGACCTCATTGTGGAATCAAGCGCCTCAAGGAAGGTAGATTACTTGACTTAACTCTAAATTGAAGAGATGTAGTTGCACACACTCACAATCCATACATGTCCTTATTACTTGTTTGTTGTGTGTAAATATTTGTATGCTTGCATGATTATTTGATTGCATCTTTGTTCGATAAATGCCATGACATGTTAAGCATTAGGATGCATTCAATTGTCACTTCCCACACTTAAACACTTGCACTTCATGTATGTTTGTCTTAAGTGTGTGGTAATTCGTTTGCCAAAGTTATTCGGAAACGTCCGCGCTTGCACGTTGGTGTGCATGGTGTTGCGCGAAGACCGCCCTTAGAGAATGCTTTCGCTTTTCCTTGATTTCACCACCAGTGGTGAAACGGTGGTTTGTGATCGGTGGCCTGACCGTAGATTTAAACCGCCCTTTCAGACCTGATTGATTTTTCAAAATGGTCAAAAATCGACGGTCATGATCGGCGGCCTGACCGCTGAATTAACCGCCGATTGGAATATGGGGTTTCTGTCCCAAATTCGACGGTTTGCATATCGGCCTTAATTCGACTGCCGAATGATTCCAGTAACATGATTGGAAATCTACGGTTTCCATCGGTGGCCTGACCGCCGAATGAAACCGCCGAAGTGATCTTGGGTTTTTATCCCAAATTCGGCGGGGTTAATTCATCCTCCGATCCATTCCAGTGGTGATGGTTGGAATTCTGCGGTTTCGTTTGATGGCCTGACCGTCGATTGAAACCGCTAATCTGACAAATTTTTCAAAATGACGTCACTTCACTTGGATCTCATTTATATATGTCTTGATAGCCATAGCTCGTTTTTAGAGAGAAAAAATTACATCTTTGGAGAGCTTTTGAATTTCTTCCAAGCCAATGTATCAAGACTTTATCTTTATTACTCAAAACACAAAAACCCTTCATACTTTCATGGTTCATATGTCATCTAGGATGTTCTAGGTTGATTTTCTTTAGAGTTTCATCTTTACCTACATGACTAGTAGCTAGAACATTACTTGCATCATCTCACATGTTCTTGCTTTACAAGATTATTTTTTTTATTTCATGACTTGTCTCAAGATTACTGCTTTATGACTTGAATAGTTTCAAGATAGCTTCTTTATTGTGTTTTGTGAGTTGTATTGTGGTAGATAGTGCATATAGGACTTTGTTTGCTAATTTAGCTATGTTATATGCATGTCATCTAACAAAATGATATCTAAGAATGTCTAACATGCTCATCCATGCCTAGAAAAGCTTGAATGTCTAACCTTGCATTTTAGCATCTTGAATATTGCATATATTCACCATAGGTTGTGTTATCTCTTCACTTTAGAGACAAGTCTTGTATTTGCCATTGGTAGATTGCATGCATTGAACTAGATTCACTTTTTAAGGCCTGCGGGTAGTATTGGTAGATTAGTAACCGTGTGAGGTTTGACGTGGTCAACCTAGGTTGTAATTGCCTTTACAATTAGTGGATTGAGGTTCGTGTGTGGCGCACATAATAGCTCGTGGTTTTTTCCCGTGTGGGTTTCCACGTAAAAATTCAAGTGTTATTTATTTTCCGCATTTTACACTTGCTTGTTCTCTTTGACTAGTTAGGGGTTGTTCTTTGAAAATTGACTAATCACGAAAATTGGTAATAGTTGATTAAAATCTATTCACCCCCCTCTAGATTATATTAGACACGTTTTATATAGATTTTCAGGTTCCTCTGCTAGGGCTTACATCAATCCTTCACGGATTCAACTTGTGACTTTGATGGAGGTTCTAGGTGGTTCTGAGGGGCTCGAGGGGGTTTTAGTGTCTCCTATCTCTGGTTTGGCTTGGTAGGCTGGGCTCCCCTACCGCAACAGTTGCTTCTAGTGGTGCCGAGGTGGTTCTAGTGTCCCCCTTCTCTAGTCCGCATCAAGGACAAAGCGAGGTCTGGCTTGGTCCCTTTGTCGAGGTGTTAGGGTGATTCTAGTTTTACCGGGTCGTGGATCTTCATAGGGAAAATCTAGGAGGAAAAGGAGGGGGTCATGCTAGGCTTGGCCGTGTTAGGACCAGGTTCCACCTTGGCAATCCGGGTGCAACCTGACCCGTCCAGGCTTTGCTACGGTGCAACGGGGAAAGTCCTCCTTTGGTGTTTTGGGCCTTTTTTGGCGATTAACAGCAAAAAAAAACAATCTAATTATTAAATGATATAAAAATGAGAGTTTATAAATTTAACTAATTCAAATGAAGGTGAATAACAAAGCCTTGTTATGGTATTTAAAAATAAAAAACAAAATAGAAACACTCATTTATTTAATTTTTTTATTTATTTTTGGGGAAATAATAACAACAATAATAGTAATAACAATCGTCAACTATCCCTCCCACCAACCAAATTTAGACATTGTCCACAATGTCTAAATATAGAAAGGTAAAGTACAAAAAACATCACCTGTATCAGTAATTATTGAAAAGAAAATCTTGCAACATACTAACACAACAAAGTGAAAACACATAAAAAATAACAAAAATGAAAGGAGAAATTAGTCAAGTCTGCTTCTCTTGCTACACTCATCGATGGACCAATCTAGCTGAGATGTCTTATGGTCATATTGAGGGACAAAAACTTCCAACTGTTCAATCGGTTGATGAGCAGTTGAAGCAGTGACAAGAATTCATCGCTCCAAAGGCAAAATGAAGCCCTTGTCTACAACATAATCAAGGTAAGACAACAGACTGTCATAGAAACCATTGACATTCAACAAGCCTATGGGTTTTTAGTGGATTTTTAGTTAGGCCTATGTGGTAACTTCAAAAAGTTCTTATAAAGTTCCAAGACCACCGGGTCGAACTATAAAAGCATCTGCATTGTTAAGCATTTTAGCCTTTCGTTCCTACATGAATAAGACAATTTTCACCTCCCCAACTGTATCTCCGATGATATCACAGGTGGCTAGGGCTTTTGGAATGATACCGACCAAAGTGCTTTCGTTACATTAAATTATGTAGAGCTAAAAGCATGATTGAGAAGAAAGAGGCTAGAGCTAGAATGCATGCTCATAGGAAGGAAGAAATTCATTTACATGATCCTATGTCATCTAGATCTTTAGAACCTTTGACCACTAGGAAGAAAATTGTTTCACCTAAGTGGATTAGAAAAGATGAACCCGCTTGCTACGAGACAAACTTGTCTCTAATAGGTTCAACTAAGTCCAATGGACTTAGTAGGTCCATAGGACCTCATGACCTTCTTTGACGAAGGATGATGATGACCCTATATGGGGAACTCAAGCAAAAAGAGCTATTTTGCATACTTGTCACATGCAAAAATTTGAAATATCTTATGCCTCTTCTTTTAATTGCTTGAGTAAGCTTGGCTGCACATTTGTATATATGTTTTCATTTCAATAATTGTGAACCTTGCTTGTTTACAATCCATGTCATATTTATGTTCAAACATGCATTTTTGGACTAGGAGATGTACATAGGAAGTATGATTTGAATAACCTATAGTTATCTCCATGACTTGATGATTCTTTTATAACATGCTAATGTCAAATGAAAAAACATGAAATTCATATAAGATGCTCACATGAAAAGCATGAATTGATGATTGCATATTCTTAAAATGCAAAACTTGTGTGAAAGCTTATGAGACTCAAAATAAATAAAGGATCTTGTATCAGTTCAAAGGAATTTATATTCCAAATGTCTCTCTTTCTTTATTGGTTGAACATGGCTACTATCATACGGATATCTTATCCGAAAAAATCAAATAGGGTGCAAAGTCGCTCATGCCATGTTTCGTTTATAAAGTTGGATATAGTTGCTCTTAAATTGAAATCAATAAAATCTTTATATCCTTGCTTTTCTCATGACATTGGTGAAATTGGTTTGAATTCTTTTTAGAAACCTTTGTCATTTGCTTTGCCAAATACCATTGTATTTTGGACTTGAATGCTATATGTCTTGTATGCAAAGCATGTTTGATTCACACATTTTCTTCAAATAAATCTCCTTGTTTCTCTCCAATTAATTGAGATGCATAAAGTGACTTATATTGATTATGCGAATATCTTGCATGCTACTATCTCTCGTTGCTATGAGTGACCCGGTTGGGGACTACTCCTTTGCCTATCTTATGACAAAAAGGGGGAGTAGGATATGGTAAGGGGAGTTACAAATTGTAGTAGCAATTGTGCTTGTTGGGGAGAATATGCATTGAGGGGGAGTAACCCGTTGAGAGGGAGCATTGCATACACACACATTGCATAATGTTGTGCCTAATCTTTTGATATGCAAATGCTTGTTTTTTTGTTCTCACTTGATTAATCTCAATCTGACTTGTTTTGGAAAGTTTCGAAACTTTATTTTCAGGGATTGATTATTCTACAAGAGATTGAAGACTTGAAGTTTTATTTTTTTATCTCTTTATAATGTAGATAATCATTGTAGTCCCGTAGTTTCTATTTTTTTTGTGAGGAATCAATGTGAGTGGTGGTTTTGTCACGAAATAGCCAAATGGGGAGATTGTAAGGTTCCCATTTGTTGATTGGCTCACTTCGTTGACAAACCACATATTGGGGATTGCTTGTAAGGGTAGCTTAAGTGTTAGTATTATTGCTCAATGCCCTTTGAAGACCTCGTCTTGATAAGCACCGAAGATAAATTTCTATATGCTTACTTGTCTTGAAGAGATAGTTGCACACACTCACAACTCATGCATATGTTTAATCCTTGTATGTTGTGTGTCTTATTTTTGTGCATTAATGTTAATTAACATCTTTTCTTGCATGTTATGTTGATTGCATCTTGCATATCCAATTGCCTTGTCATGCTTAGACTTAGGATTGCATTTTTGCAATGGGCGCTCTCAAAAGCGCTCTACAGAAGCGCTGTACGAACAGCGCCCATCGAGCGCTGTACAGACCTGATCGATTTAATTCGGTCGCTGTACAGGCACTGTACAAAGCGCTGTACGTACAGCGCCACTCTGTTTTCCTGAGAGAACAGAGTTGGGGCGCTGTACAGGCGTTGTACAGAGGCGCTTTACGTACAGCGCCCAAGGCAAAATAGTGGTGTCACTTATCAAAACGACCACATTTCATCTTGACACCCTATATATATGCCACTTTGACTTTAGGTCAATTAAGAGAGTTCATATTCAGATTTCATACTTAGGATATTTTTCAAAGAGAAGAAAAATTCCAAGAACTCATTTTTAATTACTCAAACACCTTTTCATGATCATCAATCATCATCTAGCATTATCTTTGATCATCTAGATGTCTTTTTGCATGGATTTTTCATCACACTTTGCTTGGTAAGCTTTTCACTAATATCTTACATATTTTGTGTTTTTTCTTAACAAGCAATCTCAATTTATTACTTGTATGATTTTTATATATCTTTTGATACAAGATTGAGATTAGTGTGTTGTATGTTTGAGAAGTTGTATTGTGATAGCTAATTAGGTTTTGTGCTTAATCTTGATTAGCTAAACTATTTGACATGTCATTTAGTTTTAATATTTAGGATTGTTCTAATTGCATATTCATCATCTTAGATAAGCATATAGGGTTTCCCTTGCTCTATGTTGCATTTTGGATATTCATATATTCACTTAGGGTGTTAATCTCTTCATTGAGAAGTAAGACTTGTGTGGCTTCCAGGATTAGGTTGTCTTTTGTCACAAGCAATTGTAAGTCTTGTGTGATGACCAGGATTAGGTCGTACACCAGGATTAGGTGTTCACATAAGCAATTGAACTAGGTTCACTCATACTGGGAGTAGGTAGTGGTAGTGAGTTACATACCGGGATTAGGTTGTAATCTTCATTATCATTAGTGGATTCGAGGTTCGAGTGTGGCGCACTTACCAGCTCGTGGTTTTTCCCATGAGGGTTTCCATGTAAATATCAAGTGTTATTTAAATTCTGCACATATTACACTTGTTATATAAATTGACTAATCAGGGGCATTTTTGTAATCTTGACCTGACACGAAAAATTGGGTAAAATCGATTAAATCTATTCACTCCCCCTCTAGATTCATATTAGACACACCGAGTATTTGTTTCAACTCTCTTCTTCCAAAGATTGATTTTCCAGAAATGGTTTGAGTCTTTAACCATTTACTTTAAACACATTACGATTCCTAGGATTCTCAATGTCAATGGCCCCATAAGGATATACATTTTTTATCTTAATTTTCCAGGGAAAATGTGAAGTCGAGAATTATAAAGCAGAACTTTTTGTCCAACATCAAATGTTTTTCTCGGAATTGATTTGTCATGAAAAGATTTAGTTCTAGCTTTATAAATTCTTGAATTCTCATACGCATAATTTCTCAATTCTTCAGGTTCATTTAATTGTAATTTGCGTAATTTGCAAGCATCATCAAGATTTGAGTTGAAAACTTTAATGGCCTAGTAGGCATCTTGCTCAAGTTCCACAGGCAAGTGGCAAGGTTTTCCATAAACAAGAAGATAATGAGACATACCTAATGATGTTTTGAAAGTGGTGCAGTAAGCCCAAAGTGCATCATTAAATCTAAGAGACCAATCTTTATGATTTGGGTTAATTGTTTTTTCCAAAATTTGCTTTATCTCCATATTTGTTAGTTGAACTTGTCCACTTGTCTGAGGGTGATAAGGAGTAGCAACTTTATGTGTAATTGCATATTTCTTCATTATGGACTCAAAAGGCTTGTTACAAAAATGTGTTCCCCCATCACTTATAATGGCTCGAGGGATTCCAAATCGACTCAAGATATTTTCCTTTAAAAATTTTAGAACTATTCTGTGATCATTGTTTCGACACAGAATCGTCTCAATCCATTTTGAGACATATGCCCAATTTGGGATTGCTTCTTGAACTGCTTTTGGGGTCAAAAGTGATTTCGAATTGGGCCTAGGGTGTTTGGTAAAATTCCAGCGAAGTGCTTTTAGTCACTTTTGGCTTCCCCAACAGAAGTTTTGAGAAGTTATTTTTTGTAGCTTTTAGAAAAGTGCTTCCCAAGAAGCAGTAATGAAAAGACAATAGATTATTGATATATACGCAAATACACAATATATATGGCAATAGATAAAAAAAAAAAAAAAAAAAAAGTAATAATGTGTTATGGTCATACAATAAATAAAACAAATTGTTCATTTATTTTATAACATGTTTATGGTCACACAAAAATAAAACAAATTATTTATTTGTAAAACATCTTTAATATTCATTTATGTCTTTTCTAGTAATTGCTTTTAGTTCTCACATCACTTTTAAAAATCAGTTTACCAAACACACAGTTGATTCTTCTCACAGTAAATCCAAAAGCAATTCTCCCCACAGTAGAACCAAAAGTAATTCCCCCCACAGCACAACAATGCCAAACTAAGCCATAATCTATTGCAACTAAAATATATAGAAAATAAAATGATGGTGGAAATGGGCCCATGAAATCTATCCCCCAACAATCAAAAATTTCAATAATAATGATAGGATTTAAAGGCATCATGTTTCGTTTGGAGATAAATCCCAATTTTTGACAATTTTCACAACTTTTTCAAAATGCATGGGTGCTTTAAATAATGTAGGCCAATAAAATCCGCACTAAAAGATTTTTACGACCATTTTTCTTGATGAGAAATGACCTCCACGTGCTTCAGAATGACAAAATTTAATGACACTACATACCTCATTGTCATGTATGCATCTTCGAAAAATTTGATCAGAACAATACTTGAACAAGTATGGATCATCCCAATAAAAATATCTCACCTCGATTAGAAACTTCCTTTTATCTTGGGGAGTCCATTGAGATGGCATTTCACCTATAACAAGAAAATTGACAATGTTAGTAAACCATGGGATTGTAGTAACATAAAATAAAAAATCATCTGGGAAAGAGTCATCGATAAGTGTGATGTCAAACGACGACTTTGTTGTAAGTCTTGACAAATGATCCGTGACAACATTTTTCACTCATTTCTTATCTTTGATCGTGATATTAAATTCTTGGAGCAATAAAATCCACCGTATCAATCTGGCTTGGCATCTTGTTTAGACATTAAATATCTAACAATATCATGGTTAGTAAAAACAATAGTTTAGGAACCAATCAAGTAAGATCGAAATTTGTCTATTGTAAATATTACCGCAAGTAGTTCTTTTTCAGTAGTGGTATAATTCATTTGAGCACTATTTAAAGTTCTACTTGTGTAATAAATCACATAAGGATTGCCTTCTTTCCTTTGCCATAAGACAGCACAAACAACAAAATCACTAGCATCACACATCAACTAAAAAAGCAAAGACTAGTTAGGGGATTGCATGATAGGGGCAAAGACCAATCAGCAAATTCATTAGCATCATACATCAACATCAACTCATCAAGTAAAGTGAAGCCTTCAACAGGAGCAAACATTGTTGTACATCGAAGGTATATTTAGAACTCATTTCTCTTGCAAGGTGTTTAGACACACACACACACACATTACAGCCATATGTGTCTCTGCATCGTTGTGCTCAATAAGTATAACACATACACACACATGTTATTGTATGCACATGCAATAGATTTAAATTGACAAGTTTTGTAAAAATGCAAGTTCTAGGACTATATCTAGGAAATGGTATACTTGTGTGTTCTTGTGTTCGTTTGTTTGGGTTTTATTGATATCGGACTTGAATATGTTCTCATATTTTTCCTTATTAAGTTCCGAAAGTTTCGATTACTCATTCATAAGTGTTCGAGTTCCGAGTTGGAAGTTATAAAACTTTTTGTGTGTTTAACATGCATTGTTTTCGTTCTTGTGTATCAAGTTGAATTCTAAGATTTTGGTCAAAGTTTCATACTCTTCCATGTGCGTGAGAGAGTTACGGTTCATAATCTGAAAATGAATTTCAAATCGGAGTTCAAAGGCTGGAGAACGGTCGAAGAACACGACAGGTGCTCGAAAGGGAGCAAAGGGAAGAGGGATGGCAAATTGCCAAATTACCCCCTTTTTCATGGAGGCCACACGCCTTCCATGAGATGCCTATGTGGCATGGCCCAAGTGGACAATTGTGGGACCCTTCTCTCCACCTAGGATTCCCTCTCATTTCATTTCAAGAAGACTAAGTGCTGAATTTTTTCATACTTTTCTCCCAACTTCAAATCACCCTATCTCTCTTATTTCTTATCGAAATTGAGTGATTTAAAAGGGAGAAGTTTCGTCTTGAAGTCCTCTATCATCTCTAAGCAACTTTTAAGTCTTCTGTTCAAGTTTATTTGGTGTTCTGTCATCAAATCCGTGACTGCGCATTTTTCTACAAGGTATTTGATTATCTTTTGATTCTAAACTTTTAAATGTTCAATAACCTTGGGTCTTCTTCTAATTTTAGTGTATATTAATTGAAAAAATGTTGATAAGAGATAGAGCTTCAATTATAAGCTAGATTTGTCTAATTAGAGACTTGATTGTGATTTAGGTTTTCTTAAATCTATGATTTCACATGTTTGAGAATTGTATTGTGACTAGCTTATATTCTAGGGCTATTTGTGTGTTAATTGATTTCATTTTGATGATTGATAGCCTTTACATGTGCTAGGACTCTTTAGTTGAATATATTTATGATTAGCACATTTAATTTCATATTTAGTGCCTATTGAGATTTAATTGATTATTTGTGAATATGTGCTCTAAATGGTTGCTAGAGAATTTCATTGAACATATCTTTTGATTCTAGCGTTTTTGGTTTTAGTTTTAAAGTCTTGAATATATGCTTAATAAGCATGTTTTATTTCAAGCTTTAGTTGCATGATTAAAATCTAGGAGTTAAGTGTGTTTTGGGGATTTTCATGTTCTAGGTTTTTGTTCAAGTATAAGAGCTAGACAACTTTGATTTATGATCTTTCATGACTATGTTTAATTCTGCATGAAGTGTACTTAATCCATACATTTCATATGTGATTTGTATCATTTTATTTAATGTCAATTGTTTGGATTATAAACTAGAAAAATATACATTGTGTGCTCCTTGATGATTTCTAGTTTCCATAGGATATATTGATCCCATATTCTATGTTGCATACGTTTGCATTTGCATACATTGATCACGTTTAGGAAGTCGTTGCAAAAGGCATGAAGTGTTAACTAGGATCGGGATGATCCGGATAGTTAAGCGAGGAAGTCTTGACTAGGATCGGGATAATTCGGATAGTTGAGCAAGAAGTCTTGGCTAGGATTGGGATGATCTGAATAGTCAAACAAGAAATCTTTCTAGAGACACGAGTGAAGTGTCTTGGATAAAAAGTTGCTTTCTAGAGAAATGAGTGAAATATCTTAGATAGAAAGTAGGCAAGTCTTTCATTAGTAAGCCAAATGGTAGGGTAAAAGGGATATCCAATAGGGAGTAAACAATTGGGAGGATTGGTCACTTTTGAGGGTGTACTTTTATCAACTAGTGAAAGATAGTTTACTAGTGGTTGTGGATTCAACTCATGGATGTTTCCTCTATTGGGATTTATGCCATAAAGCTTGTAATTTGTAAATGTTATAAATCCATTAATAAAAGAAGTAGTTATTTCATTCGATAAATATGACTCATACGCTTATATCATATGTACTAACATCCAAGATTGCTAGATGTAATTTCAAACCGGGTATATGAATGTCATATACAGAGGTATTCATTTTGAGACATGCAATCTAAAGAGTTCGTAGAAAGCAAATAAAGCCGGGTACTTTATTTATGGTTAATCTACAGCTGCGGTTCATTTCGTAATGTACGGTGGTCTTATCCTAGACTACTCATATGGTGATATGAGAATGGAGGCACCTTATATGATGTGATCATATAGGACTGGGCCACAATCTATATGAATTTATCACTAAGATCCGTTAGTTGAAAAGATTGATATCTATCGACAAATGATGGTTGTATATGTGTGATCTAAATCATGAGTGTCTTACTAACTTTTTTAAGTTAGATCGTGTTTCTTGACATACCATGGGTGGGATCGAAGTAACAATCTTGATCAATATCTCCGTATCTTAGAATCACGGTTTGGCTTATGGCTATGAAGGTATGCACACAATAGTGTAATCCATTCATTCTTGTAAGAAGTTGATAAGTAGTTCCCTTAAGGGTTGATTCGGGACTTGAATGATTAAGAGCGCTCTCCTTCTTTCGTAAAGGAACGAAGGATATAATTGTTCATTAAAGAATCAATGGTACTTAAAGGAAAATATATAATTAGAGAGGTATAACAGACTTTATGACCTAACTCTAATTATGAACTACTTATAGAGGTTCATACCATATGTAATAGCTATATCGATGGACATTGATAATTTGGTTGTGTAAAACATCTACAATTACGAGAGTGCAACCTTGGGTTTTTAGTGGAATAACTACGAGGTTAATAATCGTGAAACATTAATTAAAGAGTTTAATTATTTTTTCTAAGTACTATTAGAGCTCAAAACTGTGGGTCCATTAGGTCCCCTTGCTAGCCCTTTATGATTAATAGTAACTAGGTTCACAGAGAATAGGATGGTCCAATTAATTATGTTACGAAAGTAACTTAGATATATTCTAGGAATTAATTAAATGATATGATTATTTAATTAATAAATTATTTAATTGATTAATTAAATATAATTAAATAATATGATTATTTAATTGACATATTGATAATTAAGAATTATTTATTGTTATTTGGAGGTTTCAAGTTCGAACCTTCACAAGAGCAAAAGAATACAATAATAAGAGATTATTTTTATTTACTTTAAAGAGGTCAAAGGTTCAACACCTAGTGGTGACCGAATTAAAAAGGATTTATAATCCTATTTTTATTTGGTTTACTAAACCCTAGGATCCTTGTATATAAGATATACTTATCAGAAGAAAAAAAAAATATTGAAAACCTAAAAAAAGAGAGAGAGAGAGAGAGAGGTGCGGCAACATAGGATGGAAAAGGAAAAAGATTTTTTTTTTCTTCTTGCCCTAGCTTGGCCGAACTCATCAAAGGGGACAAGGGGTTGTCTTCCGGATCTCTCAAGCCTCCATTCAATTACTCTCGAAATCCGTGACGTGCTCACACTCAGAGTTGCTAGATTGTAGGTCATAGCTCGAAAGGCTTAGTGGTGAAGGATCAAAAAGAAATGAAGGAGAGATCTTCAAAGGTATGAAAACAAATCCCTCCTCATATTCGTGTATACAAAAAGGTCCAAGATGATAAAAAATTTAAAACCTATTTATCGATTCATTTATCTATCTTTTTTTCTCTACATGACTCATAATTGGTATCAGAGCCATTTTTTTTATTTTTTATTTTTATATATATACACGAATATGTTAAGTTTGTTTTCTATTTCTTTTCAATATGTTTGATATGTGTAGGCACAATATAGGGTTGTACGATGGTTTTATTTTTTTTATAAACATTTTATAAACATGCTTGATCGTTAATTGTATTGTACGGTGAGTTTAGGGTTATTTTTTCTTCCGGGTTGTAATAATTATTTTTTGACTGTAATTGTTCTATGTAAATCGTTTTCTTTTGTTGTAATATATTATTGTAATATTTTACAAAGAAGACAATTCGAGAAGATGAAGAAGCCAGGCGTGTGTTGGACACATAAACGGCACCGTGCGCACAAGGCACAATAGCAGCCACGCATGCGCGCTTGGCACAAAGCACGACCATGCCGTGCACGTGCTTGTTACAGCGCAAATAGCTGTCCACTGGTCTTACACAAGAGCAACAGTCATGCATGGATTGCGCATGGGCTGTTGCGCACGCTTTGGCGCAACCAGCTACGCTGGTCTTGCGCGAAGCAAGGGTGTCGTGTGCTTTTGGTGCACCATGCTGCACACGGTTTGCGCACAGGATGGCAACCACGTGCTTATGCGCAAGGCTGCGGACAGCCCCTTCGTGTGGATGACTGCTACATGCGAAAGCGCAAGGCCGAGTGTTCGCAACGCTAGGGTTGCTCGGAAGCGCGTATGGGCCGATCTTTTTTTTTTAAACACCTTGGGCCTCTAATAAATGTTAGTGTAACATTTGGGCCTTAGGTTTTGATTTATTAGATGGATCACCTTTAAAAAAAAAAAAAAGGTTTTAATCAAGTTGGACTTGGTTAAAAGCCCAAAAGATGCAAAAGATAGACTTGAAGAAAATAGGGATTACATGAAGACCAAGGAATGCCTTGGATTAATTTTTGTAATTAGATTTTTTTTTATATATTTTTTTTATATAAAGTTAGATAGCTCATCATACTCGGTCAACTCATGTATATTTTATTTATGAGATGATTAAATCATTGTTATGCATACATATGCCATATAGATTAGAAGTGCTTACACTTGCATTATAATATATCATACATGTATAATAGCCCTTTTAATTTATATGTTGTTTATTTTTAATATGATTAAAATAGAATGATCACATAAATTGGCTATTAATAATGAGATTAGTTTTTAGGAGTAAAAACTTGGTGATTCTCATTAATTACTATTCTTTCATTAAAGAGTTTAATTAATTATATTAGTAAAGCTCAACTTATTATTAAGATTAATTTGATTAAGGCCTTAATAATAATTGGACAGAATAATGTGTTTTTAGTTTTAATAGTTAAAACTTGGTAATTCTCACATTTAATTCTAGTTTATTTAAAATAGTTTACATAGATTAGAATTCGAATAATAAATTAGTTTTTAATAGTTAAAAATCCAGTTTATTATTTAATGTTAATAGGTAAGATTCTAGTAACATAACTTAAAAGAACTAGATTATTTTTAGCCGTTTAATCTAGGTTCATCTAGGGTATGTTGGATTGTCGTGGCATAGTAACTTTTTTAGGGATTTTTTTTTTTTTATTGTTTATTAAACATGTTCATGCATCATGTTAAATATTTTAACATGTGATTTAAATGTATGAATGAAAGAATTTATTTTTATTTATGTTTATTTCAGCAATGTCTTCTGCTTTACTTCAAATTCTTGCGAATGACAAATTAATTAAAGATAACTATAAAAAATAGAAAAACAACGTTAATGCAATCTTGGTCACCAAAGACCTAAAATTTATGCTTACATAGGAATGTCCTCCACAGCCTGCACCCAACGCAGCACAAACTTTTCGTGAGGCCCACAAAAAATGAATTTCAGAAAAAGAAAAGGCCCACATTTATTTGCTAACTAGCATGACCGAGGTGCTTTATTCAAAGCATGAAGCAATGACAACAGTATATGAGATGATGCCTTCTGAGCAAAAGCGACATGAAGTTGTTCGTTCTGCAATGATTGCTCGCATGAAGGAGGGATCATCAGTTCGAGAACATATCCTAGGCATGATGTCATATTTCAATACAGTTGAAGTTAATGGCTAGGCCATTGAGCATCTTATTAACAACTCTTCCAAAGAGCTTTGATCAGTTCAAAAGCAACTATGGGATGAACAAGTTGAAGTTCAGTCAACCCAGTTGCCTAATGAGTTCACAACTTTTGAGTCCATGACTAAAGACAACAAAAGTAAGATCAGTGAGGCAAATTTTACTGAATCATCTTCTTCTTGATTTAAGAAAAGGGAGAGGTCTGCTGGCAAAACAAAGGCTAAGCCCAAGAAAAAGCATGTTCAAAGTAACAATAAGACCACCATAACTGACAAAGCAAAAGGGAAGTGTTTCCATTGTGACAAGGTAGGTAATTGGAAGAGGAACTGTCTGTAATACCTCGAAGAGATCTCTAAGAAGAAGAAAGTGAAAGGTAAATCAGATTTACTTATCATTGAATCATGTTTAGTGGAAGATGATGAGGGAAAAATACGGTCACGTAGCGGAAGCAAGACTAAAAAACGGTTTTAGTATAGTTTAAAATATTTCCATAAGTTGAACCTTAACCCTTTAATTAACATATAATACAAAAGATATCATACCTTTATCGCGTGATCCGATTGACATTGCGTTGATGGTAATCTGCAAGATCTTCCAATCCAATCACGAACGTGAATCACCTAGGAGCGTGGTCTCCCTTCTCTTTGAATTGTGTACCTGATGATGGATTAACAAAACTTTTTCTTTTTCTTTTGTTAGTCACAATAAATTCCAAGAGGCTACAAAGAATGTTCCGGTCACTTTTAAATTCACAATCGTTAGATCGAAACTCACGTGAACCTTATTCGAAATTGTGCACAAAACCTTTTGATATAAAAGTTACTAGTGCACTATCGAAAATAAGAACAAACTTTTCTCTCTTTTTCTCCTGGCCGAATTCTCACACTAGTCTAAATAGAAAAATAAATCTCTAGAAAAACTATTAGGGTTGCCGAATACTTATTGCCATAAAAAATTATTAATATATATATCTATACATATACGAATCCTGATTGCCACATAAATAGTATATCTATTTTTTCAACCAATTCGTTGTCCTATATATAATATATATATATCTGCAATTCTTTGCTAAATATGCTATATATATCTAGTGCGTAAACTTTGCACAATATATTATGTATATCTAGTTGCTTTATCAATATATATCTCTATATATATTCCGATCAATATATCTCTATATATATTCCGATTTATTGCCATAATATATATATATATATATATATCTATATATTGAGGCCGAAATCCCTTACCATGTAGGATTCGTGTCTTTTGACTTAAATCCTAACCCTAGGTAGATTTTCTTAGAATTCCAAACCCTAATCCAACTCCTTAATGTATTTGTGACTATATAAAAGACTTTCTTATTTGACTAGATAAATAAATCCCTTATTTATCTACTTACCAAATAAAGTCTTTTATTTTAATTATACTACCACAATAGTATACTACTAAGAAACATATTTCCTAGTCAGAAAAAGATTTTGATTTTTAATTAAATGATTAACTAATAAATTAATTAATTTCCATTTAATCAATCAATAAAATAAAATAATATTTTAGACTATTATTCTAGTCTTGCCGCCCACACCATATACATGGGCCTAATATTATTTTCTTATTTTATTTAATCCATTAGACTTTAATTAAAAAGCCCACATGTGAACCAGACACATTCTTACTAAAAGAAACAAGCCCACATGCCTTTCATTAATATATTAATATAATTGATCAGCCCATTAAATAAATAATGTGCAAATTATATTCTTAATATATTAAATACAATTCTAGATGGACCCATAAATTGGTCAAGTAGAATATATCAAGTGATCTATGCAAGTCTGTGTGGATTGGGGATCTTGGCGGGCTATCTAAATTTAAGCTTCAATAGACATAACCTAATCACAATCAACAAATGATTCACTTAGGTCCGATCTATTAATTTTAACTCATTCCACTAAAGAGCTAAAATTGAATTCTTAAATAAAGATAGAATAAGTAAATATTTTTCATTCGTACCCTAGACAATCTTATTGGAGATGGTGTATCCTCATGAAGAATATCAGTAATCGCCAAGAGCTCATAGACCGCCTATAGCTCTCCAAGTTACCATATTTACTCATATGACCACATTTTGAACTTGGATATTTTGACTTGTCCAGAAGCCATGTTTCAATAGACTCTATCGAAAACTTAACGTTAAGATTCAATATCCAATACCTCAAAACATCCATATGATGATATTCTACTCTCATTTAATAAATGGAGCCACGATGTCCATATCTATAAATGAAGTCCTTTATAAATGAAGTCCTCTATCCATTAACAAATGAATATCACCAAACTATCGAGGATAGACTATACTATATAATCGTACTCATTGATAACTCAAATGATACCACTTGTAACCATAAGTCCATCATTTATCTCAGGATTAAGATAGACTCTCCAATTGTCCTGATAATGAAAAGACTGTTATCTGTTGACGGTTCTAGATAAAGTATTTCATTGTGATCCAGTTCAATGCACCCAGTGCACTAGATTCTTTTACTCGAAGACCCTCCAATGATTTCAGACTCGTCATAACTCATTTGATCCCACTCAAATGCTAGCAAAAGAATTCTACAACTTTAACAAGATAAAGGTGCCAAACCTTTAACTTAAGTTGTGAACATTATTCAAGACTAACTAAAGAATTGTGTCTACCTCATACATATCCAGATGTACGAACAATTCTTCTTTTCTCATAGTCTTTTGACCTTATGATTATTTACTTTTGACAATTATAATATTCAATCTATAAATGCTATAAGATTTGTTTAAATCAGAAATCACTTTATTAATATGAAAAGATTGTCAATTACAATATTACACTCTTGCTATTGAGCATAATCCTAACAATCTCCCACTTGCGCTATAGCAAATGTGTCATATCTCTCATTCCCATGTTCTCTAGGTGCCCATCAAAACTCTTTTGTGGTAGAGCCTTTGTGAAGGGATCCGCTAGATTTTCTACTGACGCGATTTAGGTAATCGTCACGTTACCCCTATGCACAATCTCCCTAAGAAGATGATACTTCCTTTCAATGTGTTTTCCTCTCTTATGACTTCTTGGTTCTCTCGAATTAGCCACTGCTCCACTGTTATCACAGTAGATAGTGATCTGCTTATTCGCACTGGGAACCACTTCTAAGTCAATCAAGAATTGGCGGAGCGAAATAGCCTATTTGGCAGCTTGCAGCAACATACTTAGCTTCCATGGTGGAATCAGCAATACAAGATTGCTTGATACTCCTCCATATGACTGTTCCTCTTCCAATAGTAAACATAGATCCTGATGTGGATTTTCGGGTAGTCAGAATCCGACTGGAAATTAGAATCTGTATACCCAACGGGAATCAAATCCCCTCCTGAGTATACAAGCATATTATCTCTCGTTCTCCTGAGATACTTGAAAATATGCTTAAATGCCATCCAGTGATCAGGATCAGGTTTCGATTGAAACCTGCTAACTATGCCAACAACAAAACAAATATCTGGTCTAGTGCAGAGCATTGCATACATGAGACTTCCAACTGCCGAGGCATATGGAACTTTACTCATGAATTGCTCTTTATGCTCAATCTCAGGAACTTGTTCCTTAGAAAGTTTGATTCCATGTCTGAAAGGTAACATACCTTTCTTGGAATCCTGCATGGAAAACCTAGACAAGATTTTGTCTATGTATGAAGCTTGGGATAATGCAATCATTTTATTCTTTCGATCCCTTATTACTTAGATACCTAGAATAAAACTTGCTTCTCCTAAGTCCTTCATATCAAATTGTTTTGCTAACCATTCTTTTACTGATGTCAATACGCCTACATCGTTTCCAATGAGTAGTATATCATCAACATAAAGAATTAGGAAAACCAACTTGTCGCCCTTAATCCTTTTGTATACACAAGGTTCGTCAAGATTCTGAATAAATCCAAAACCTTTCACAGCTTGATCGAACCTTATGTTCCAGGATCTGGATGATTGCTTTAATCCATATATGGATTTCTGCAACTTGCATACATTTTCCATTTGGCATTTTTCAATGAATCCTTCTGGTTGCATCATGTAGATGCTTTCGTCAAGACTCCCATTAAGGAAAGCTGTCTTGACGTCCATTTGCCAAATCTCTAGATCTAAAGATGCTGCAATGGATAAGAGTATCCTAATGAATTTAAGCATGGCCACAGGAGAGAAGGTTTCCTCGTAATCGATACCTTCTTTCTGTGTATAACCTTTAGCTACTAATCTAGCTTTAAAGGTTTCCACCTTTCCATCCATACCTCTTTTCCTCTTGTATACCCACTTGCACCCAATGGGTTTTATCCCTTTAGGCAAGTCTACAAGGGACCAGACTTTGTTATCGAACATGGATTCAATTTCAGATTGCATTGCCTTTTGCCAATGGCGACTATCAACATCCTCCATTGCTTCCTTATACGTGTAGGGATCATCGTCGTCTAGGAGATTCTCCACTAATTCTCCCAGACCGATGTATCTTTCGGGTTGTGTAATAACCCTCACACTACGACAAGGAATGGTAGGTTGTTGATTTTGTGTTGGATTGGAACTTACAATTGGGTTAGGTTGTGTAACCTCTCGTGGAATTGTATCTCCTAACATCTCATTCAGGACAATTCTGCTTATAGGTACAAAATCATTCATATAGTCCTTTTCCAGAAATTTAGCATTTGTCGAAACAAATACTTTAAGATCTGAAGGACTATAGAAATAATATCCTTTAGTTTCTTTTGGATACCCTACAAATATGCATGTATCTGAACGAGACTCTATCTTTTCTGTCTTTCCTTTTAACACATGCGCAGGACAACTAAATATCCTTAAGTGTTGTAAACTAGGCTTGCGCCCAGTCCACAACTCATGCAGTGTTTGAGGAACGGACTTAGATGGTACATCGTTTAGAATGTATATTGCAGTTTGTAAAGCATATCCCCAAAAAAGGAAGTGTTGAATAACTCAACATAGACCTAACCATATCCAAAAGAGTTATGTTTCTCCTTTCTGATACCCCATTCTGTTAAGGTGTACCTGGTGCAGAAAACTGAGAAACTATCCCATTATCAATAAGATATTGCTGAAACTCACCAGATAGATATTCTCCACCACGATCAAATCTCAAGATTTTTATGTGTTTCTCAAGCTAATTTTCTACTTCAGCTTTGAATGCTTTGAACATGTCAAAAGCATCCGACTTATGTCGCATGAGATACACATAGCCAAATCTCGAGTAATCATCTGTGAAGGTGATGAAGTACTCATATCCACCTCTAGCTTGAATGCTCATAGGACCATATACATCAGTGTGTATTAATCCTAAACATTCAGTGGCTCTTGCGCCTTTGGCCGAGAACGACCTTTTGGTCATCTTACCTTCCAAACAAGATTCACAAGTTGGTAGATCATCAACCTTTAAGTTACTTAAAGGTCTGTCACTTATCAATCTTTTAATCCTATTAAGGTTAATATGACCTAGGCGTAAATGCCATAGGTAGGTTTCATCTACTGATAATTTTACTCTTTTATGATTAGGTTCCTGATGCAGTAAAATCTGTGTTCAATTTATTAAGAAAGTTCGTTCACTGGGATCGGCGATTTTATCAGTTAAAACCAATTAATCTAGCAAAGGTGACTCTAAATGCGAAAACTAAATTGCATAATGCTTTTCTTTGGAAAGATTGTTTAACTCTAGGATTAATCTAAATTATGACTATTTGAACTAAAAATCAAATCAACGAATAAACAAATCAAAGAATGAATATATGGGGAGAAACTAGGGAATCGATGCACCTTTCTTAGACACTCAATGCTCTCAATTAGTCTCAATAAACACTTCAATAAAGTTTAGGGCTTGTTTTGATAAACAATTAAGAACGAATCTCCTTCCCACCACTCGCACAAAGGCCATGTGTCAAGTGATAGTAACGAAATCCTTTGGAACAAAACTCTAAGCCAAATCAATGCAACAAGGCCATGCAAACATTAACTTTCAAATCTATTAAGCTTATGATTGTGATTTAAATGGAAAGGCCATTCACATCTAAACCCTAATCTCATGGATAAACTAAAGCACAAACTCATATCAATTGAGGCCACAAAATAATATGAATCAGTAATATAGAGCAATTAATTCAATAGACAAGACTAAAACCCAATTGATTAACAAAAAAATAGACTAATTGATTACATAGAGTTGTCCAAAATTGGTTACATCAGTCCCCTAATAAAGGTTTAGTTACACATCAATGGAGAGAACAAAAACATAGAAGAGATGAAGAGAAAACCCATATTTATCTTGATAGCTTCTTGGCTGGAAATCTCCTTCTTCTTGCTTCCAAGAATCCTCCAAGGATGGATGATGTGAATGAATAAATGAATGGAATGAATGAATGTGAAAGAATAGTGTTTTTGGGTCTAATCCTCTTGTGGTGGCTCTAAGTGATGGGGGACGGCCCCCTTCTATGGCTTGGAACCTCCCTTGGCTATCTCTTTCAATTGGAAAGAATAGGAAGTATTTATAGGTGACTTTTCCTTGCGAACCCCCAATTCTTCTTAGGTTTAGAAAACACACCAAGTGGGAAAGTAGAATGAAATAAGGAATGAGAATCCTTTCCTAACTTGGATTTCCTATCTTGATGATTGACTCCTAATTTGAGTTTAGGAAGTTTCCCAAACATGTCTTGATCTTCTAAAGTTATTAGGATTTGATTTGGGAAGTTTTGGAACAGTTCTGAACCAATTCGGAGTTGAAATCCGCCAAAAATACGTAATTCCGCTCCTTGGGTAGCTCCGGAGGCATGTTGCCTCGGCAGCTGCACGTCAAGCGGAAATTCTTCTGCTTTGGGTCGCTGCCTAGGCCGCTCCCTAGGCAAGTTGCACGAGGGGCGGTCTGGGCCGCGGTAATTCTTTTCAGCTCCGACCTTCGGTTACTAAATCGGTCATAACTTCTTCTAGGAATATCGGAATTGCGATCCGAAAAGTGCGTCGGAAACTAGACTTCCGGGGCTTTCAATCCATAGGTGGTAGGACACACAATTCAATCGGAGCTGAGAGATATGGGCCCCGAAACATAGAGGTTCTGCACTGGCCGAAAATCATCTTTTCATTGTTTCTTCCAATTTGCTCCTTTTCTCCATCTTTTGATTCCTTTTCTTCCAAAATAAGATTTAACACCACTAGAATGGAATGGACCTACACATGCTCAACAAACACATTAAACAACCTAATTTACTCAGGAACAAAGCATAAATAATAGGAATTCGGGGCCTAAAACATGTATAGAAATGAACCGATCAAATACCCCCAAACCTATCTTTTGCTAGTCCTCGAGCAAAACAAAACTAAAAACAAAAACTAAAAATCTAAAAACAAAATTAAATCTAAGCTAGGCCACTTTCGTAGGGAACACGATAGCATTGAGCGTATGCTACAAGCCTTTAAACCTCTAGGTGTCCCTAGTAGGAGGAGTGTTGTCTCCTGAGGGTTTACAACTATGCTACCCACAAACATATTTCTACGAAAAAACAAATAATCAAGATGCAAACTCACATGTACCTTTCAAGCCAATGCATGCTAGAGCCAATAGGTAAAGACTAAAGTTAAGTCACAAATTTGAAAGCATTGCTCAATTTTAATGAAAAGCCCAAGCTCAAGACATTCTAGCTTCAAAAACACATTCGCCAAATGCCATAGATATAATTCGTCTCAACTCTAATTCTCACAAGATATCGCTCATATTTCACACAGAACCTAGGCAAATACACTCATCAAGCATATGCGAAAGAAGTTATGCACAAGAAATTTCAAATTATAATCGCATATGAATATGTTATTGAAAGAACGCTTGATTTGTATGCAAAAGATCTCATGAAAAGAATCAAACATTAAGAACAAGATAGAGCACATGTTTACCTTACTCTCGAGCTAGCATCCCCAAAAGATCAATTAGGTCTTTTCTTTGGTTGTAACGGGGCCATTGGGTGAAGGCTAAGAAAGAACGGGAAAAGGATAGCAAACAAACCTAGGATCATATCGAGAAATTCTTTGGCAATCTTCATACTCGGCCAAATTTCTTCGAATTCTTCATTCCACTTGCATCTAGGCTTCTTGAACAATTTTCGTTCATTCTCCTTCTTGAGTTGACTTTGATTCCTCATCACTTCATTGTAAAGCTCTATTCCTTTTCTCTTTTATTTGATTCATCATCTCATTCATTTATCTCTTTCTTTCTTTTTTCTTTTTCTTTTTCTTTTTCCTTTTCAATATAACAACTTTTCCATCTATTTCTTCTTGACACCACTTTGGTGTTTGTTCTCTTGCTTTTTCTTTGGTACATGTACATCACGAGTCGCACATTTAGAACTCCCTTCTATCATCTTCATCACTTCCTCTATATGATCCCAAGCTGTATGGTATGGCTAAATTACGGCTTATTGGGGTTAAGTTAATGTGGGTGATGAAAGAAAAAGGCTTATTGTGTTTGGCTTCAAACAGGGCTATGGAGCACACACATAAGGTAGGAAATATTTAAGGCCTTTTAAGTGAGTTCAAGCACACATTGCCTATATCACTTCTAATGGTTCAACCAAATCAAGAGCAAGTCCACATGTGATATCTTTTTTATGAGAATTGTTCTTTAATGCTCAATGTACAACCTATAGAGATCGAATCTAATACTAAGAACCTACTGAGTGTTTAAAGAGTAGAAACAAAATATCCCTCATATCATGTCATTTATGTATGCTTTTTGGCTTAGTGAACTCACAAGGGTAGTCTCCACTATTAATCATGGTAATCCAACTAAGCATCATATCCACTATCACATCAAGAGCATGTCATAAGTTTTGAAAAATGCAATGTAATACTCTAAGTGGCAAGAAGTTAGTTTAAACTCAGTGAATAAAGCATATATTACGGCTCTTAAAGCACACAAAAGAAGCATCTCAACATGGAGGACAAAAATTCAAAAACTGATGACTTTCGAAATCAACCTATGTATGTTCTTTAATGTATATCTCTCACATGACTTAACAAAAGTTAACCAAATTTTAGCACAAGATAATAGACATGCAAACACACACTTTTCATGTAGAACATATTTCAAAATTCGCAGTAGAAAAGTGAGAGAACAGACGACGAACACAGTGCACGCACTGTTTCGCAACAACAGGGCATTGCCCATGACCTTTGGTCGAAGAAACATTCATAACTTTTTAACCACTGCCCAGAATTTTTCATTTTTTATACCGTTGGATTCGTATCGAAAAAACGAAGAACCCAACGTGGACGGAAAAATTTATTTCCTCACCAATCAATACAGTTTTAACAAAACGTTTGCCTCAAAATTTTCAAAACAGGACATTTTTTCACAGATTTATCAATTAATCGAAAAAATCAAACAAACACGAATTCACACCCCCAAACCTAATCTAAACATTGTCCTCAATGTTTGTATGACATTAAAAGCATGGACAACAAATAAAGAAAAAGCATGGCATGTATGAACTCAACACACAAAACAAAAAACTAGAAAACTAAAAACTAAAAACTAAAAAGAAATTACCTAGGTGGGTTGCCTCCCACCAAGCGCTTTATTTAACGTCTAGGCAAGACGTGTGAGAGCACTACGGCTCTGTAGGCGTGATGACTTTCATTTGAACGACTTCTCCGCTTGTATTGCCACCATTTGAGCCAAGGAGTTTAGGACACTCTTTCATATCAAGGGCTTTCTTACCATCAATGATAGTTTCTCTTACTTGGTCCAATCTGTCCTTGCGGACCCAAACTTGTCGAAATCTCCTTGGTTTACCTCTAGGCTTTCTTTGTTTCTTTTTGCATCTTTCAATAAACTCCGCACATTGGGCCCTTTTATGACCCCTAGTATGGCAAAAATAACAATTGTAAGGAAAAATTGAAGGACCACATGTGATATTACTAACCTTTGCATTGGAATGGCTTGAATCTCCTTTGATGATGATACACCCGAAAGTCTCTCCCTTAACGCCTTGTTCCTTGGTCAAGATCTTGATAGTACTTTCGGCCTTTTCAAGCTCCACTAAATAATCGCTTTCCTTCACCTTTCCTATTCTCAAAGCATTCTCGTTTTTACACAATTCCTCCTTCATGGCATCTATTGTCTGGTCTTTCAGTTCTGCTTGCCTTTGGATTTTTCTTGTCTTGTGGGCAAAATCTTCCTCTTGTTCTTCAACCAACCTTGCAAGCTCTTCTGCCCTCTTAATTGCCTCATCTCTTTCCTTCCTCAGGGCCTCTAATTCCATCATCAAGTTAGCATTTTCACTCTTCAGATTACTGATTTCTGATGATGTTTTTGTTGCACAAGTCTCCCCTATAACAACATCTTTCTCACCTTTGTCTTCAAAAAGTGACAAAAAGAATTCGCTTGCATTCCTTGGATAGTTTTCTGGCTGCAGTGTATCCATTTCCTCAACAGATATTTCTTCGAGTTGTCTAGCAACCCAGCCTACTCGGTCAATCTCGTCGTTAGCAACGATTAGATTACCTCCAAGATAACGACGTCCGTTCATGTAACTGTGAAACCTGAAACACCAAAAACACAACTACCACGAAGTAAGATGAAACAAAAAGAACTAAAACTAAAAAAAAAAAAATCTAATGACACACACTACCTAACTAAATTAACTAGATTCAACTAATAGATTCTATACCAATCCCCGGCAGCGGCGCCAAAATTGATGCAGTAAAATCTGTGTTCAATTTATTAAGAAAGTTCGTTCACTGGGATCGGCGATTTTATCAGTTAAAACCAATTAATCTAGCAAAGGTGACTCTAAATGCGAAAACTAAATTGCATAATGCTTTTCTTTGGAAAGATTGTTTAACTCTAGGATTAATCTAAATTATGACTATTTGAACTAAAAATCAAATCAACGAATAAACAAATCAAAGAATGAATATATGGGGAGAAACTAGGGAATCGATGCACCTTTCTTAGACACTCAATGCTCTCAATTAGTCTCAATAAACACTTCAATAAAGTTTAGGGCTTGTTTTGATAAACAATTAAGAACGAATCTCCTTCCCACCACTCGCACAAAGGCCATGTGTCAAGTGATAGTAACGAAATCCTTTGGAACAAAACTCTAAGCCAAATCAATGCAACAAGGCCATGCAAACATTAACTTTCAAATCTATTAAGCTTATGATTGTGATTTAAATGGAAAGGCCATTCACATCTAAACCCTAATCTCATGGATAAACTAAAGCACAAACTCATATCAATTGAGGCCACAAAATAATATGAATCAGTAATATAGAGCAATTAATTCAATAGACAAGACTAAAACCCAATTGATTAACAAAAAGATAGACTAATTGATTACATAGAGTTGTCCAAAATTGGTTACATCAGTCCCCTAATAAAGGTTTAGTTACACATCAATGGAGAGAACAAAAACATAGAAGAGATGAAGAGAAAACCCATATTTATCTTGATAGCTTCTTGGCTGGAAATCTCCTTCTTCTTGCTTCCAAGAATCCTCCAAGGATGGATGATGTGAATGAATAAATGAATGGAATGAATGAATGTGAAAGAATGGTGTTTTTGGGTCTAATCCTCTTGTGGTGGCTCTAAGTGATGGGGGACGGCCCCCTTCTATGGCTTGGAACCTCCCTTGGCTATCTCTTTCAATTGGAAAGAATAGGAAGTATTTATAGGTGACTTTTCCTTGCGAACCCCCAATTCTTCTTAGGTTTAGAAAACACACCAAGTGGGAAAGTAGAATGAAATAAGGAATGAGAATCCTTTCCTAACTTGGATTTCCTATCTTGATGATTGACTCCTAATTTGAGTTTAGGAAGTTTCCCAAACATGTCTTGATCTTCTAAAGTTATTAGGATTTGATTTGGGAAGTTTTGGAACAGTTCTGAACCAATTCGGAGTTGAAATCCGCCAAAAATACGTAATTCCGCTCCTTGGGTAGCTCCGGAGGCATGTTGCCTCGGCAGCTGCACGTCAAGCGGAAATTCTTCTGCTTTGGGTCGCTGCCTAGGCCGCTCCCTAGGCAAGTTGCACGAGGGGCGGTCTGGGCCGCGGTAATTCTTTTCAGCTCCGACCTTTGGTTACTAAATCGGTCATAACTTCTTCTAGGAATATCGGAATTGCGATCCGAAAAGTGCGTCGGAAACTAGACTTCCGGGGCTTTCAATCCATAGGTGGTAGGACACACAATTCAATCGGAGCTGAGAGATATGGGCCCCGAAACATAGAGGTTCTGCACTGGCCGAAAATCATCTTTTCATTGTTTCTTCCAATTTGCTCCTTTTCTCCATCTTTTGATTCCTTTTCTTCCAAAATAAGATTTAACACCACTAGAATGGAATGGACCTACACATGCTCAACAAACACATTAAACAACCTAATTTACTCAGGAACAAAGCATAAATAATAGGAATTCGGGGCCTAAAACATGTATAGAAATGAACCGATCAGTTCCGTTAATTCTGTGTCTAACGAGTGAGAGATTTCTATGTAAAAAAGTATAGACCATTTTCCAATGTACCTTCGCAAATAATTTTGTCATTCTTACTAATAATAAAAACTTTATTAAAAGTAACTGAATATCCAAATTTATTTAAACAAGAAACTGAAATTAAATTCCTCTTGAATTGAGGTACATAATAAACGTCTATTAAATCTAAATGCCTTCTAGAATCCAAGTAAATTCTAATATCTCCCACTGCACTTGCAGACACTAACGTTCCGTTGCCCAAACGCAAATTGATTTCATTCTTATTCAGCCTTCTCCTTTCTTGAAACCCCCATAAGGAATAACAAACATGATTATTGGCTACTGAGTCTACGATCCAAGAATCTGTAGAATCTGCCAGTAAACATGTTTCAAGATAATTCACATTACCTTGTTCCTTCTTATTCTGAGACTTTGGGCAATTACTTTTCCAATATCTCTTTTCACCACAAAAGAAGCAATTCCTTTTGATCTTGGTTACTTTCTTAGTCTCCTTCTTGGTAGGCCCAAGTTGCTTTTTCTTCTATTATTCCTTGACCTTCCGACGGGTTTTAACAGTAGCAACTTTACCAACCATAATTATCACTGGTTAAAATATTTATCTTTTAGGATGATCATTAGGGATGGGGTCATGATTTCTTAATAAAACAAAATTATATATAAGTAAATAATAATGATAAAGCACTTTCGAATATTTATCTTGATTTAAATAAATAACTCAATCATAAAAATTCAACGGTGATCCAACACCCATAAATGTTACGCCTCCTTTGGGAGTTCGCACCATTTACTAGTTAGACTAGGTCCCACCTAATTGTTAACATAACAACCAGCGTTTTCAATTTTAGCTTTGCAATTTTACAGACAAGAACTCTTGGGAGGATATCAATAAAATTACATCGAGTGTGTTACCAAGATATCGACCCTCAATATTTTCTCTCACAAAAATCCCTCCTTGGGGAGTAGATCTCGTTTGAGTCAATTGTCTAGTCTATCCTTGTAAGGAAGTATGTTGCTAAATTCCATTCATGGACACCCCTTGGGGGGATTACCAATAAATAATAAAGCTCAACTAACCTTGGAGGCCATAGGTGTTGCAAAACATCTTCTCCCACTCAATTATTTAAGGCGTGTGATTAAATCCCATAGAATGATTTACCAAGTTATCTAGATGCCAATTTAGATACCTAAATCATTCAATGCATGTTCATACCAAAAGAGATATATGAGTGGCACTCCTATTCTATATGACATGTTATCATACAATAACAAATATTGTAATATTTACAAAATAAATAGCCACAATTTTGATCCATCCTAGAAAAACAAGTAAATTACATTTGTTTGGAATACAAAAAACTCCTTTCTTGGTGAACAAGTCTTCAAGCGGCCACCGATCACTTGTGCGTCCCACGGCTGCCCCTATGGGCGTGCACACTCCACAACCCCAACAAGGGCTGCCGTGCGCAGCCCATGACACTTCATGGGGCTGCCGTGCGCAGCCCACAGTCCAACATGCACAGCTGCGTGCAATCTTGCGCGCATGCATGTTGCTATGGTGCGCACGGTCCCAAACTTGTTCCAGTTGCTTCCAATTCTTCAAGTCTTCGAATCTTCGATACTTGAACGTATTACAACATTATTTAAACAATAAAATACTGCAGTTTTTTTTTTTTTTTTTAAACACTGCAGTATTTTAATACAATAAAAAACTGCACTAATAAAATAAAAAATACTGCAGTATATTTTAATAAATAAAAAACTGCACTTAATTTTAATACAATAAAAAAAACTTAGCAACTACCAAGAAGAAAATTGTGACAATAATAGGCCACCCTTCTTGTTACAATTCCGAAACAAAAATACATTGAAATTCTAGGATCAAAATTGAGCAATAACAATTCACTTTATAACAACATATAACATATATAAATCCATACATTCCAATGTAATTATATATGAGAATACCTAGAGTGCCATCTCTTTCTAAACATGCATAATCACAATAAAAAGAAATAGATTCACGTATATATACGTTAATTAATTAAAGGGTACAACCAAGGCTCTGATACCAATTGTAGGGAAAAATACGGTCACGCAGCGGAAGCGAGACTAAAAAACGGTTTTAGTATAGTTTAAAATTTTTCCAAAAGTTGAACATTAACCCTTTAATTAATTAACATATAATACTAAAGATATCATACCTTTGTCGCATGATCCGATTGACATTGCGTCGATGGTAATCCACAAGATCTTCCAATCCAATCACGAACGTGAATCACCTAGGAGCGTGGTCTCCCTTCTCTTTGAATTGTGTACCTGATGATGGATTAACAAAACTTTTTCTTTTTCTTTTGTTAGTCACAATAAATTTCAAGAGGCTACAAAGAATGTTCCGGTCACTTTTGAATTCACAATCGTTAGATCGAAACTCGCGTGAACCTTATTCGAAATTGTGCACAAAACCTTTTGATATAAAAGTTACTAGTGCACTATCGAAAATAAGAACAAACTTTCCTCTCTTTTTCTCCTGGCCGAATTCTCACACTAGTCTAAATAGAAAATAAATCTCTAGAAAAACTATTAGGGTTGCTGAATACTTATTGCCATAAAAAATTATTAATATATATATATCTATATATATATACGAATCCTGATTGCCACATAAATAGTATATCTATTTTTTCAACCAATTCGTTGTCTTATATATAATATATATATATATATATCTGCAATTCTTTGCTAAATATGCTATATATATCTAGTGCGTAAACTTTGCACAATATATTATGTATATCTAGTTGCTTTATCAATATATATCTCTATATATATTCCGATCAATATATATCTCTATATATTCCGATTTATTGCCATATTATATATATATATATATATATATATATATATCTATATATTGAGGCCAAAATCCTTTACCATGTAGGATTCGTGTCTTTTGACTTAAATCCTAACCCTAGGTAGATTTCCTTAGAATTCCAAACCCTAATCCAACTCCTTAGTGTATTTGTGACTATATAAAAGACTTCCTTATTTGACTAGATAAATAAATCTCTTATTTATCTACTTACCAAATAAAGTCTTTTATTTTTAATTATATTACCACAATAGTATACTACTAAGAAACATATTTCCTAATCAGAAAAAGATTTTGATTTTTAATTAAATGATTAACTAATAAATTAATTAATTTTCATTTAATCAATCAATAAAATAAAATAATATTTTAGACTATTATTCTAGTCTTGCCGCCCACACCATATACATGGGCCTAATATTATTTTCTTATTTTATTTAATCCATTAGACTTTAATTAAAAAGCCCACATGTGAACCAGACCCATTCTTACTAAAAGAAACAAGCCCACATGCCTTTCATTAATATATTAATATAATTGATCAGCCCATTAAATAAATAATGTGCAAATTATATTCTTAATATATTAAATACAATTCTAAATGGACCCATAAATTGGTCCGGTAGAATATATCAAGTGATCCATGCAAGTCCGTGTGGATTGAGGATCTTGGCGGGCTATCTAAATTTAAGCTTCAATAGACATAACCTAATCACAATCAACAAATGATTCACTTAGGTCCGATCTATTAATTTTAACTCATTCCACTAAAGAGCTAAAATTGAACTCTTAAATAAAGATAGAATAAGTAAATATTTCTCATTCGTACCCTAGACAATCTTATTGGAGATGGTGTATCCTCGTGAAGAATATCAGTAATCGCCAAGAGCTCATAGACCGCCTATAGCTCTCCAAGTTACCATATTTACTCATATGACCACATTTTGAACTTGGATATTTTGACTTGTCCAGAAGCCATGTTTCAATAGACTCTATCGAAAAATTAACGTTAAGATTCAATATCCAATACCTCAAAACATCCATATGATGATATTTTACTCACATTTAATAAATGGAGCCACGATGTCCATATCTATAAATGAAGTCCTCTATAAATGAAGTCCTCTATCGATTAACAAATGAATATCACCAAACTATCGAGGATAGACTATGCTATATAATCGTACTCATTGATAACTCAAATGATACCACTTGCAACCATAAGTCCATCATATCTCAGGATTAAGATAGACTCTCCGATTGTCCTGATAATGAAAAGACTATTATCTATTGACGGTTCTAGATAAAGTATTTCATTGTGATCTAGTTCAATGCACCCAGTGCACTAGATTCTTTTACTCGAAGACCCTCCGATGATTTTAGACTCATCATAACTCATTTGATCTCACTCAAATGCTAGCAAAAGAATTCTACAACTTTAACAAGATAAAGGTGCCCAACCTTTAACTTAAGTTGTGAACATTATTCAAGACTAACTAAAGAATTGTGTCTACCTCATACATATCCAGATGTACGAACAATTCTTCTTTTCTCATAGTCTTTTGACTTTATGATTATTTACTTTTGACAATTATAATATTCAATCTATAAATGCTATAAGATTTGTTTAAATTAGAAATCACTTTATTAATATGAAAAGATTGTCAATTACAATATTACACTCTTGCTATTGAGCATAATCCTAACAGATGAGTCTTCACATTGGATAGTAGATTCAGGGGAAACTAACCATGTTTGTTCTTCTTTACAGTTGACTGATTCTTAGACAGAGCTAGATAAGGGGGCTTTATCAATGTGCGTTGGAACAGGGGATATCATTTCAGCAAGAGCAGTGGGAGAAGTCAGACTTCAATTTAATAGTTGTTTTCTTCCTTTAAATAATGTTGATTACATTCCTGGATTTTCAAGGAATTTGATTTATGTATCCAGATTATTGAAACGTTTATATTCAGTTTCTTTTAATAATAAATCAGTTATTGTTTCTAGAAACGGATTGAATATTTGTTCTGGTTTGATTGAAAACAACTTGTATGTTTTGAGACCATCATTTCATACACCACTGTTTAACACTGAACTGTTTAAAGTTGAAAAACCTAAAACAAAACGACAACAGATTTCTCCAAATGAAACGTATCTGTGGCATCTAAGACTTGGCCACATCAACCTTGACATGATAGATAGACTAGTAAAAGACGGATTTTTAAGTCAGTTAGAGATCGGCACTTTACCTGTCTGTGGGTCTTGTTTAGAAGAAAAAATGACCAAGAGCCTTTTAACTAGAAAGGGGCTTAGAGCTACACAACCACTGAAGCTTATACATTCAAACGTCTGCGGACCTATGAATGTTAAAGCTAGGGGTGGTTATGAGTATTATGTCACTTTTAGTGATGATTACTCAAGATACAAATATGTTTACCTAATGCAACGTAAGTTGGAAACTTTTGATAAGTTCAAAGAATTTCGAGCTGAAGTTGAGAACAAATTAGGCAAAACTATCAAAGCTCTATGATCAGATCGTGGAGGTGAGTATCTTGACCAAGAGTTTGAGTACTATTTGGTTGAGCATGGGATTGTCTCCCAGCTCACAGCTTCAGGAACACCATAACATAATGATGTTACGAAGAGGAGAAATAGGACACCTGCTGGAAATGGTGAGATTTATGATTAGTTTCTCATCAATACCAAACTCTTTTTAGGGATATGCATTACAAACTACGACCTAAATATTGGATGTAGTTCCATCCAAATATGTTCCTAAGACTCTTCTAGAGATGTGGAATGGTCATAAAGCTAGTTTGCGACATTTTCGCTTATGGGGGTGTCCAGTACATGTACTGAAAAAAATGTGGAAAGTTGGAACCTCGTTCACAAGTATGCCTATTTGTAAGTTATTCAAAAGAGACTAGAGGAGGATAATTCTATAGTCCTAAAGAAAACAAAGTGTTTGTATCGACAAATGCAACGTTTCTTGAGGAAAACTATATGAGTAATCATAAGCCTCAAAGTAAGATTGTATTAAATGAATTAAAACATGGTTTGACTAGTGATCAATCAACAAAAGTTGTTGACAAAGTTGTTGTTCCATTAACGTCTGATAGTCAGACGATTCCTAATCAGATCACACTACCTCCTAAACGTAGTAAGAGGGCTGTACGACAACCTAATCTCTATTTAGGTATTGGAGAGGCACAAGCTGTCATTTCTGATGATAGTGTGAATGATCCGCTGTCATTTAAACATGTAATGGAAGATTTTGACAAAGAGGAATAGCTTAAAGCCATGAATCTCGAGATGGAATCGATGTACTCTAATTTGGTCTGGGAACTTGTAGACTTACTTGATAGGATAAAACCCATAGGGTGTAAGTGAATCTGTAGGAGAAAAAGAAGAGTAGACGGGAAGGTAGAGACCTTCAACGCTAGGCTAGTGGCAAAAGGTTACACCCAAAAAGAGGGGGTTGATTTTAAAGAGACCTTCTTGCCAGTGGCTATGTTGAAATCCATTAGGATACTCTTATCCATTGCAGCCTATTTCGATTATGAAATTTGACAAATGGACATCAAGACTGCATTCTTGAATGGCAATCTTGATGAGAGCATCTACATGATGCAACCAGAAGGATTCATGTCATGAGATCAAACGTAAAAAGTTTGCAAGTTGCGAAGGTCCGTTTATGGACCGAAACAAGCATTTAGATCTTAGAACATTAGGTTTGATACTGCTATCAAAACCTATGGTTTCGAGCAAAACGTTGATGAGCCTTGTGTCTATATGTGGATCGTTGACAAGAAAGTAGTTTTCCTGGTCCTTTACATAGATGATATCCTACTCATTGTGAATGACGTGGGAACGTTATCGAAAGTAAAGGGTTGGCTTGCTAACCAATTCCAAATGAAAGATTTGGGAGAGGCAAGTTATGTTCTAAGGATCCAATTAATAAGGGATCGAAAGAACAAATTGTTAGCACTGTCTCAAGCATCATATATCGACAAGATTCTTGTGCGATTCTCGATAGAGAACTCCAAGAAAGGTAATCTACCTTATAGGCATAAAGTTCATTTGTCTAAGGAACAATGTCCTAAGACACCTTAAGAAATTAAGGATATGAGACGAGTTCCATATGCGTCAACAATATGCATTCTCATGTATGCTATGTATGCTATGTTATGCGCGAGACCTGACATCTGCTTCACAGTGGGAGTAGCCAACAGATTCCAGTCTAACCCAGGATTAGATCATTGGGTTGCTGCAAAGCTTATTCTCAAGTATCTTCGGAGAACGAGAAACTATATGTTAGTATATTTAGAACAGGATCTGATTCCGTTAGGATTTATGGATTCTGACTTTCAGACAGACAGGGATTCTAGGAAATCCACGTTTGGGTCAGTGTTCACCCTTGGTGGTGAATCCATAGTGTATATGAGTATCAAGCAATCTTGTATTGTTGATTCCATAGTGGAAGCCGAATATGTAGCAGCTTGTGAAACAGCTAAAGAAGCTATATGACTCCGTAAGTTTTTGAGTGATCTAGAAGTTGTTCTAAATTTGGATAAGCCCATGACACTTTATTGTGATAATACTGGTGCAGTGGCTAATTCCAAAGAATCAAGAAGCCACAAAAGAGGAAAGCATATAGAAAAGAAGTATCATCTCATTAGAGAGATAGTGCAGAGAGGAGATGTGACCGTGACCAAGATTGCGTTGCAAGATAATCATGCTAATCCATTTAAGAAGAACTTAACGGCTAAAGTGTTTTAAGGTCACTTAGAAGATATGGGATTACAAGATATGTCTCACCTGCTTTAGTGCAAGTAGGAGATTGTTGGGATTTATGCCATAAAGCTTGTAATTTGTAAATGTTATAAATCCATTAATAAAAGAAGTAGTTATTTCATTTGATAAATATGACTCATACGCTTATATCATATGTGCTAACATCTAAGATTACTAGATGTAATCTCAAACTGAGTATATAAATGTCATAAACAGAGGTATTCGTTTTGAGATATGCAATTTAAAGAGTCTTTAGAGAGCAAATAAAGCTGGGTACTTTATTTGTAGATAATCTATAGTTGCGGTCCATTCCGTAATATACGGTGGTCTTATCCTAAACTACTCATATGGCGATATGAGAATGGAGGTACCTTATATGATATGATCATATAGGACTGGGCCACGATCTATATGAATCTATCACTAAGATCCATTAGTTGAAAAGATTCATATCTATCGACAAATGATGGCTGTATATGGGTGATCTAAATCCTGAGTGTCTTACTGAATCCTTTAAGCTAGATCGTTGATGCGCCGAAAATTGGTATGTGATAGTTCTATAAACTATCGTAAATGATCGGACGTGCGAGTTTTTACCCTCTCGCAAGTATACGAATCGTTCGCCACGTATAGTGGTTACGAGTAAGGATATCGTTCCCACGGAGGAAGTGTTTACCCTAAGTCAGTCCTAGGTCGTTTATTATATATACACACTATATATATATATATATATATATATATAATATTTACACTATATACACTGATTACATGCAAGAAAATAAATAGCAATTGTCACAACAAATTAACTAACTAATCTAAGATTATACTAACAAAGCTTTAATCTACTTACCACTATGTTAACTAATTCTAACTACAACTAAGGGTTGTCAATCCTTAGCAATTAATTAATCTAATCACTAAACTTACCAATAACAATTAACTAAATTAACTAATTAACTAAACTAATTACCGCTAATGCAAAGTTATGCAAGAGTGATAATGAGATATGTTAGGGAACTAATGAATCATGCAAATTACCTAATTACTAGTTGATAACAATTAAGCATTTCAATTATAGGTTAACTAAATTAAGCAAGGTTTGCATTAATCAAGTAAATCCTATTTTGCAAGTTAACAATTGGATTAATCAATTAACAAGCATATATCAATTAAAGCTCAAATCAAATGATATGTCCAACTAGTATCATAGATAATAATACATAAATACACCAAATCCTTAACATAGCTATTTAATTACACATCAATAACAAACTAAGGAAATAAGAGAGACAATAGAGACAACCCAATGATGTTGGAGAAGTCTTCAAGCTAGCTCACTCATCTTGCTTCCCCAAGCTTGGAATCAACATGTGGATGCCTTGGATCACTATTGGTGGCTAGAAAACCACCTTAACTTATAAACTAAGTGAGTTTGGTGTTGTTCTAGGTTATTTAGGTGTAAATTAAGCTATTGGGTGTAATATATGACATGTTTGGATATTTAGGGATGTGTTTAGGTTTAGGGAAAGGTGAATATATATAGTAGGGAAGGTTTGGGAGAGTTTGGACGTGCAAAAACCCAAGGTCGGTCAAGTTGGCGGGTTCAATCCGTCAAGTTCGCGGGTTCTTGCCGGTCGTAGGAACTCACCGTGCAACTTTGAGCTCTTCCCGCGAGTTTGTACCTTCTGGACTGCGGAAAAGAAGCCGCAGCATGAACCCGCGATATTCCGACGAGTTTGGACCGTCTGGATTGCGGGCAAAAGGCCTCCGAACCAAGCTTGCACATCCATGGAGTTTTTAAGACTTGGATGGCATGGAAAATGTTTGCATGGGATGCCAAAAATGGGTCCATCATGACCGCCAGGAAGAGGGCTACCGATCTGGGTAGGATTTGGCCAGAAAATGACCGAAAATGGCCGAAAAAGATTCGGGTCTGAACCGGGTCAAAACCGAGTCCGGGTCGGGTCACGGGCAAACGGGTCAGGTTGGCTGAGGGAGGAAGACGACCTGACGTCAGCCATGCGTCATGCTAATGTGCGCGGCCCAAAACGACGCCGTTTGGCGTGTGACGTGGCAGCTGCGCTGACTTTTGCTGGCGAATTACAGTTTGCACCCCTGTCTTCTCCCTTAATCACAGAATAATCAATAATTTCCTAAATTTTACACTTTTGCCCCTGATTTCTCCACAATTACACAATTGCCCCTGAACTTCCCTAATTCCCTAAAACACTTATTAACACCCTATTAAATACACATATATGCTTGGAAACAAATACAAAAGATAGGAAAAGAGAGCGCTAAATGTGAACATTTGGAGTGCAATCAATCGTGTTTCTTGACATACCATGGGTGAGATCGGAGTAGCATTCCTGATCAATAACTCTGTATCTTAGAATCACTGTTTGGCTTATGGCTGGGAAGGTATGCACACAATAGAGGAATCCACTCTTTCTTGCAAGAAGTAGATAAGTAGTTCCCTTAAAGGTTGATTCGGGACTTTAAGAGTGCTTTCATTCTTCCGTAAAGGAATGAATGATGTAATTGTTCATTAGCGAATCAATGGTACTTGAAGGAAAAGATATAATTAGAGAGGTTTAATGAACTTTATGACGTAGCTCTAATTATGAATTACTTGTGGAGGATCATACCATATATAATAGCTATATCGATGGACATTGATAATTTGGTTGTGTAAAACATTTACAGTTACGAGAGTACAACCTTGAGGTGTTTTTAGTGGAATAACTCCGAGGTTAATAATTGTGAAATATTAATTAAAGAGTTTAATTAATTTTTCTAAGTATTATTGGAGCTTAAAACCGTGGGTCAATTAGATCCTCTTGCTAGCCCATTACAATTAATAGTAACAAGGCTCACGAATAATTGGATGGTCTAATTAATTATGTTACAAAAGTAACTTAGATATATTATGAGAATTAATTAAATATAATTAAATAATATGATTATTTAATTGACATATTGATAATTAAGAATTATTAATTGTTATTTGGAGGTTTCAAGTTCGAACCTTGACAAGAGCAAAAGAATAAAATAATAAGAGATTATTTTTATTTACTCTAAAGAGGTCAAAGGTTCAACACCTAGTGGTGACCGAATTAAAAATGATTTATAATCCTATTTTGACTTGGTTTACTAAACCTTAGGATCCTAATATATAAGATATACTTATCAAAAGAAGAAGAAGAAGAAGAAAAAAACTGAAAACCTAAAAAGAGAGAGAGAGGTGCGGCAACATAGGAAGGAAAAATAAAAAGATTTTTTTTTTCTTCTTACTCTAGTGAAATTCCCTTAAGCAATATAGTGTAATATATACCTAGGAGGGGGGGGGGGGGGGGGGGGGGGGGGGGGGGGGGGGGGGGGGGGGGGGTGAATAGGTATAGGCCCAAATTCTTCCAATATACCAAAATATGCGGAATAGAACAATTAAAAGCACACTTGATGAATCTTAACAATTGAATTGATTTAATCAACACATGTGAAAATCAATATACAAGTAATGCAATCAATACAAACATATGGAAGATAAAGAAACATAAAAATGAAACTTGACACAAGTATTTTTACGTGGTAAAACCTCAAAGAGGAAACATCCTCGGGTTGATACCACAACCACCGGCAAAGCAATCCACTATATGAAAAGGACTTACACACTCAAGCTATCACCTCCTAATCTACCCTCAGGCCTAGTGAACTACCAAGCCTACTTCCTATCTAAGAAGTGTCCTACACCTCTAGGAAGCAACTTCCTATCTAAGACGCTCACGTCTCTAGGAAGATTTCTTGCTTGACTATCCGAGTCCTCCCGACTCTAATCAAGACTTCTTGCTTGGCTATCCGGAACACTTTCCTAGCCAAGACTTCTTGCTCAAGACAAAGCTTCACTCACTTTGCAAAAGACTTCCACCTATTACAAGTCAAAGATCTAGGTGATGCAAATGATGCAAACACAATCAAATAAAGCAAGATGATCAATCAAGCTCTATGAACATGCTTAGTGATAATCTAGAATATGCTTTCAACAAACAATCACAAATGTATCTAGAAATCAAAGCATGTGAATCAATAAGAATAAGATATGAATATTCAATATATCACACAAAAATCTTAGTTCTTAGATGATGAAATTAAACCTAGAAAATAACATGAGGCACATCATATACAACATTTCTAGAATCAATTTCAAGATAAGTCAAGTTTAGCAATATATGTTCAATTGAAATCAAATGGCTAAAACTTAACAATCAATAGATCAACCACCCCTAGAATATGATCTAACAACATTCTAACACATATCATCTATCAATTAGGAAGATTAAAAGAGATGATCAAAAGATGAAGTGAGAAGAAGAAGTTTCACATACAAAAGTTGAGTCTCGTACTAAAATCAGATCACTGGGAAAAATGACGAACTTAACTGGCTCTAAAAATGCTTGGGGTTTGTAGCTCTCTTCAAAACCAACAATTTTGGTTTTTGAATCACTCAATTCAGAGTTGAAATGAGAGAGATATGATCAAAATAAGAAATAAAAAATTGTAAAGAATTCTATACGGGATTTCAAATATATATGGAGGGAAAAGAGATGGAGAAGAGAGAGGAAGACGTGAGCCAATCAGAGGCTACCATGTCAGCACCCCGTGGGGGGTGTGTGGGCCACACCGGACCAGAGGGGTGCTCTGGCCGTGGGTCCCACGGGCTCCACATGTGGTGGGCAATGCATGGCCTTTGGCCATGCTTGCCTCTCGCGCGCTCCCTCACGTTTTTCAGCCGTATCTTGGGCATCCGAACTTTGATTTTGAATCCGTTTTTGGATTATGAACCGTGACGCCCTCACGCACGACTACGAATACAAAACTTTGAAAAATGGTTGAGAAATCATCTCAGAAAACGATGATGAAGTCAACTCAACAAATGAGAACGCAAAGTAGCCTAGCTAAGTCATTTGGACTCGAAACCTTATGAATGAGTAACCGAAATGACTGGAACTCAATAAGGAATCATATAAGAACATGTTCAAGTCCAAAATACAAAACACACAAACAAATAAATACAAATTCACACAAGTATGTCATATCAAAGAGATAGTCATGAAACATGCAAATCTACAATGTTTGTCTATTAGAGACCAATGCATGAGCATACTAAGAAGTGTGTGAATGTGTTATACCAAATGTTTGCACTATGATGTAGGGACACACATGTATGAATTGTGTGTGTGTGCGCTTACGCCTTGCAAGAGGATGGAAGTCTAGATATACCTTTGATGCTTTCACCTCTTGAAGACGACATTTGCACTAGACGTTGCTCTTCAACTTTTAAGCTTCTTTTCTTTCAAGAACATCCTAAGCAACAACTAATACAAATATAAAGTGTTTTGCAATGGAATCAAGCCAATACAAATCATGAACCTTACATTTAGCTTGTCTAAACTCATCAAAGGGGATAAGGGGTTGTCTTCAGGATCTCTCAAGCCTCCATTCAACTACTCCCGGAATTCGTGATGTGCCCACACAGAGTTGCTAGATTGTAAGTCATAGCTTGGAAGGCTTAGTTATGAAGGATCGAAAAGAAACGAAGGAGAGATCTTCAAAGGTATTGAAACTAATTATTGCACAGTGTGTATAAAACTATCTAGAGGGGGGGTGAATAGATTTTAAATGATTTTACCCATTTTCGCATACATTTCAATTTTACGAAAATGCCCCTACTAGTCACAAAAGTATAACAAGTGTAATATGGTGTGGAATGTAAATAACACTTGATATTTACGTGGAAACCCTCACGGGAAAAACCACGGGCTGTTATGTGCGCCACACACGAACCTCGAATCCACTAATTGAGATGATTACAACCTAATCCCAGTTTAATGATCTAATCTCGATCAATAATTATCACAACTACCTAATCCCGGTATAAGTGGACCTAGTCCAATTGCTTGCGAATTAAGTAACCTAATCCCGGTCACAACACAAGACTTAATTCTCTAAGAAGAGATAATACAACCTAAGTGAATATTATGAAATATCCAAAAATGCAATTAGAGCTAGGTTACTCTATATGCTTATCTAGGATAATGATTTTGCAATAAATTCAATCCTAGATATTAAAAGCTAGATGACATGTCAAAAAGCTTAGCTAAACATAGATTATGAAAACCTAGATAGCTATCAAAATACAACACTCAATCATGTCAACACAACAATCTCTATTTTGTATCTAGAATATAATCTAAGAAGATACAAATAATATAAGAGATGTCAATGATAAATAAAACACTAATTATATATGATAATAGTGAAGAACTTACCAAAGAATATGTGTTGACCAAAACCCATGCAAGCAAGCATCCTAACTATGCTAGAAAATGCTAGATGATATTTTGATGCATATGAGAATGGTTTTGAGTGATCAAAGATGATCAAAGATGAGTTCTTGATGAAAAAGCTCTCTTTGAAAATGTTCTCAATTAAAAATATGATTTTTGAGTTATGAAAGTGACCTAAGATCAAAGAGGCATATATATATGATGTCCAATTGAAGCTATGTCGTTTTGGAAATTTTCCAAAAAGTTTCCACGCAAACCGCTCTACATAGGGCGGATTTTGGGCGGGCGTAGGGCGGATTGAAAAATCAATCAGGTGCCCGCTCTACGTAGGGCGGGTGAACAGCGAAATGGGCGCGACAGAGCATCAGTTTCAACTTCAAGTGCCTTAAAACATGACCAAACGACATTGAAACCTTTCATATAATATATCGTTGGAAAGGTATGGATGTCTACTTTCTACTCCAATTTATAGAATGACATTTCAATTTTTGTAGAAAAAGTTATGGTCAATAGAGTGACCAAAGGTCAGAAACAGACAACAACATAGTTGCCCTGTTTTGGTGGTCACTTTGAAGATTTCAAAACCAATCCAAACGGTCATGAAATATTACGAATAATATACCATTGGAAAGGTATGGGTGTCTAGTTTATCTAGAAGTTTACAAAACTCAATTTAAATCTTTTTATAAAAAGTTATGGTCACAAGACCATACAAAGGTCAGTTTTGAAAAAACATTGAAATTCAATCTCTTGAAACTAGACACATTACTCCAAACAATCAAACCAAAACTACCACTTATCTAAGAGAAGAATGAGACCTTCTCAAGTGGTCAACCATCGTGCTAAGACATGCACACCATCGTGCAAGCACGGACGTTTCCGAACATCCTTCGGGAAACGAATTATACCACAATTAAAGCTAACATATATGAAGTGCACGTGTGGGTATTGAATGCATCCTAATGCCTAACATGTCATGGCATTATCATAGAACAAGATGCACTCAAATCAAACATGCATGAATAAAATTCATGACTTTGCATTCTAATGTCTAAACATGTCATGGCATTTCAATAAACTAGATACAATTAATTTAATGCAAGAAGAGATATTGAATAATCAATAAAGCACAATGCACACAAAATATAAACACAACATTCAAGAATAAGAGTTATGCATGATGTGTGTGTGTGCAACTATATCTCTTCAAGGCAAAGTAAGCACTAGATATATACCTTTGGTGCTTGTCCTCTTGAGGTCTTGGAAAGGGTCTTTGATCTTCAACCTTAAACACCTAGACTACCCTTACAACCAACAACCCCAACGTGTGATTTGTTCATGAAATAAGCCAATAAATGTATGAGAATCCTTACAGGTATGAAAACAAATCCCTCATCATATTCGTGTATACAAAAGGTCCAAGATGATAAAATTTTAAAACCTATTTATTGATTCATGTATCTATCTTTTTTCCGCTGTGCGACTCACGTCCTCTTCGAAGGTTTTACCACATAAAAAATAACGGGTCAAATGTCTCTATCCCTATCTCTTTTATATTTGTATATGTAATCAATTGTATCTTGTTTAGATCTTCATTTCTTCACATTCTTGTAATCAAGATTCATTGTAAAGTTTAGAATGCAAACATTCTCTTGATCAAAGTTGTATATATCATTTATCTTTGTAGAGTGATTCATTTGTACATAGTCATTCATTCATTTGTACTTGTGTATATTGAACATATATATTAATACAAGAGTTAGTTGTTTTTAGTTTTAGTTTGATTCCTTCACTTACAAATTATAGACTTTATTTGATATGCTTTGTTGAATATGATGTACAATAGTCTATGTTTGCTTTCATATCTTTAATGTGTTGTAATACAAGCTATCTAGAGGGACAAACGTTTGTTTGTTTTTAAGGGATTGAAAAAAGCTTGAAAACCTATTCACCCCTCTAGGTTAGCTTTTGGCAATTTAACCGTGTTTGTATATATTTCAGAATTGCTTCATAAATTTTATGGTGTTGTGTTCTCAGATTTCTGCTAGCGGTTTGGCTTCTACCCATTTTGTGAAGTAGTCAACATCGACTATGGCGTGCTTCACCTTTCCTGCTATTGTGGGCATGGGACCAATGAAATCAATCCACCAAATGGTGAACGGCCATGGGGAAGTCAAACTTTTGAGCAGCTCGAGGGGTTGTAAGATTTGGTTTGCTATTCTCTAGCAGTTTTGGCACATGTTGGCTTGTTCCTATGCGTCAACGAAGATCGTGGGCCAATAAAAACCCTATCGTAGGACTTTATGTGCCAAACTCCTACCTTTGTGTTGTTTTCATAGTTTCCCGAGTGGATGCTTTGTAATATTTCTGCTGCCTCTTCTGGGCCTACACAACGTTGTAAAACACATGAGAATCCCATGAGATTAGATCTCCCCCGAAAAAGGTATATCTTGAGGATCAATACTTGATTCGCCTGGCTTCCAGAGGGTCCTTTGGTAGTATGTCACTCTCGAGGTACATCCTGATGGGTGACATCAATGTTTCCTCTCAAGTAGCCAACTCATTTACTTCCAAGCCCTCTTCATAACCTTCCGTGCTTGGTTGGGCGAGATGTGCCACTGAAACATTTTTTAGGTATATCCGTATAGAGGTTGTGGTGAGTTTGGAGAGAGTGTTTACTTTCTCATTTTCTTCTCACGTAATTTTGCTGATTTCGAAGTTCTTGAAATGCAGCAGCATTATCTTAGCGATCACCGGCTATGCTATCATGGCATCCTATTTGGCTTGATACTCATCTTTGACTTGGTTCACCACCACTTGTGAATTGCTAAATATGTGAATCTCATTGGCCCCTAGGATTATTGATATCTTGAGTCCGGAATGCAAAACCTCATATTCAGCTTGATGGTTTGTAGCCCAGAAGCCGAAACGCATAATGCATTCGACAATGTCTTTTTTAGGAGTGGTAACTATGATGCTTGCTCCGCTTCCATGGGCATTGGAAGATCCATCCACTTGTAGTTTCCATTGGAACTTTTCTGCCTTCCCTTGCCCCTAAAGTGACCTGGCGACTTCAACATTAGGTTCTGTGAATTCAGTGATGATGTTGGCCATCGCTTGCCCTTTGATTGAGGATTTGTGAATGTATTCGATGTCAAATTCGATTAACTTGATTGCCCACTTTGTCAATCTACCGGATTGTAAAGTCCTCATATTTTGATTGGCTTATTTCGTTAACAAACCACATTTTTGGGTTAATGTGTAGGGGTATATTAGGCCTTCATTGTTCATGATTAAGCTCATGGCTTTCTCAAAGACCTCATAATCAAAAGTACTTCAAAGGTATATCACTTGTGCTCAAACTCCTTTAAAGAGGTTTAGTTGCACACACACACTCTTGCATTCTCATATGTTGTATATTCTTGTGTGTGTTTCATGCTTGGTGCTCTTTCATGATTATATCTATTCTCATGCATGTTCTTTACTCACTTCACACTTGCACAACATTCATATAGGATAGGTGTGTTTTGTTGAGTTGAAAAGAGATTCTTTCTCTTTCCCGCGGTACCCGGTTCGTACTGCTTCAGGTATTGCGGTTGGATCACCTTGCCTAGACTACAGTTTTTGTTAAGTGCATCATTTGTTTTGTTTCGCCGTGTATGTCGCAGCTGGTGCATGTTGCCTTTGCAATGGTCTCAACCACAAAATCTTCCATAGGTGTGATGCCATGTGTACCGCGGTCTGGACACTTTGCCCGTACCGTAGCACGCACTGCAATTTTGATGGGATTTTGACTCCCTTGTTCAAAACGACGTCACTTCGGCTAGGGCTTGATATATATATATATATATATATTATATGTTCCCCTCTTGGCTGAATTAGAGCTAATATTTTGAGTTTCTTGATAGCTTGAGAGTGCCTTGCAAGAAAAGTCATCAAGATTCAATCTTTATTGACCATAACCCAAATACCCATCATTCATTCATGAATCCAACATCATCTAGCATCTTCTAGGTTGTTTTCACTCATGGGTTTTCATCAATACACATGACTTGGTAAGTTGAACACCATCTTCACTCATCTTAGTGTTCTTGCTTAACGAAATCTCTTTTATGACTTATTTGCATCTATATTAAGCTTTTTATCTATAAGTTGAGATTTTTGTGTTTGTGGGTTTTGTATTGTGATAGCTATTGCATTTAGGTTTGCTCTTATTTTATATAGCTAAGTTGTATGTATGACATATAACAACATGATATCTATGATTGTTTGACATGTTCATTAATGGCTAGATAAGCATTAAATGTGTCAACCTAGCATTTATGCATTTGATATTCACTTAGATTGTAATATCTTCTTTGAGAGTTAAGTCTTGTGACTAAGTGGATTAGTGCACAAGCAAGTTGGTCTAGAATCACTATTAAAGGCCCGGTGGGTGGGTGGAGTGGAAGGGTTAGTGACCAAGAATGGTTTGACTTGAGGTCAACCTAGGTTGTAAACTTACATTCAAATAGTGGATTTGAGGACCGTGTGTAGATAGCATAATAGCCCGTGAGTTTTGCTCAGTTGGAGGGTTTCTCACGTAAATCAATTAACGTGTTATTTATTGTTTTCCACAATTTAATTATGTTGATTGTATTTGTTTGTCTCAGGTTAATTTTTGAATATTGACTAATAAAAAAAAGTAGTAATTAACTTGATTAAAACCTATTCACCCCCTAGGTTAATTTAGACCCATAATATATATTTTTCGTGGATACCTCTACCCTCTGTAGTATTTGCTTCAACGAGCAGTTGGTATATATACCAATCTCGTGAGCTTGGAAGTACGAATGGAGTTTTCTTGCTGCGATCACTAATGCTATGGCCATCTTCTCGGTCGGAGAGTACTTGGTCTCGAAGGGAAGCAATGCTTTGTTGGTGTAGTAAATCAGATGCTAAACACCCTCATTTTTCCTCATCAGTGCAGAACTAGCAATGACGTCTGTAACTGATAGATACAGGTACAGAGTTTCTTTAGGCTGAGTTTCTCTCGTTTCACCCCTTATTATAGAAATCTTCTCTAGGTTCACTTCTATTCCTCATTGATGTACTTGGAAACCCAAGAATTTTCTAGATGGTATTGCAAACATGCACTTGGCCGGGTTTAACCTCATCTTGTACCTTCGTAGCATATCGAAGGTTTCTCGTAGACATGATCATTGACCTTCCTGCTTTTAGTTAGCATGTCATACACGTACTCCTCCATCGTTTTCTCGATCTGTTTGGTGAAAATCTTGTTAACCAGACGTTGATACGTGACTCTGACATGGGCATGATGATGTAACAATACAAACCCTGGTCTGTAGTGAATGAATTCTTCTCTTCGTCCAAGCCATGCATCTTGATCTGGTTGTATCTGAAATACGCATCCATAAAACTAAGGAGCTCATGGCCAGTAGTTACGTCTACTAGCTGGTCAATTTGTGGGAGTGAGAAACTGTCTTTGGGACAAGCCTTGTTGATGTTAGTGAAGTTTACACACATTCGCCATTGCTTGTTCTTCTTTTTAACTAGCACAACATTGGCGACCTAGGTAGGGTACTTGACTTTACGGATGAAACCTGCTGCTAGAAGCTTTGACACTTTTTCTTTAATTGCCATGCTCTTTTTGACGTTAAAGCTTCGCCGCTTTTGAACTACGGGTTTATGCTTTTCGTCCATCATGAGATAGTGCAAGATTATACTTGTATCGATTCTGGGCATGTCTTCATGACTCAAGACAAATACATCCTTGTATTCTTGTAAAAGTGCGGTCAGACCATCTTTGACTGGAGTTGCTAGCAATGCGCCTATCTTGACTATCCTGGTGGGTTGCGAAGGATCCAATATTATTTCTTTAACTGGCTCCTTTATGGAATTCCCTTCAAGGGCCTCCCTAAGGTCAAATTCAAATTCAAATTCGTCCGGGGTTTCCTCGTCTTCTTTCTTCTTTTATTCCTTTCTTTTGGGATCTGGAACCTTGAAGGCTTAGTGTCCATTTTTTGTGGTTAACCTCAAGGTCTGGAGGTTCACCCCCCTCTTTCTAGCACCAATTGTTAACGTCGATTTTTGGGAAATCTAGTCAGCAGTGACACATAGGCAGATCGACGCCTGAGTGGATCTCGAAATGCAATCAGGATGCCTACTTGATATGTATGTAATTGTAATGAATAAAAAAAAAAAAAAAAAGAGGAGATAAAAGAGTGTTGAAATAAAAAATGACACAAGTATTTTTTCGTTGAAACCCTTAGTGAAGGGAAAAACCATAGTCATTATGAACGGCAGAGAAAAGGTTCTTCACTATGTTAAAATATGGTTATAATTACAAGTGATGAATTACTTGAGTACCCACTGTCCCACCTCTTGCTTTGATACATGTGTTTATATAGGGGCTAGAGTGCCATGACACATTATTGGGCAAGATCCCAAGGGGGATCATATCTTGGCAAGATCCCTAGCGAGTCGAGAGATCCTAAGCGAATCGAATCCTTGAGCACTTATTGCATGGTGATCTTTATTCCTTGCAGGGGTTTTTCTTCAGATCTCTACATTAACTGTGGGATTTGTCAACCATTGGATTGTAGGTGATTGGTTTCAACCAATTTAAGGCCGGGCTTTATGGACAATATATACAAATCTTGTTTCATTTATAATGCTTTGCTGTTCATTGTGGGGCGAGTTTGGACCAATTCCCCTTTTCGACTATTATCGGGCGAGTAGCTATTTTCAATAAGTGAGTTGCTTCCATCTCATTATGGCCTTATATGGTCCATCAGATTGACATAGACGTTTGATCCCTAAAGATCTGGATTTTTTGTTGACGTGTGGAATTGAATAAAATTAACCCAAACAACTATCTAACTTCCCAATCCCTCGTTAGACTCCCTACTAAGTGAATGGAAGGATATGTCGACTAGAATCAAAAGATGATTGAGCTATTAATACAACCACGTAGACAAGTTGTAGCTAATTGGAGCACATGTCTTCTTTCTCCACCCAACTTGTTAAAAGAATTAAACAAAGAGGAAATACCCCTTTTTAGTCAAAAAATTAGGAGGATTATTGTTTTCATCCAAGATTAGTATTTTTATTGTTTTTAGCCAATAATTGGCTGTGAAGACTTAAATGCCCCTCATTATTTTCTTTACCTCTTCTTTCTCATTTTCTCTCCATTTGGTCAGAACATTTTATTTTCTTCTTTCTCTCTCTTCCCAAATTCACTCACGCCTCTCTCCTCTTCAAGACAACATTTTCTTTTCTTCTTTCTCTCTCTTCCCAATTGATCTCATGCCTCTCTCCTCTTTAAGACAACATTTTTTTTCTTTGGATCAGATCAGGTGTGTGATTTGGTTTTGCTCTTGGGTTGATAGGTTTTCACACCCAAACCTGTTGGTTTTGCTCTCTTCTCTTCAAGACAATTTTTTTTTCTTTCTCTCCTCTCTCTCTCTCTCCTCCGTCTTCTCTCTTTCTCTCTTTTATTCTCTCTCATGTCTTCTCTCCAAAATCATATTTGAGTTGTGGTGGGAGTTGTGTTTGGGTTTGGGTTTTGTTAAACCAAATTTTCAGATTTTATTTTTAAAAATAATAATTCAGATTTCATTTTTTTCAAAAAACAATTTCCAAATTTAAGGGTGGTTGTTGTGTTTATGAATGGTAGGAGTTGTGTTTGGGTTTGAGTTTTGTTAAACAAATTTTTCAGATTTTATTTTATTTTAAAAAAATTTAGATTTTGTTTTTTTCAAACAAAATTTCCAGATTTGAGGGTGATTGCTGTTTTTATGAATGGTGGGAGTTGTGTTTGGGTTTAAGTTTTGTTAAACAAAATTTTTAGATTTTTTTTTAAGCAAAAAATTTCAGATCTGGAAAATTTTTGTTTGAAAAAAGCAAAATCTGAATTTTTTTCCAGATTTCTTTAAACACAACAGGCCACCAATTAAACACACAACAGCAACCCAATTAAACATACCAGGGCTGACCAATTAAATATACCAGGTGTAAATCAATTAAACACACCAGAGCTGACCAATTAAACACACAAAGTGTAAACCAATTAAACACACTAGGTGTAAATTAATTAAACACAGCAACCCAATTAAACACACCATGACAACCCAATTAAACACACCATGACAACCCAATTAAACACACTAGGCAGACCAATTAAACACACCAAAGCAACTCAATTAAACACACCATGGAAAATCAATTAAACACACTAGGGCAAGACCAAATTAAACACACTGGGTCTAACACAATTAAACACATCCAGGAAGAAGAAGAATAAGATGGAGGTCTGGGAAGAAGATGAAGAAAAAGAAAAAAAAATAGAGAAAAAAAGCAACTTTTTTTCCGGGAAGAAGAAGAAGAAGAAAAAGAAAAAAAAATAGAGCTTTTTTAAAATTAAAAAAAAAATTTAAAGAAGGGCAATTTTATCCAAAAAGTGGATATTTTTATAAAAACAATAAAAATACTAATTTTGGCTAAAAATAATAAACCCACTAATTTTATGGTTACTTTTAAAGTTCTCTATTAAACAAATCACATAAGAATACTGTTGAACTTCAAATATAAAGGGAGAACTTTAAAAGTAACCAAAAAATTAGTGGGTTTATTGTTTTTACCTAAAATTATTATTTTTATTATTCCTACCAAAATATCCACTTTTTGGACAAAATTGCCCTCCTTTATAAAAAAAAAAAAATCTCTATTTTCTTTTTCTTTTTCTTCTTCTTCTTCCCGGAAAAAAAAAGAACTTTTTTTCTCTATTTTTTTCTTTTTCTTCTTCTTCTTCCCAGACCTCCATCTTCTTCTTCTTCTTCCCTGATGTGTTTAATTTGGTCTTGCCCTGATGTGTTTAATTGATTTTTCATGATGTGTTTAATTGGGTTGTTGTGGTGTGTTTAATTGGTGGTTTGGTGTGTTTAATTGGTATGCCCTGGTGTGTTTAATTTGGTCTTACCCTGGTGTGTTTAATTTGGTCTGCACTGGTGTGTTTAATTGATTTACACCTAGTGTGTTTAATTAGTCTGGTGTGTTTAATTGGTTTACAACTAGTGTATTTAATTGGTTTACACCTGGTGTGTTTAATTGGTCAGCCCTGGTGTGTTTAATTGGGTTATCATTGTGTGTTTAATTGGTGACCTGTTGTGTTTAAAGAAATTTGGGAAAATTTCCAGATTTGAATAGATTTGGAAATTTTCCAGATTTCCGGCCTCATACCAAAAAAATAAATTAATTAAAAATCTTTGAAACAATGGACTATAATCAAGCATGTTTTTTAACAACTCACACTTGATCTAAAAAAAAAAAAAATCTGGAAAAAAAATAAAAATTTAACAAACATAATCAAGCATGTTTTTTAAAATCTGGAATTTTTTCAAAAAAAAAAAAAAAAAAAAAAAACCTAAATTTTTAAAAAAAAATATGGAATTTTTTTAAACAAAACAAAATCTGAAATTTTTTTAAACAAACAATACTCAAACTTAAGCACAACCACAACCACCCTTAAAATCAACAACTAACACTCAAATCCAAACCTTTTTTAAATCTAGAAAAAAAAAATTTAAAAAAAAACTGAAATTTAAAAAAAATATATGGGTTTGGGTCGCCCGATTTGGACCAGATCGTGGTCAAATCGGAAAACCCATCGCGCAAAAAATCCATTGGAAAACCGACCGATGATCACGTGAAAAACCCATCGAAGATCGCGCAAAAAACCCACCTGATCTGCTCCGATTGCGAAGAACAGGGAGTCTAGGTGTGAAAACCCATCAACCCAAGAGCAAAACCAAATCGGGTGTGAGTTGATTTTATCCAAAAAAAAAAATGTTGTCTTGAAGAGTTGAAGAGGAGAGAGGCGTGAGAAATTTGGGAAGAGAGAAAAAGAAGAAAAAAAAAGGTTCAGACCAAATGAGAGAGCAAAGGAGAGAGAAGGTAAATAAAATAATGAGGGGCATTTAAGTCTTCATAGCTAATTATTAGCTAAAAACAATAAAAATGATAATCATGGGTAAAAACAATAATGTCTCTAAAATTTTGACTAAAAAGGCATATTTCGTCATATGTATTAATGTAAAATTTAAATTAATTAATAATTAATGCACATGGTAGTATAATTGATTTGTGAAGAAAAAAGAAGACATTTCAAAATTAACAAAATATGACATGAATTAAATTTTATTATTCCTGCGCATACAACCAATAGTACGTGTTACATGTTTCAGAAACCATCAATTAATTCTATCATGAACTGATGCACATCACATATTTATATATATATATGTGTGTGTGCCTTCTTAGAAAATGTGTCCTCCAGCATTGTAGAAGTTATTGGAATCCCCTCCAAAAGTAAAACCTGTTGCCTGATTTTGCGTGGTTGTGATCTTGTTGATATGATTTGTATCCACATGATCATTTTGTGGATGATCATCAAGATTCCAGAGGCCACCCCACAACCCTTCATCGACCACACAGTACTGATCTGATGACCAATTAGATGCAATAATATAATTATCATGATGATACATAATCGGCGAGTAGTGATCCTCTACTGTACTAGTACTGGGGTGCATTGTAACTGTAATATTCTGCTGGTTTTCAGGGTTTTCCTGATCAGTCACTTTTAATAATTTGTCTGTGTCTGCATGAGAAGAGACCCTACTCATGTTCTCTTGTTGCTGCTTCTGTTTTAGAAGTTGAGCCTTGCGCTTTTCTTGCTTGTGAGAGGATTTTTCTCTCTTCTTGAAATGAGTTCTCCAGTAGTTCTTTATCTCGTTGTCTGTTCTCCCAGGTAAGTATCTAGCTATGGTTGACCACCTGCGTATATAACAAATGTTGTCAGGTGGTTGAAGTCAAGACTAGTCCGTGGCGACCTCGTGCATATACGGGCGAAATTTTAATGATACTTTTTTAAAGTGTAATTGAGAGATGAGAGAGAGAAATGCATTACTTGTTACCCCATAAAGCATGGAGTTCAATAATGATGCCTTCCTCCTGAGGTGATATTTGGCCTCTCTTAAGACCAGGCCTCAGATAATTCACCCATCTTAGCCTGCAGCTCTTCCCACTTCTATTCAAACCTATTCCCAAACACAAACACAAATTAACAACATTTAAAAACCAAGAGATCATGAGGGTGTTAAGGAGGTGCCAGCTTAGTAGGGATGTTCCGGTACACCTATTGATTATGATCACTAACAACGTAGCTTATTTAAAAAAAAGTGACGATGATTTAGTGTGATATACGTTAATTACCTGCAGACCTGGCGACAGAACTCCATCTTCCTTCTCCATGAAAGTTGACATACTCATTCAGCAACTTGTCTTCTTCAGGAGTCCAAGGGCCCTTCCTCCATCCTTGTTCTGCTGCTCCCATTTCCCAACTCATCATTCCCATCATTCTTTTTTTTCTTTTCTTTTTTCAACTCCCTGTATTAGTACTGTCTCAGATTTTTATGACACAAACTCATCAACACAACCTTCCCTTTTATATGCTCCTAAAGTACCAGTCACTTCAATGTCCTTATAACTTGATCTCCCATATTAAAATAAACAATAATGATCTCATCACCGGACACTACTTGCTTGTATAAGATCTTTGAATAGAAGTTTTGAATGATTTCCTCACTTTGAAAATGATCACCCCACCTCTAGATTTAACACAAGTGTTACTTCATGGTGCTCACCACCTCATGAATATATTGTCTTGCCAATTAGAATTTAACAAGTGGGATCTGCCAAATCTTTCTTATTGTACGGTATGTTGTCAGCACTAATATTCCTACAAAGGGATTCCGTAACACGACTCATTCTCCAATCTCCAATATTCTTATTAGATGTGCTCTTAACATCTGTCCAAAGGGTATTTTCTTATAATTAAAGATAAAAAATAAATAAATCTAAATAATAGTTTCATGTTTTTTTTTTCCGAAACATCACATTATGATTTATGTGATCCATCTAAATATTGAAAATATAATATAATTTTTTATTTAATTTTTCAATTCTTAATATGTATTATTAAAGTATGTATTAAATATTATTATATTATATAATATATTAATATGGGATGATGAGTTTAAGCATAATTATCTTGATTTAGACTAAAAAGGTAGTGGGTTGTTGATGTCCCCTCGATAAAGGCTTTGGCTTCAATGGTTTTGTACCATCTGTTAGCTTAAATAGTATTGTTTGCATGCTTTAGAAATTGTTTATTCCCAATTATGTTTATTTTATTAGGCTTAAGAAGGTTCTAGGATGCCAATTAAGGTAATGGAGTATTTGAATATGCGATTAGGGGATGATCTCAATGTGTCTTTTAGCCAACACGTGTCCTTTGGGCTGTATGTAACTAGCAAATATAGAATGTTTGGGCATTGTTTAATTGGTTAAACACATTTTTTAATTGAGGAAATGGTATATATAGGTATTGATGTGTGACACAATTACTATTTATGGGAATAAATTAGAGTATAAAAAAAGATATTGAGAGAGTTGAATACGATCTTTAAAAGTACTTGGATGATCTTTAAGAGAAATGCTTGATTTGATAGTGTGAAAAAGAAATATGGGTCTTCTATTTTGGAGTTCCCCTTCAAATTAGATTAATAATTGGGAGATAATTACATGTTTCTCATTCTTACATTAATCAAATGAAATTGCTTAATCAATGGCTAGGATGTGAAATTTTAGTGGAGAGACTTGTAAGAAACATCCCATATGTCTTCTGACAATTTGTAGAGATCCATAAATGGGTAAGGATTGGCACATGGAAAATATTTTTCATGTTTATCTCCTATGTTAATTAATAGAGAATATTGTCGAACTTGTAAAGCTTCTAGATGGATCTAGTTAAAAATATACATTATATACTTTTAAGCAAAGATATGAAAAAGTAGATTCGTTGCCACATATAGAGTAGTGCCAGTCACTATATAGTGTTATAGGCACTATGTTTAATATGATGAAACACACACACATATAGGGACATACTTATACTTAGAAATTGTTTGTTACGTAAACAATTAGATCAAAGAAGAAATGGTAATGGTTTACTTTAAGAGAAACCAAAATTTCTAAAATATCATAATAAACTAACACTTAATTTTAGGAATAAACTCTAATCATATTATTTAATTGCTACAAGTAATTATTTATACAACTAAGCTGATAAATATGAAATAACTAAAAGACATCTACACACATCACCTCTTAGTCGAGATGGTTATGCACCACCCTTGCACACTTAGTGGTCAGTGGTTAATGTGTATCCTTTTATCAATTGACATATTATTAATTGGAATATAAGTTGATAAATTGAGTTGAAATGTCTAAAATTACTCTATTTATCTTTTTTTTTTTTTTTTACTTTTATTATTACTAATAAAAAAGCTCTATAGAGCTTTAAAATAATAATAATAATAATTGAATTTAACTAAAAGTGTAATTCCAACACAGTAATTAATAGTACATATTCGAATCCTTACAAAACATGGATTAGTTTTTTTCTTTTTCTTGATATCTTTATTATTTTTAAGATCTTTCCCAATATCTAATTTAGAACTTCAAGTTATAAATAATTTTCAGAATTTAGAACTTTTGGTTATAAATAATTTTTAGAATTTAGAATTTCTGGTTCTAATTTTCAAATCAAGAACTTTTGGTGGGTTCATTGTACTAAAGTACCCTGAATTGATCTCTTAAGGCAAAATATTGGTAAATTTTATAAATTTAAAATAAACATACCCTAGTTTAAAAGTCAAACCGTTAAAGTTAACGGTTGACCAACCAATTCTACTAAAAGATAAATTTACCCCTACAACACTATCCAAAGAATATATTATTTATTTATTATAATAAATAAAAAATTAATCCCCATCAGTCCATCACAACATTAAATTAAACCACGAGACATCATCCAAAAAGTATATATTATTTATTATTTATATTTATTTATTATAAAATAAATAAATTCATCCATATCTCAACTTCATGTTCAATGTTAAATTAATTTTTTTTTTTATAAAAAAAAATCCCCAACTTAACTTCATTTTCAATCTTATCACCACGGCACCAACACCTCATCTCTATCATAAGCACAACCAATCAACATAAACACAAATCAAATAAATTTATTCCAAAAATGAATTCAGTTTTTATTTTTTCTACATCTACATCACAATCAACCAACACACACAAATCAACGCCAAATCACAACATTTTTTTAATCTCCCTCTCATTTCACATACCTTTCTCATGGCAGAAAAGAAATTAAAAATAAAAAAAAAAATTCAAATCCTCCATAATATGATACATGTAAAAAAGAAGTCCAACAAAAACCCCTATAAATCACTCAAAAGTCTAAAAAAAAAAAACCCTCCCACAATTTGCCCTATTTCTTATCTCTCTTTTCATCTCTAAACTTCAAAATCTCTCTCTCTCTCTCTCTCTCTCACTTCAATTCACCAAAAGCCCAAAATTTCACTACAAGAAAATATAGCATTTGTTGACAATTAAAAACTGTCAAGAAAAGGATTCTTGACAGTTTTTACAACTGTCAACAATGCTAATGTCAAGGAAAGTCTTGACAGTTTTTAACTGTCAACATATTTTTATAATTTGTTTTTTTTTTTAAAATTCATTATTTAATACTTAATTATAATATTTAATTAAATAACATTTTTTATTTTTATACACCACCCCACCGCTGTCGTCGGCAGACACCCACTGGACCACCGTCGCCACGGACTAGCCTCCGTCGGACCACAGCCGGGCTGCCGCCGCCCGCTGCCATCCGGCCACCTCTGATATTAATGTCAATTAATTGTCATTACCACTTGACTATAGCCTTTGATGTGTTTACAATTGAACAATATTTATATAAAAACTATATGAGTTGTTAGAAATTAAAATAAAACCTTGTTAGATAAATTTAAATTTATTCAACTAATTAAAATTTTAATTTCTACGACAGACATATATTTAAAAATATTTATTGAAACTTTTAATAAAATTATATTTTTAAAACATATATAGTTGAGTTATTGGTCAATACTCTATGGTCATGTTTGGTTACATGGTGGAATGGTAATCGGAATGGTAATCGGAATGAAAATGAGAATGCAAACGAAAAGAAAACTAAGTTTTTTGTTTGGTTGGAACTTTAGAATTAGTCTCTCACTACTACAAAAATGCTTAAAGACATCACTAGAAATCACTAAAAGAAATCGGTTTTTGGTAACCGATTTTAAAAAAGCTTTTAGACATCGGTTTTTATAAAAACCGATGTCTTAAAAATTACAACTTCAAAAGACATCGGTTTTTAAGAAAACCGATATTAAAAAAAAAAAACGTTTAGACATCGGTTTTTATAAAAACCGATGTCTTAAATTTTGCGTTGAAAAGACAACGGTTTTTATAAAAACCGATATTAAAAGCAAGCGTTTAGACATCGGTTTTTATAAAAACCGATGTAGATTCAAAAGCAAAATTCTGCAATGCAAATCTGACCTATGTCCACATTCAAGTGCGCATCTCTAAAAATACTCAACGTTATTTGCTCAACTTTTGACACAAGAAAGTAGACATGTAAACAAACACTTTTAAATCAGAAAATATTCCAAAAATCGATTTGGAAAAGTGAGAAAATGAGCGATGAAAACAGCTCACTCGTGGATTCACAAATCGCTTCTGACCTTTGACTGAATAATTGACCATAACTTCCAAAATACCGCCCAGAATTTTACGTTCTTTATACCGTTGGATTCATATCGAAAAATTGAAGAACCCAACATGGACAAAAAAAATTATTTCCTTGCCAAAAGATACAGTTTTAAGGAAAGAGTTTGCACAAAAATATCTCTAGCTAATCGCTTCAATTCTGACCTTTGACTGAATAATTGATCAGAACATTCAAAATACCACCCGGAATTTTACGTTCTTTATACCGTTGGATTCGTATCGAAAAATTGAAGAACCCAACATAGACAAAAAAATTTATTTCCTTGCCAAAAGATACAGTTTTAAGGAAAGAGTTTTCACAAAAATATCTCCAATCGCTTCAATTCTGACCTTTGACTGAAAAATTGATCATAACTTTCCAAATACCACCCGGAATTTTACATTCTTTATACCGTTGGATTCGTATCGAAAAATTGAAGAATCCACCATGGAAAAAAAAAAAATTATTTCCTTGCCAAAAGATACAGTTTTAAGGAAAAAGTTTACACAAAAATATCTCCAATTGCTTGACCTTTGAGTACTTATGAATAATTGATCATAACTTTCAAAATGCCGCCCGGAATTTTACGTTCTTTATACCATTGGATTCGTATCGAAAAATTGAAGAACTCAACATGGACAAACAAAAAATTTTCCTTGCCAAAAGATACAGTTTTAAGGAAAGAGTTTGCACAAAAATATCTCTAATCGCTTCAATTCTGACATTTGATTGAAAAATTGATCATAACTTTCAAAATACCACCCGGAATTTTACGTTCTTTATACCGTTGGATTCGTATCGAAAAATTGAAGAATCCACCATAGAAAAAAAAATTATTTCCTTGCCAAAAGATACAGTTTTAAGGAAAAAGTTTACACAAAAATATCTCCAATCGCTTGACCTTTGAGTACTCATGAATAATTGATCATAACTTTCAAAATACCGACCAGAATTTAACGTTCTTTATACTGTTGGATTCGTATCAAAAAATTGAAGAATCCAACATGGACAAAAAAATTTATTTCCTTGCTAAAAGATACAGTTTTAAGGAAAGAGTTTGCACAAAAATATCTCCAATTATGACCTTTGACTGAAAAATTGATCATAACTTTCAAAATACCACCCGGAATTTTACGTTCTTTATACCGTTGGATTCGTATCGAAAAATTGAAGAATCTACCATGGAAAAAAAATTATTTCCTTGCCAACAGATACAGTTTTAAGGAAAAATTTTACACAAAAATATCTCCAATCGATTGACCTTTGAGTACTCATGAATAATTGATCATAACTTTCAATATACCACCCAGAATTTTACGTTCTTTATACCGTTGGATTCGTATCAAAAAATCAAAGAATCCACCATGAACAAAAAAAATTATTTTGTTGCCAAAAGATACAGTTTTAAGGAAAAAGTTTGCACAAAAATATCTCCAATCACTTCTGACCTTTGACTAAATAATTGATCATAACTTTCAAAATACTGCCCATAATTTTATGTTCTTTATACTGTTCGATTCGTATCGAAAAATAAAAAAATCTAGCGTGGATGAAAAAAATTATTTCGTTGCCAAAAGATACAGTTTTAGGGAAAAAGTTTGCATAAAAATATCTCTAGCAGAACATAAAACCACACAATAAAAAATGAAATGAAAAATAAACCCACCAATAAAATTTATTTAATATATATATGTTTGTAGTAGAAATTAGAATTTTGATTAGTTGAGTAAATTTAAATTTATCAAACAAGTTTTTTTTTTTTTTTTTTTTTTTTTTTTTTTTTTTCTAACAGCTCATATAGGTTATATATATATATTGTGCAATTGTTAACACATCCAATCTTGTAGTCATGCGGTAAAGGCTTACCACTTTGACTTTGAGGTTACAAGTTCGATTCCTCATAATGACAATTAATTGTCATTATTATCATAGGTGGGTCGTGCCGGCGACGGTGGCTGGACGATGGAGCAGGTCGGCGACGGTGGGATTTTTTTTGTAATACATCAATTTTACATCAGGTTTTTTAAATCGGTTTTAACTAAAACCGATGTCTTTTCTCCTAGATTTTTAAATCGGTTTTAAGTAAAACCGATTTCTTTTCTCTTGTTTTACATTGGTTAAAAACCGATGTCTTTTGCGCTTTTTTTCTAAATCACTCAAAAAGAGATCGGTTTAAAAAATTTCAAAAACCGATTTCTTCCATATAAAAAAACCGATTTCTTTTGCATTTTTTGTAGTAGTGTATGAATCAGTATTATTTTGTTTTGTTAACAATAGAATGGAATGGAGTTAATTGTATTTTGACCAAAATACCCCTAATTATGAATATATAATAACATGATATTTTATGGATAATAATAATAAAATATAAAAGTATATTAATATATTATTATTATATATATTATATAATATAATATATATATTATATATAATATATGTAATAATATATAATATATATAATAGTATAATATATATAACATATATAATATATATATTATATATAATAATATAATATATTTAATATATGTTTATATATATATAATAATAATATAATATATATGATAATATAATATATATAATACATATATATATATATATATAATATATTTATATATCATTAATATAATATATAATAATAATATATTATTTTTGGAAAGGAGCTGAGGGTATTTTTGTAATGGAGTTGGGGCATGAGGGTATTTATGGAATATAAATTTTAGTTTGAAATGGAATGAAATGGCTTTTCATTGGTTTTTGGATGAAATGTGCCTATTCCACCAAAATGGTGGAATCCCCTTTCCAATGGAATCATCATTCCATTGCATTTTAACAAACCAAACTAATGGAATGGCTTTCTTTCCATTCCATTCCATCCAACCAAACATGACCTATAGGAGACTCGTGACATCAGTTGTAATAAGCATGATTTAGAATACAACTCTCACTACATGGGAGATATTTCTCAACATGCATCTTGCAATTTAATGAACAAATGTAAGACTCAGATTACTAATTTATATGAGTAATTGGATTATTAACGTGTATCTTAGTATGAAACAAGAGGGTACAAAATAAATAAACAATTTTTAATTTTATTTTTTGAATTTTTTAAAAGTAAATGATTTAAAAATAAATTTATTAAATTTAAAATTTTACTTATCCAATATCGGTTTGCCCAAAAACCGATATCTTACTGTAAAATACCCTCATATGCCCCAACTCCATTACAAAAATACCCTCAGCTCCTTTCCAAAAATAATATATTATTATTATATATTATATTAATGATATATAAATATATATTTTATAATATATATATTATATTATTATAATATATAAAACGATATATAAGCATATATTAAATATATTATATTATTATATATAATATATATATATTATATTAAATTATTATATATATTTTATATATGTTATATATAATATAATATATTATATAATATATATAATAATAATATATTTATATAATATAATATAATATATGTTAATATATGTATTATATAATATATATATATATATTATATTTTTATATATATTGTATATTAATATATATTACATTATATTATATTATATTATATATTATATAATATATATTATTTAATATATTAATAATATATATATATAAAATATTAGTTATTTGTTGACAGTTTTTAACTTTCATAAATCCTTGACAGTTAAAAACTGTCAACAAATAACTATCAAGAAAACCATATTTTCTTGTAGTAGCCATAATCCAAAAGTTTAAAACTTACTTCTTCTTTCCTCAAAACCACATCAACCCATCACTTATTTACCTCCATCAGGTAGCATTCTCCAGCGAGCTCCATTTCTGATAGAGAGAGATGGAACTAAATCTGGATATGGGATTTTTCCTTTTTTTTTTTTTTTAATTAAATGATGGACTGGATGGAGACCATTTGATGGAGGAGATTAGATCTCCTCCATCCATTTTCTTTATTTAAATTATTTAAATAATAATTTCATTTAATACATTTTAATTGCAAGAAGACTAAATTACCCTTATGACATTAACAGATGATGGATGGAGGTTAATGGCAAGGTATGTTTGTGTTGAATTTCTTAAACTTAGTGATATTTTGCCTTAAGGGAAAAATTTAGGGTACTTTAGTGCAATTAACCAACTTTTGGTTCTGATTTTATAATGCAATCTTCTGGTTGCAAAGTACATATATCTTCATTATTCCATTATTCTTAATAAGAAGAAGAAGAGATCAAATAAATAATAATAGAAAAGCACTTGTGCCGATAACGTGTCATAAAATAAAACCTAAAACACATAAAATATAGGGTTAATAGCACCAATGCCCCTTGAAGTTATAGTGCGGTAGCAAAGTGCCCTCTAAACTTTTTTTCTTGGCACTAAACCCCTTGAACTTCCATAAATTTGCAATCCAATCCAATTAAAAATGAAAACGATGCCGGGCATTCCGTGCATCTATCATAAGGGGGGCTTGGGACTCGAACCCAAATCTCACCTTTCGATTTCCTGAGATAAGTTCCTCACTCATAAATAAGGAAGTTGCGAATCAGTGAGTTTGCCAATGTTCTTGAATATACGGGATTCCACCTGAGTCAAAGCCTTAAAGGAGTTGTCTCCTCAATCTTACTCTAGGGGTACAGAAGGGAAACGAACGTCAAGGGAAAATTACACTTACACACCTGATTATATGAATAATTGCATTAAAACTGGAAAAATATAATAATATCACACAAACACCCTTTGACCTGTTTGATTACTGTCCAAAAAAATAATAAATAAATAATAATAATAAAATTTAAAATTTATAATAATAATAATAATAATAAACTTTAAAAAATACATTTCTTGATGCATTCTCAATCTGTAGATTACCTTGTCCATCCATTTGAGCAAGATTAAGAACGATTTGGTTAGTAGCAACAATACACTCAAAACAGAACATATATCAAGAAAATAATTGAGCTTCGGCTAGATCAAACAATGTTTGGAATTAAGCTATGACATTTAGAACTCTTCTGGGCTTTGATGGTGGAAGCTGAGCACCAAGTCTAAAATGACAATCACCACCTAGAATACTCAAGGATACGCTCTCTTTTACACAACTCATAAATACCATGTTGTGCAGAGTCATGAATCACATCTCCAATCTCCAATGACTTAATATCAAGAACTGCTGAAAGGGTCATGTGAATCTACCTCATATCATCTATTATTTTCCTCTTGATTTAACTTCACTCCAACCATTCCATTTATTATTTTCCCAAAGTTACTTTCGTTTCTAGATGTTCATAGTGCTACGGTTAACAAAAAAAAAAAAAAAAGTTTGTAATCTCTCTCTCACACACACCATTAGCATCTCTCTCTCTCACGCACACTCCACCACCAAACCACCATCTTTCTCTCTCACACACACATAACTGGGTACGACCTAGAACTGGGTTTGAACCGGATTTAGGTTCCGTCCAGATTTGGAATCGAACCAGATCTAGGTTCAAACCAGATATGGGGTTGGACCAATACTGGGTTCAACCCAAAATCGACCACCAACCCCAAACCCCAAAAATAAAAAACCCTAAATGGGTGCCAAAGTAATGTCAATTGAGAGGAGATCAACACCACAAGCGCTGATGAGAGGAGATTGGCACCACCAAATCAAACCCAAGGTTTAGAGAGAGGGATTCGTAAGAGAGATTTTAGAGAGAGAGGGATTCATGATAGAGAGATTGAGGGTATGGATTCGTGAGAGGAGGGTGGCTAGGGTTTTAGTGTCTCGGCCTCGGCGGCGGCGGCGGCGGCGGCGGCAACGGTGTTTAAGTGGTGTGGTGTGGTGGTGGTGGCTAGGGTTTTGAGATAATGGTGGAAGACGAAGATGATTGATGATTGATGATTGACGAGTGAGAGTGGGAGTGATGATGATTTGTATATAATTATATATATATATATATATTTAAAGTTTAATAGTATTATTATTATTATTATTATTTTACAAAAAAAATTAATATTATTATTTTGGATATTAGTCAAACAGATCAAAAGGTGTTTGTGTGATATTATTATATTTTTTCCAGTTTTAATGCAATTATTCATATAATTAGGGTATATAAGTGTAATTTTCCCTTGACGTCTGTATCTATTCTGTTAGCTTTTGCAAATTTATGAAAGTTTAGGGGGTTTAGTGCCAAGAGAAAAAGTTTAAGGGGCAATTTGCTACCATGCTATAAGTTCAAGGGTCATTGGTGCTATTAACCCTAAAATATAATACTAATAAAAGTGAAAAAGAATTAGAGAAAATCGATTATATTAGTTGTGGCAAAATGGACCCATACCGGCAGGCCAGACCTGGTCGGCCCAATCCCGTGACAGGTCGGCCTAGCCCAACTCGGCCATGAAACAGGCTAGGCCAAGGCCTGGTACCAAGCAGGCCCAGGCTGGGCCGCAAGAGTGAGGCTCGAAGGCCTACGAGCCTGCCTAGCTAAATAAAAACTAATTAAACAATATATATTAATACATGCATACATATATACAAAGATAACTTGTAGTGAATTGGTTAAGGCTAACAATTTTACCTTGACAACCCAAGCCGATGGTTCGATTCCTACCCATACCAATTTTACAAAAAAAAAATTAAAAAAACTTACTAAATAATCTATATATAGTATAATATGCATTATTTAGCAAAGTTGAATTTGTGGTGAAGTGGTTAAGTCACTCAACTTTTTCTATGCAACCTTGGTTCGAAACCCACTAAAGGCATTTTTACAAAAATTAAAAAAAAAAACTTTTTACAGGCCGGCCCATGACCAAACTAGCGGGCCGGCCTGTGGCCACTAGGCCATAGGCCCAGGTTAGGCCTCCTTAGACTAACAGGCTAGGCCCGCCTCGACCTGTTTTTGCATCAGGCTTCTTTAGGCCCGGCATGGCTAGGTCGGGCCGTCCAATTTGCCACCACTAGTTTATTTCCTTGTAGGTTGAATGCTTAAGAGTGGCAATAATGACATCCCTTAAAAACTGTATGTACACCCTTTTTTGTAATAATATCCATCAATTTTTTTAAAAAAATTTAAAATTTGTAAATAGACCCACTTAATACCAAAAATATACTTTTTAAAATTATATTGTATTAATTTTTGTAAGTACACACCACTTACACCTATTATTATGTTATTTAATCAATTTTATTATTATCTTTAATTATATCATTGTTCTTTCTCTTCCCTCACTTTTTCTCTTCTATGTTTTCATTCCACAAAATCAGACTCTTTTTTTCTTTCTTTTTTTCTCTATCGTCATGTCAAACAACTCTCTCTGTTTCTTATTGATTGTTTTCTGTCTAAAAAAATCATTACGATTTGGGGTTTTCCAGTTGGAGATTCATTTTTTGTTTGTGAAAGTGGTAGAGATGCAAGGTTTATGCCATGTCCCAATTGATTTGCATGTAGAATTTTTTTTTTAATGAAATTGAAGAACAACTGATATTGATAACAAAAATAAAAAATAAAAAATCTAAAGAGATTTTGATTTTGAAACTAATAATAATTAATTTAAAACAATTACAATCAATTTTGGAAAATTTTGATTCATTCTCCATACTTTTGTATTTCCTAAAGAGAATTTGAAAACATATTTGAAATTAGTATTTAACAAAGAATCTAGGGTTTAAGAAAATGGAAAGAGTTTTTAATGAAATATGTTAATATCTGATCATTAATAGGAAACCTTTTTTTTTTCACAAAAGATCAAAATAGAAAACTAATTAATAATTATTAGTGGGTGTACTTACAAACTATTTAGTCTTCTTGGTAAATTTACTCAAAGGTATTATTGGATTTTTAAAACATATTAATTTGGGGTGTACATACAGTTTTTGAGGGGTATAAATATCGCCACTCAATGCTTAAACAATAAACCAATATATAGACATAGGAAAGTGGCATCTATAATCAAATATGAAATAATATCACCTCTACAATGAAATAGGATATAATAACATAAAGATGTAATAGCTAACAATTATCTAGGCGGTGATAAGTCTATTTTATCACAACAATCTAAAAATATATATGTAAGATCCTAGATCTTTATTGGCTTGATTCCATTGCAAAACACTCTTTATTTGTAATGATTAGTTGCTTAGGTTGTTTTTGGTAAAAAGAAGCTTTAAAGAAGAAAAGCAACATTTCATGCAAATATTGTCTTCAAGAGGAAAAATGCGTACTTGGATGCTAAGGCATCAAGATTCTTCTTCCTCTTGCAAGGCGTAAGCGCACACACACACACAATTTATTCATGTGTGTCCCTGCATCGTTATGCTACATTTGGTATAACACATTCACACACCATTGAAGTATGCTCATGCATTGAACTCATATTGTCATATATTGTAGAGTTGCATGTTTTAAGACTATGTCTAGGAAATGGCATACTTGTGTGATCTTGTGTTTATATGTTTGTGTTTTATTGTATTTGGACTTGAACATGATCTCATTTGATTCCTTATTGAGTCCCGGTCATTTTAGTTACTCATTCATTAGGTTTCGAGCCCAAACGATGTAGCTACGCTACTTTGCGTTCTCATTCGTTAAGTTGTCTTCGTCGTCGTTTTTTGAGATGAATTCTCAATATTTTGTCAAAGTTTCATAGTCTTTGTTGTGCATGAGGGAGTCACGATTTGAAATCCGAAGACGGATTCAAAATTAGAGTTCGGAGGCCCGGATAAGGCCGAAGAACGCGAGAGGAACGCGAGAGGAGCAAGCTTAGCCAACAGCCAAGCAAAGGAGGCCACGTGTGGAGGCCGTGTGCCACACGGCTAGAGTCCTCCTTTGCCCATGTGTGCCACACGCGCCCTACACGTGGCTGGTGACGTGGCAGATGTTGGTTGGCTTATTTTTCCCTCTCTTGAATTCTTTTAAATACTCTCCTCCTTCCCTCCAAACATAACTTGAATAAAAATTGAAAATAAAGATGTGCAAATTTTCTTCTTAAATTTTGATTTTTTATTTGATCATAACTTTCTTATTTCAACTCGAAATTGAGTGATTCAAAGCCAAAAAGGTTGGTCTTGAAGAGAGTTACAAACCCCAAACATTTTCAGAGTCATTTGAGTTCGTGATTTTTAGCAGCAAGCTGATTTCAGTTTGAGACTCTTGATTTGTATCTGAAACATCTTCTTCTTACTTTCTCTTTTGATCATCTCATTTAATCTTCCTATTTGATTGATGAAATGTGTTAAGAATGATGTTAATTCATACTTGAGGTTTGTTTGATCGATTGGTTGTTGAGTTTTAGCTTTGTGATTTCTTTTGAACATATTTTAGCTAAGCTTGATTAACATGAAATTGATTCTAGAAATGATTTGTATGATGTGCTTCATGATGATTTCTAGGTTTAATTTCATGATCTAAGAACTAAAATTTTTGAGTGATATATTGAATATTCTTATCTTGTTCTTATTGATTAACATGTCTTGATTTCTAGATACATTTGTGATTGTTTGATGAAAGTATATTCTAGATTATCATTAAACATGTTCATAGAGCTTGATTGATCATCTTGCTTTATTTGTTTGTGATTTGCATCATTTGCATCACTTAGATCATTGCCTTGTGAAAAGGTTGAAGTCTCTTGTTAAAGTGAGTGAAACTTTAATTTGAACAAGAAGACTTAGCTAGGAAAGTGTTCCAGATAGCCAAGCAAGAAGTCTTAGTTAGGATAAAGAGGATCCGGATAACTAAGCAAAAGCCTTAGCTAGGAGTGTGATACTCTGGATGGTTGAGCTAGGGAAGCTTGACTAGAATCTTTGTGATCTAGATAGCTAAGCAATGAAATCTTCATAGAGGCTTGAGAGCTTTGGATAGGAAGTTGCTTCCTAGAGGTGTAGGACACACCTTGGATAGGGAGTAGGCTAGGTGGTTCATTAGGCCCGAGGGTAGACTAAGAGTTGATAGCTTAGGGTGGTTATCATGTGTTGATAGCCTTGAGTGTGTAAGTCTTTTTCATCATAGTGAATTGCTTCACTGGTGGTTATGGTATCAACCCGTGGATGTTTCCTCTTTGAGGTTTTACCATGTAAAAACTATTGTGTCAAGTTTCGTTTTATATTTCTTTATCTTCCATATTTTTGTATTGATTGCATCTCTTATATATTGATTTTCATATGTGTTGATTAAATCAATTCAATTGTTAAAACTTATCAAGTGTGCTTTTAATCCTTGTATTCCGCAAAATTTAAATTTGGAAGGAATTGGGCCGATACCTATTCACCCCCCCTCTAGGTATATTTTACACTATTGTTTAAGGGAATTTCAATATATTTTAATAATATAAAATATTTTAACAGCCTTACCCTTCTAATTTTTTATTCAAATTTTAAAATAATTATACTTTGCTCCACACCATAATTTAAGGTCCTAACCTGCAATTGTTTTCATTTTTGTTTTTCAAAAACGATTTCGAATTCGCGTTCGTTAACCGTTTTTCATTTTATTTTCAAAAAACAAAAACAAAATGATTCTAAAACATGTTTTCTTTGTTTTTTGTTTTTTTTAAACTCACATAATTTCTTTTTCTCCCTAGATCCCTCATCTTTCTTCTTCTTTCTCAGATCTCCTTTCCCAGATCTTTTTCTTCTTTTTTCCTAGATCGTCTCCTCCCTCTTCTTCTTTCCTAGATCTTCTTATTCTTCTTCTTTCCTAGATCTTCTTCTTCTTCTCATATAATCGTCAAATCAATATTAACCCTTCAAATCATCTTTTCGGATCACTTTTAAATCCATGTCATTTTCTCAAATTAGCCACAGCAACTACTCCATTGAACCCTCCTCTCAATTTTCAAGAAAATCAATTACTAAAGTCTTTCCAACAAACCTCCTTCCTAGATCTTCCTCTTCTTCTTCACCGTCTGGCTCTCCTCCGAGCAAATCAGCGGCTCATTTGATCTTACCCATTCGATCTTATTTGCTTATATCTTATTTCACTTAAAGATTTTTCAAATTTCTTTGGGTTTTGAGAGGGGGTTTTCTTTTGTTTTACTTAATGCTTTTCATGATTTGGGTTTATATGATTTCTGGCTCTCTTTCGTTCTTGGAGAGTTCATAGCATCTTTTTAGTCTTTTTTTTTTTTTTTTTTTTTTTTTTTTTTTTTTTAAGGTTTCTTGAATTAGAGAGAAAAAAAATTCAACACAAGAAAGAATGGTAAAAACTGCATCTTCACCCGTTTGATATTCATCACTTGGCCTTACTTTGATTTCAATGGAGAGTAACTTGTTCATCTATCAACAACAAAAAAATATAACTTTGAATTTCAATGCTCTTGTTGTAGTGAAAATTCAATTAATAACAATCTTATTTTCAATTGAAAATAATATTATAATTAATTAAGCATTTGAAGTGGAAATTTTTTGATTATTATTTTGGAAGTATTGGAGAGAGAATAGAGAAGCAGAGGGAGCTGTTGGCTTTGTTTTGGCCAATTGTGTAGAGAAATTAAGCAGAGAGACTTGTGATGTGCACAAAAACAAGGATTTAGAATTCCAATTGGCCTTTGTAAGGATTCCCGTTGTTTTTAATTGGCTTATTTCGTGATCAAACCATATGTGGGGATTCTTTGTAAGGGTAGTTTAGATGTTGTTGTTATTGCATTAGGCCCTTTGAAGACCTCATTATTGACAAGCACCAAAGGTAATACTCTAAGTGCTTACTTGTCTTGAAGAGATAGTTGCACACACTCACAACTCATGATTAAAGTTTAATCTTTGTATGTTGTGTTTCTTTTCGTTGTGCATTAATGCCTATTTACATCTCTTCTTGCTTGTTATTATGATTGCATCTTGTGTTTATAATATCATAGCATTTAGGCTTTTAGGATGCATCTTAGTTTACCTTTGTACCCCTTGCATGATTGCTTGTGGGGTTCAAAGTTGTGGGCTGTGCGCTGGTCCTCCTGCGCCTGTCGTCCAGCGCAGCTCACCGGCGCAAAACGCCCAGTGGCGTGCCGCTGGTCGTGCACTGGTCCACACCAGCGCAAGGCCACCAGCGCTGATTGCTCAGTATGGCTCCGCTGGACTGGCGCTTGTGTGAGCGCGTGTCGTCAAGCGCCCAAGCAAAAATGTTCTTGTGCGCTGGTCCTGCGCCTATCGTCCAGCGCAGGTCCACCAGCGCACAAGTAATTTTCTGGCGCGTTTTCAAAACGACCTCACTTCACTTATGGCCTCTATATATATGCTAACTTGTTTTTAGGTCACTATATAGAGTTCATATTCAAGCTTCATACTTAGGATATTTTTCAAGAGAAGAAAAATACACAAAGAACTCATTTTTAATTACTCAAACACTTTTTCATGATCATCAGTCATCATCTAGCATCATCTTAGATCATCTAGATGTCATCTTGCATGGAATCTTCATCATACTTTGCTTGGTAAGCTTTTCACTAATATCTTACATATTTTGTGTTTCTCTTATCTAGCAATCTCAATTAATTACTTGTTTGTTATTTTGTATGCTTTGGATACAAGATTGAGATTAGTATGATGTATGTTTGAGAAGTTGTATTGTGCTTTCTAGGATTGTTCTTAGTTGCATATTAATCATCTTAGATAAGCATATAGGATTTCCCTTGCTCTATGTTGTATTTTGGATATTCACATATATTCACTTAGGGTTGTATTCTCTTCTAGAGAAGGTAAGTCTTGTCTGTAGCAACCGGGATTAGGTTGCTTAGATCGCAAGCAAATTGGACTAGGTTCACTCATACCGGGATTAGGTAGGTGTGTGATTACTTCCGGGATTAGGTTGTAATCGTTTGCACATTTAGTGGATTCGAGGTTCGAGTGTGGCTTACTTACATAGCCCGTGGTTTTTCCCGTGAGGGTTTCCACGTAAAAATCAAGTGTTGTTTTAATTTCCGCACCATATTACACTTGCTTGTTTATTTTATCTTGAGGGCATTTTCGTAATATTGACTAACACGAAAAATTGGGTAAAAAGCATAAAATCTATTCACCCCCCCTCTAGATAGATTTATACGCACCGTGCTATATTTAGTTTCAGCCTTCAAAAAGCAACACTTGATATGAGATATTCATTGTCATTTGATGCTAAATTAAAAAAAAAATGTTTAATATTTTAAATTGTTATTTAATAAAAAATATGACTCGGTTGATAATTATCGATAATTATTTGGGATGAACTATTGATAATTTTTGAATTTTTTCGGTTAATCTACCAGACGCGTTTTTAATGTTTTTATTTTCAGAATACTTGACTACCTCTTGAGTGACACTCACAATCGTACGAGGTCAGAGAATAGTACAAGGTTAAGTAAAGTTCGTTCCTAACAAGGATCAAGTTATTGATTACCGAAATTGATTAGCCTAATTGCTATTCAAACAAGCAATATGGGAATGTTTTCATATTTGAATTCTTTAAATGAGTTAAATTAAACTACTAAAAATGATTTATGCTATTGCAATAAGGAAATGACAAGTAATAAAATCAAGTGTAATAGTAAAGGAAACGATGCTAAGATTTGACTCCACCCCACCCTCTCCTAAATTCCTCTCTAGACTCACTTGCATACCCAAATTATGCTTATGCAATTTATAGACTCATGCACCCAATTGTTAACCTCTAATCTCGGTCAAGTAATAAAGGTTACACCCAAATCATACCCGAGCCTATCTCTCGATTACTTAGAATATATGTATGAGTTTTGTTGACGGTGATTTCTCGATAGTCAACCAGTCAACGATTTAGGTTAGTGGAAACCTGTAAATATGAATGAAATAAATGACGTAATGATAGTTAGTAATGAAAGATGCGAGATACATGGTAAAACTCCAGTGATCGGAGAAACATCCACGGGTTGTTGCCTTAACAACACAGCCAAATCCACTATAATTGTTGTAATGATACACACTCTAATCTCTCTCTTGCTGATTCTCACATACCCCTCTCATTGTGTTTTGCAGAGGTATTTATACATGGTAGTACTAGGGTTTCCTGGTGCTGCTAGGGTTTTGGTGTTGTGACGTGCAAGCAAAGGATTACAGAGTTGGCTCAAAGATCCCTTTCTTATTTGGAGTAACCTTGTATTAAATGCTATTGAGCCCGACTTTGTCTAGGACTCTGACTTGTTCGTAAGGCGTTTGTTTCCTTGTTGGATTCTCGGTGACAGTGTTGTAGTTAAGTTGGGATTGCTCGTTGTTGCTATCGTTGTTGGTTCTGCTTTTGTAATAGAAGGACAGAGGCTTTTATGTAATCTTCTTTGTTGATACCGAGTAGGGCCGAGCAGGTTTTATTGCTCTAGCTGGCTCACTCAGCTCTATCCGGTTTTATCCTCATGTCGCTCTACTTGGCGCCGAGTAACTTGTTTGCTCCCTTGGTTGACTAATCTTTTGACTTTTTACCTACGTGGCTATGCTGGTTTGCTCATTATGATGACGTGTCCTCTATGACGATTTTTACCTATAACAATACCCCCCTAAATATTTGAGCCGAATGGACCTGGTTTGGTTTACTCGGCAAAAGTATTTAACCTTCGCTTGGCTCTTTATTTGATAGCCCGCTCTTGTTTGAGTTTTGTCGTTTTCCTCATCAATGCTTCATTAATGTGGGAGTTAATTATCCTTGTTTAATTCGAGTCATTAATGACGTGTCTTAATTGTATCCGCACACATTCGATTCATCCCTCAATCAGAGATCTACTGATGGTGATGTTTTGGTCTTCTGACGGCTAGAAGTCCCATTTTGCTGCTACTTGTCTCCTTGCGGTTGGGCGTGCCAGATGGCATTTATGGGACACGACCTCTCTGCTTCCCTGTGTGCCACCCACGTCACTATCCACGTCTTTCCGTTTCTTGCTTTTTTGCGCATCCGTCATAGGGTTTTGAATTTCAAACTTGATGCATCGCCTATTTAACTTCCTATTGAGAGAGACTAGGGTCACTTTTTGATTTTTCTGCCATTTTCCTCTTCTTCTTCTCTAAGAAAGCAATATTTCTAACCCAAGTTTATTAGGTTTTCTCTTTTCACTTGTTTTTAAACTTTTTTGCCGGCATTGATAGCTCAGATTCTTTGGTTTGTTTGGTTGGGTCTCTATTTTGAGCTTTTTTTCTTGTTTTATTTCGTCCGAAAACTCGAGATTCTTTACCCCCAGACCTCTTGGTTGAAGCTTTCTCTCACAACGGTTTGTTTGATCCATTTCAACTCTCTGACATCTCAAGGTTAGTTTTCATGGACTTTGAATCTAGACACCGTCTTTTCATTATTGGGATGGCCGCTATCGAGCGGAACGATACCTTTACTGCCTCGTGTGTTCATAAGTTGCTGGAAGATCCTCCTTTAGATCAACCTCATTTTTTGAACGTTGACGTTTCAGGATTCGTCCGCGAAGTTCCCCCTGCCTCTGATTCTTCTAAGTTTCCTCAATCTGACCCTTCTGTTTCTGCTCACAGTAGTGCTCGTTCGTGGAAGCGAATGGGAAAACAAAAGAGCCAGCGTAAAGTATATAAGAATTCTTATTCCCGAGAAAGCCGGATCGGCTCCCAGAGAGTAGACGAGAGTGATATGGAGGAGGAGCACAGAGCGGCTCGCATTGTTTTTTTCCCCTAAGCGAGTGTGCGCCTATGACATCGAGCCAAATATGGTCGGGCCTGAGGAAATCAGCAAATACAAGAGTAGGTTTGATTTGGACAATGATCTCGTCTCGTTGAGGCTTACTAACGGCCGAGCTGCGTGGAATCCCCCACTTGGCATGGTGGCAATCTATGGGGCGATGCTTACTTATGGCATTACACTTCCTCTTCAGCCTTTTATTGCCTTGTTTCTGGCAGAGGCTCAACTCGCCTCTGCTTAGTTGACCCTGAATATCTACCGAATCTTGATGTGCATGTGGCACATGTGGCATAGGATGAAGCTGCCACACCCCATTCCTCATGAAATTAGGCATTTATATTCATTGAGGCAACTAGGGAAGACTGGAATCTATTTTCTTCTTTCAACCCAACCCGAGAATTGGATACCAAAGGACGTTGTGGTCCATAGGGAGGTTGAGCAGACCACTGATGAGAAGATGAAGGGTTTTGTCTGGGGCTTCCCTTCTTCAAACAAATTCTGGAAGAACAGTTAGTTTTTTGTGGGCAATCATTGGGGGTCAATCGATAGATTTCAATCTTGACGGTGTTCGGGTGATGCGTAGAATTCCCCAATACTTTTGCTCGCCTGAGAGCTGGAATCGAGCGACTCCCTCTTTTACTGATGACGAGCTTACAAATTTGGCCTGAGCAGCCATACGCTCTCTGGAAAAAAAGGGTAAGTCGTATCTTTTTAATGAGGGGAGATGATCAAGGCTCGCCTTTTCCCTCAAATTTCTGCCCGCCAACGGCGTAGTGAGTTATTTTCTATAATTTTTGCTTATTGTTCCTGCACTTAGTTGGCTTACTAATTATGTTTCTTGCTCAGTGTTCGATGTAGATATCGTCTGCGATGTCCAGGCGCACCGGATGAAGTCTATTATGGAGGCGAGTTGGAAAGAAGCTATGCGTCAGCAGGATGCTGGAATAACTTCTCCACAGGATGGATCTGACGAGAGTTCCCCTGAGGATCTTCCTGAGGAAGAAACTAATGAGGGCGTACCCGAATATATGCCTGAGGAGACTCATGGTCACAATGAGGAGCCAAACTTGGTAGAGGATATGAATGATTCGGGGGATCGTGCTGCAGACGAGGCAGCTACTAAGACGGGTGACCATGTTGGTTCTTCTGTGCCTAAGGGGAAAGAGAAAGTTGGGGAGCCTTTTGGGCTAGCGGTTTTAGTTTCCTCTAGGATTTCTCTGGCCCTTGCTGTGGATGATGCGGGTGAGCAGGAGTGCTTGCCTAATGATCAGAGTGACCTGAGGGGTTCCACTGCAGACGAGGCAGCTGCTAGAGAGAGTGGGCTTAGTTCTGTTGTAGACGAGGCAATTGCTATGTCCCAGGGTGTTGAAAGGGTTGGGGAGCCCTTTAATGTCGTTGCACTTGTTGAGGTTCCAAACTTTTCAATGCCAACTTCTGTCTCTTCACCGACCATGGTTGGGAATGAGGTCGAGTTAGAAGATCCTGTTGCCAATCTTGATACTCGTAGGGGGCAATCTGGAAAGAGGAAGGCTTCATTTTCGCCTGGCCATCCTGGTCTGAAGGTTCCTCGGGTGGTCACTGAAAGTATACAAACGAAGTTAAATTGCTTAAAGTATACCTAGAAGGGGGGGGGGGGGGGGGGGGGGGGTGAATAGGTTTTTACACATTTTTCAAACCCTTGAACAAACTTTTGTTTGTCCCTCAAGGTAGCCTTACACACAACACAATAAGCCAAGGAAGACATACATAGACAATACGATAATACAATCATAAGAGCAAAGTCTACATATATCAACAAGTTATGTGAGGTATAAGAACAATTAGACATAATAACAAAGTAAGCTTGTATTTCATAAGATGTTCAATGTGTTACAAGAGTGAACAAAATGTCACTAAACAAAAATTACAATATACAAAAGAATCATAGATACAAAATTTGATCAATAGAAAGAATTCACTAATCACACTATACAAAGTCTTGCTTCACAATACACCACATGTGAATATTATGAATCATAATAATAAAATATACAATTAAAATATAAGAGAAAGAGATATGAAAAATTAACACAAGAGATTTTTTAACGTGGTAAAACCTCCAAGGAGGAAACATCCACGGGTTGAACTACAACCATTGGGTACTATATTATTGGAAAGTAAACATAGAACATTCACAAAGTGACCAATCTTTAGCTCACCCAACCTAGTGAAGTCTAAGCCTACCCAACCCTATTGGAAAGTATGAAATCCCTCAATGATGCGAAACCACCATATATTGGACTCCACACACAACCAACATCGATGGTAGATTAGAAATTCCTCAAGAGTGCATACACCTCCCGTGTACCCCGCTCTATCGGAGTCTATGTCTAACCATACGCCTAGACCTACCAATACAATAGCCAACTCCCTATCCAAGGCACTCTTGCCTCTAGGGAGCCTCCCATGCATGACTATCCGAGTCCTCCCGACTCTAGCCATGACTCCTTACTTACCTATCTGAGTCATCCCGACTCTAGGCAAGACTTCTTGCTTGGCTATTCGAGTCACCCCGACTCTAACCAAGACTTTATGCCTTTTACAAGAACTTCCTAGTGTGATCATGTGAATGCAAATGATGCAAACAATCAATACAACATAGAACATGTGATCAATACATTCTATGGCACAAATAGACCTAAACATGTGATATCACAAGCAATCAAGTCTAGATGCAAAATACACGAATAAAAACATAAGCATGTGAAACACCAAACACATAAGCTCAAGGTCTCATTCACATATACAACACTTGAATCAAAATATATTCAACAAGTACAAATTCAAGATGCTATCAATATACAATTAAATGCTAGATATATGAGATTAAAATCAATCAAAATACTAGTCAAAAATATAGAGCAAGGATTTGAGATTTACATCAATCAAAACCTATATTTTCTAAATCACAAACAAATACACAAATCCTAGATTTTATCAATCAAAGGATCAAATCAAATCTCAAGGTCATTTATCACAAAATTAATTCAATTAAGTTCCAAACAACCTAAGATGCCATTCTAATCACAATACAACTCATAAACATATGTAGAACCTAGAATCATAGAATCTAGTCAACATTAGTCCACAAATTGACTTTCAATTAGAATGATAATCAAGCTATCTTTCCCAATAGCTTTTACCAAACATAAACATAGATATAGAAGAAGAAACCCCAAGCAAATGGAAGGTCAAAAAGAAAGAAATCCCAAAGTTGAGTCCATTACCTCGGATTCTGCAGCTGGTTCGGAAATCTGTGTTGAACCACTAGAAATCACGATCAAACAGCCACCAAACCACTTGGGGATGATAGAGGACTCAAATACGAACACTCTCCAACTTGAATCACTCAAATCTGACTCCGGATGAGGAAGATATGGTGTCTGGAATTTGGGAAAAATTGAGAGAGAATTTTGACGGGAAAAGCTGAAATTTTCTTCTTAAAAAATTTCAAATGGAGAGAGAGAGGGAAGAAATAGGAGGAGAGAGAAGACCACACCAACCAATCAAGTGAGGCCACGTCACCCCCTGGCTATGGGGGGCGCGTGGCCCACACGGGAGCAGAGGATCCTCCAGGCCGTGGGGCCCATGGCATCACCAACGGCCAGCCCAAGTGGCCTCACGGCCTGGGCTGTCCTCTCGTGCGCTCCCTCGGGTCTTCAGCCCGTATCTTGGGCATCCGAACTCCGATTTTGAATCCATTTCTGGATTACAAACCGTGACTCTCTCACGCACGACAACGACTACACAACTTTAAAAAATGGTTGAGAAGTCATCTCGGAAAACGTCGATGAAGTCAACTCAACGAATGAGAACGAAAAGTAGCGTAGCTACATCGTTTGGACTCGAAACTACATGAATGAGTAACCGAAATGACCGGAACTCAATAAGGAATCATAATAGAGCATGTTCAAGTCCAAATACAAAAATACGGAAATATAAAAACACAAAGACACACACATATGCTAGTTTCCGGACATAGTCCTAGAAAATGCAAAACACAAAGTTTATCAACATAATATGAATGCATGAGCATATTTTGCCAAGTGTGTGAAAGTGATATGTAAATGAAATTAAATCATGAAGGAACACACAAGAATGATATGTGTGTGTGTGTGCCTAGTCTTGTAAGAGATAAGAGGTCCTTTAGTACCTTTGTCGACCAATAATGCACGAATCTCTTAAAAACCGGCTTCTTGAATGAATTGTGGTTGAGACGTCCTTCGTCTTCATAATTCTTCAATATACTAACCACTAAACATTACAAGATAAACACATTTTGATATGGAATTGATGCCAACACTAACTATCAACCTTACAATCTCCCCATTTGGCAAATTCCATGTAAAAACCCCTAAACAAACACTGAAACAATTACAAAGAAAATTTGGTCACAATGAGTACAATGAGTTACACATATAGACACAAATTAACAACCAAAACAAGTCTTGAACTTCAACTTGGTCTTCTCTTGATATCACCTAAAAAGAACTTGAAAGCACAAGAATATCCAAGAGACAACAAATATGGCAATATCCAATCTTAGGCAAGAAAATAGTAACATATAAGTTTAAATGGATCAAGTATGCTCCCCCTTAATACATACTATCCATCAAAATATTCTAAGCCAAGATTCAACAACAAAAAAATATTACATGCCATATAGTTCAAGCTAGAACCAAATATACAAACATATAAAACAACTAAAATGAGACTAAGTAAGCTAGATTTCTCCCATGTGTTTCTCATATTTCTCTCCCTTTTTGACATGATATGAAGCCAAAGGGAAAGAGTAAGAAAATATACCTCATGAAGCTCTCTAGCCACTTGTGCCACCAAGGAAAGAAGAACGGTGTGCAGATCTCACATATTGCCTTGTTGGAGTTGATTTTCCTTCCAACTCTTTGATCCTCTCATCTTGAGCAACAAGCTTGGCACTAAGGTCTTCAATCTTCCTTTGTGACGCCTCAATCAACCTACGAGATTCTTCAACCTCTTTCCTCAATTTTAAAGCCCAACTAGGAAGAGCGGGTGAGCTAGGGACATGGTTAGAATCAAGAGAATCACCAAAAAGCCTAAGCACATCATTAGACTTTCCCTTGTCCTTGTATGACATGGATGCCATAAGTTTCACACTCAACTTCTCTAAGGGAGGAAGCATAACATCACCATCAAGATTCCTCACACCTTTAGCTAAGCACAATTGAGTTATAAACCCCGGAAAAGCCAATTTCTTATCCAAACGACTAGTACAAGCCGCAATTTCAATTTGCTCCACAAGCAATTCACCAAGGTTTATAGGTTTGTTAGTCACCAAGGCATATACAATCTTAATTTGTCTCTATTAAGCTCCGAAGCATTAGTAGAAACAACAAGATTGGAGCACACAAATAAATGCCAAAATGCACTAATTTTTGTTAGCTCACCTTGCTTAATAAAAGCACGTTTCCCCCACACAAAATTACTATCATCACATAGAGTCCTACCCATTAAATCAAGGTTTTCCAAGATGTCAACATCAAGGAATTCCGATTCAATATCATCGGGCAAGTCTAGAAATTCATTAACCTTCCTAGAACAAACTCTAAAGACAACTTTCCTTATGCTTAGAGTAGCACTCGTCACAGTAGAACCGGATTTGTAAGCATGATAAAACTCTCTAACAACGGTCTCATTAGAGATTCCTAACATGTTCACCCATGAATTCCAATTTCTACTCTTAAGCACATCATAAACATAGGATCCAACACAAGAGTCCAAGTCAATACCTCTTTCTTGAATAAGCTTTTTGCAACCAAAAATTCCCAATTCATCCACTTTGTTACCTTTGGAAATTTTGGAAGAAATTGTAGGTTTGGACTTGTCAATGGGAGTTGAAGAAGTATTTCCACCAATCTTCTTTGCTTTTCCCATAATCTTGCTACACAAAAACAAACTAAAACCAAAGTGAGAGGAAATAAAGAAACAAATAAAGTAACCAATAAACATATACAAAGGCAAAAACACTATATTCAATAAATCATCATGCGAATAAGAATTTATCATAGCATCTTCATGATTTATCAAAAATAAGAATAATGCCAACAAACAACAATCTTTGAAGAACATGTGAACATGTCATAAAAGAGAACAAGAATTTAGCATATTATGCTCCCCCTTGACAAGTGCCTCATCTAAAATCAAGATAGACAAATGTTCACAAAAATCACCACACAATCACATCACAAGCAATTTTTATTAGATTTGCAAATAAGCTTCACATATCTAAGAGAGTTACATCAAGATTTTCAATCACTCTCATATGTCATCAAAAATTACTAAAGTATAAAAAATACTAATTAAGCAAACGTGAGTGTGTGAAGATTTTGCTTCAAGTATATAAAAAGAAGTAGTTTGATAATCAAGCATGCATACAATTTCAACATCTATTCATCTTAGGCCTTTCCATAAAAAGGTCAAACCGGTTATCATCCGAAATTTTGCTTATAAGGAGAATAGATTTCAACATGTGAGCGTGTGTGTGCATGTGGCTCGTCAACCCATTTCTATTTGTCAACCCGAGCTCATTTGATTATTCAACTATACTCCAAAAGCCTTTTTTTTTTTTTTTATTTAGGCTTGAATCAAAGATTTTTTTTTTTTTTTTTTATGATTCAATTCAACACTTCTTTGATTTTTCTAACATAAACATATACACCTCATGACGGCTTTCACTCATTACAATGGCGTAGCCCTTTCCTACATTGGGTGGCTTCACAACCAAGGTATGTAGCCCTTTCCATGAGGGTGCTCGTTGAGTTCTATGTTGCCGAAGCAAATGGATACCAACCATTGGTCATTTTTAAATGTACTAGTCCTTAGGACTTCAAGGTGTATCCAAAGCAAACATCAATCAAGCTCAACATACTTAACAAAACATACAAGAGAAGCAAAGTGCATTTTTGAAACCAATTTCAAGGCTTAAAAGCACATGATCTAGAAGCAAGTAAAGAGACTTACTTAAGATCTCTACTTCTCAAGAGAGTAGCTATCAAAGAATATGAAGCTCACATTATTCAAAAATTAGCCACTCAACAATCATACAAATAACAACACACTTCATGAAATAAGATCAATGTGAACACTTATCACCAAAAGATCTTAAACTAGCAAATGTCAAAGAGGACCATATAAACACTATACTAGTTCTCAATTATGACATGCTTCATGAATGTGATACAAACAATGAGTTGATAGATGAAAAATCAAGTAAGCAAGCAATATGATATAGAGATACCTTCGCTAGCTATTTTCACCAAATACAATGTCTTCACCCTTTTTATGAGTCCTCTTAGCTTGTAAGTCCTCATGACTACAAGTTATAGGTGTGTCGATTCCAAGAGACTAAAGACAATGTAATCCAACTCAAACAAACAAAAAAAAAATGACTTTCTCTAAAAGCCATAACAACAATGTTACCATATAGATTCCAAAAAAAAAAAACTTCTCAAAAGTTAATCATCAAATTTTGACTATCATAACAAACAAAGTGAGATAGCTAAGTTCATGTCAAGTTGTAAAGATACAAAGCAAAAAGCTAAGCTTCTTATCAACAACACTAGTCTTAAAGCTAACTCACATGTGCAACTTACACTAATGGTAAGAGCACTCACCCTTGACAAATTTTGTCTTGGGTGGACATACACGAACATCATCAAGATTCTCTTTAACCACAATGTTGAACCTAGAGTAAAGTTCTTCCACAACTTGATTCACAATAATATAATTAATACTATTTTTCTCAACATTGTTAGCAACACATGCATGGTCAAATTTTGAAGGATATGCATTCTTCACCTTCCGGACATTCTTAACATGCTTTGAAAAATTATCATGCTTTCCATATTCAAAAGCTTTAGCATGCATAGAATTAGGTCCAATCTCTCTATTCCTAGATGCATTTTCTAAGTTGCAATATTCAATGAATTTATAGCACTTGGGCTTGATATGGCCTAAGGTATTGCAAAAATGACATATGGGAACAAAAGGAGAGATTTTACCTTCCGGTGGTGGTGGAGGACAAATGGGAGTTTCAAGGGGTACCTTATTCTTCAATTTGTTCTTCTTCTTGGAACGTCTCTTCTTAGGAGCTTTCTCTTCAATGATAGCTTCGCTAGTAGGAAGTGATGCTTCTATGAGCTTCTCTTCAACCACCGCTACACTTAAGCTACCTAAGTTCATATTAGAGATGATCCTATCCTTTTCAAGCAAAATACCCTCAACTTCGCAAAGCTTCTTTTCAATAGCATTCTTTTCACGCAAGAGCCTACGAGTTGTAGCAACAAACTCATCCACTTGAATCTTGATCAAGTCCTCCATCTCATCAATCTCACTTAAGGCTATTTTCAACTTCTCCTCAAGAAACTTCACCTTAGCCAAAAGATCAATGTAGGATGGATTATCATTTAAACACTCTTGATGACTTTGATCAATCTCCTTATCCAACGAATCTTGATTTACATCCTCTAGAGTAGAGTGAGAAGCCATGAGTGCAATAAAGTTGCTCACTAGCTCTTCTTCACTAGAAGTCTCATCACTTGAGCTCTCCTCATCACTAGAGTCATCATCTTCACTCCATGTAGCCGCCATAGCCTTTCCCTTCTTGTCCTTCTTAGAATCACCACTAGGACAATCCGAAGCATAATGTCCAAGCTTCTTGCACTTGAAGCATTGAACCTTCCTATTGCTCTTAGCATGGCCACTCCTCTCATGAGGTGGAGTAAAGGATTTCTTGACTTCCTTGTCCCTTGAGTACTTGCCACTTGACTTGGCACCTTTCCTCATGAACTTCCTAAACTTCCTAACCAATAACGCCATCTCCTCATCATCATCGCTACTACTAGCTTCCTTGACAACCTTGAGAGCTAAACCCTTGTTCTTAGCCTTTGGTTTCATACACGCCTCAAAAGTTTGAAGAGATCCTAGCAACTCATCTATGCTCATGACGTCAACGTCTTTGCTCTCTTCAATGACGGTAACCTTGGCTTTGAACCTCTTTGGAACTGATCTAAGAATCTTCCAATTTAGCCTCTCACCGAGATAGGAGTACCAAGTGCTTGGCATTGGTTGGCGATGTCTAGTAGCTTATCTTGGAAGTCAACAAACTTGTCTTCCTCACCCATTTGCAAAACCTCAAATTGGGAAGTGAGCAATTGAAGATGAGACTTCTTCACCGCTTTAGTCCCCTCATTGGTGACTTGGAGAGCCTCCTATGCCTCCTTTGCGGTTTCTAGGTTTTGAATGTAGAAAAATTGCCTACTATCAACACCTCCGAAAATAGCATTCACCGCCCGATGATGCCATTTTGCTAACTCAAACTCATTAGTAGACCACTCACTCCATCCTCAATCTTGTTAGGAGCAAGGTAACCTTCTTCAACGGTCATCCAAGCTCTCTCATCAATAAATCGAATGTAAGCCTTCATCCGCAATTTCCAAAATCCATAGTTGTGACCCTTGAGAAGAGGAGGCCTAGAATTCGAAGCCCCTTCGGTCATCACATCATCTTGGAAAACCATACTAGCAAAAACCTAAGCAATCCACTCGTAAGTATAAACCGGATCTCGTCGAGTGCCGTCCGACGACCCGCTCTGATACCAATTGAAAGTATACAAACAAAGTTAAATTGCTTAAAGCATACCTAGGGGGTGAATAGGCTTTTACACCTTTTTCAAACCCTTGAACAAACTTTCGTTTATTCCTCAAGGTAGCCTTACACACAACACAATAAGCCAAGGAAGACATACATAGACAATACGATAATACAATCATAAGAGCAAAGTCTACATATATCAACAAGTTATGTGAGGTATAAGAACAATTAGACATAACAACAAAGTAAGCTTGTATTTCATAAGATGTTCAATGTGTTACAAGAGTGAACAAAATGTCACTAAACAAAAATTACAATATACAAAAGAATCATAGATACAAAATTTGATCAATAGAAAGAATTCACTAATCACACTATACAAAGTCTTGCTTCACAATACACCACATGTGAATATTATGAATCAAGATAATAAAATATACAATTAAAATATAAGAGAAAGAGATAGGAAGAATTAACACAAGAGATTTTTTAACGTGGTAAAACCTCCAAGGAGGAAACATCCACGGGTTGAACTACAACCATTGGATACTATATTATTGGAAAGTAAACATAGAACATTCACAAAGTGACCAATCTTTAGCTCACCCAACCTAGTGAAGTCTAAGCCTACCCAACCCTATTGGAAAGTATGAAATCCCTCAATGATGCGAAACCACCATATATTGGACTCCATACACAACCAACATCGATGGTAGATTAGAAATTCCTCAAGAGTGCATACACCTCCCGTGTACCCCGCTCTATCGGAGTCTATGTTTAACCATACGCCTAGGCCTACCAATACAATAGCCAACTCCCTATCCAAGACACTCTTGCCTCTAGGGAGCCTCCCATGCATGACTATCCGAGTCCTTTCGACTCTAGCCATGACTCCTTGCTTACCTATCCGAGTCATCCCGACTCTAGGCAAGACTTCTTGCTTGGCTATCCGAGTCACCCCCGACTCTAACCAAGACTTCATGCCTTTTACAAGGACTTCCTAATGTGATCATGTGAATGCAAATGATGCAAACAATCAATACAACATAGAACATGTGATCAATACATTCTATGGCACAAATAGATCTAAACATGTGATATCACAAGCAATCAAGTCTAGATGCAAAATACACGAATAAAAACCTAAGCATGTGAAACACCAAACACATAAGCTCAAGGTCTCATTCACATATACAACACTTGAATCAAAATATATTCAACAAGTACAAATTCAAGATGCTATCAATATACAATTAAATGCTAGATATATGAGATTAAAATCAATCAAAATACTAGTCAAAAATATAGAGCAAGGATTTGAGATTTACATCAATCAAAACCTATATTCTCTAAATCACAAACAAATACACAAATCCTAGATTTTATCAATCAAATGATCAAATCAAATCTCAAGGTCATTTATCACAAAATTAATTCAATTAAGTTCCAAACAACCTAAGATGCCATTCTAATCACAATACAACTCACAAACATATGTAGAACCTAGAATCATAGAATCTAGTCAACATTAGTCCACAAATTGACTTTCAATTAGAATGATAATCAAGCTATCTTTCCCAATAGCTTTTACCAAACATAAACATAGATATAGAAGAAGAAACCCCAAGCAAATGGAAGGTCAAAAAGAAAGAAATCCCAAAGTTGAGTCCATTACCTCGGATTCTGCAGCTGGTTCGGAAATCTGTGTTGAACCACTAGAAGTCATGATCAAACAGCCACCAAACCACTTGAGGATGATAGAGGACTCAAATACAAACACTATCCAACTTGAATCACTCAAATCCGACTCCGGATGAGGAAGATATGGTGTTTGGAAGTTGGAAAAATTGAGAGAGAATTTTGACGGGAAAAGTTGAAATTTTCTTCTTAAAAAATTTCAAATGGAGAGAGAGAGGGAAGAAATAGGAGGAGAGAGAAGACCACACCAACCAATCAAGTAAGGCCACGTCACCCCCTGGCCGTGGGGGGCGCATGTCCCACACGGGAGCAGAGGCTCCTCCAAGCCGTGGGGCCCACGGCCTCACCAACGGCCAGCCCAAGTGGCCTCACGGCCTGGGCTGTCCTCTCGCGCGCTCCCTCGGGTCTTTAGCCCGTATCTTGGGCATCAGAACTCCGATTTTGAATCCGTTTCTGGATTATGAACCGTGACTCTCTCATGCACGACGAAGACTACACAACTTTGAAAAACGGTTGAGAAATCATCTCAGAAAATGTCGATGAAGTCAACTCAACGAATGAGAACGAAAAGTAGCGTAGCTACATCGTTTGGACTCAAAACTACATGAATGAGTAACCGAAACGACCGGAACTCAATAAGGAATCATAATAGAGCATGTTCAAGTCTAAATACAAAAATATGGAAACATATAAACACAAAGACACACACATATGCTAGTTTCCGGACATAGTCCTAGAAAATGCAAAACACAAAGTTTATCAACATAATATGAATGCATGAGCATATTTTGCCAAGTGTGTGAAAGTGATATGTAAATGAAATTAAATCATGAAGGAACACACAAGAATGATATGTGTGTGTGTGTGCCTAGCCTTGTAAGAGATAAGAGGTCCTTTAGTACCTTTGTCGACCAATAATGCACGAATCTCTTAAAAACTGGCTTCTTGAATGAATTGTGGTTGAGACGTCCTTCGTCTTCAAAATTCTTCAATATACTAACCACTAAACATTACAAGATAAACACGTTTTTATATGGAATTGATGCCAACACTAATTATCAACCTTACAGTCACATATGTTGACTCATCCTTGGGTGACGAGGAGACTGGCGTTAGGGTCGAAGAAGCGGTGAATTGAACTCCTCCCAGAGATCAAGCGGGGACTCCTGCTGGGGGTTTTACTGGCTCTTTTCCTTAGGCAGAATCAACAATTATTATGCCTGATGCTAGTGCTGATGGTTCGGGACCGTCGAGCCAGCCTGGTGAGCCTACCTTCCAAGCCATGCTGAAAGCTATGTCTTCGGGCCATGCTTTAGGGTTGGCCCTTTATCAGATCGACTCTACAACTTCTTCAACAACACTTCCTATGTGAGTAATCTTTGACTTTGGTTATCTCTGATTCTTTGCCACTGCTGTTTTACTTTGTTTTACTTCGTTAATGGTTGCAGATGGTAGCTGAGATGTCGGAAGCCTGCCGAGTTGGTAGCGCTCAGGCAGATAGAATAAGGCGCCTAGAGACTCAATTGAAGGAGAGTGAAGATGGCCGTGCTTGGATTGAGTCGGCTTGCTAGGAGAAAATTAGATCAAACAAGAAGTTCATGGATAGTTGTCTGGCAAGTCAAATCAAAGCCGAGCAAAAGGCTTCTCTCACTGTCGATGAGGTTAAAACTCTCAAGGACCTGTTGTCTTCTACTTAAGAAGCGATACTCCAGGCCGAGCAGAAAGCTGAAGAGGTTAAGTCGTCATATAAGCATCGAATTGAAGACTTGGAACGCTAGGCCCTGACCGTTGAATCCTTATAGATGGAAGCTAGGCTGGAGCTGGAGATACAGGCTGTCGATCGTTTCAAAAGAGCTCCAGCTTATGATGCCTTACTTCTCAGAGAATTTCAGAGAGGGATGGTCCTGGCTGGAGAGTTCTTCAAGATGAAAAATAGGGTGACTGACTGGGCCAAGACCAATTAGGACCTTTCAATTAAGAAGCATATGGATACCTCTTTGGAGTCTCTTCAGATCCAGATGAAGGAGTGGTGTGTATACTGTCGGAGCAAAGGGAAGATGCCATATCCCATGCATTTGGAGGTACCTATTGCCAGCGCTTTCTCTACCTTCCATGCTTGTTAGAAAGCAGGGATCAATGGTGAGGACCTTGACGTTGGGCCTATGCCTAGAAAAGACTATAGCGCCTGGATGGATGATGAGGAAGACGAGATCGTGTGGCCCTCTGATGACAGCCTCTTGAGCAAATATGTAATGGAGCCTGATTCGAGTATTGGTGGGTGCAACTCACAACCCCCAGCGCTATCTTCTTAATTTTTGATAGTTTTTTGTAATGGACTTTGTACATTCCTTAGATTATATATATATATCCTTCGTTTTACATTTTGCATTCGTTCCGTTATCTTTGTGAATCCGTTTGGGATACCTTTTCCTGCATATTAACAATAAATGTTATAAACAGAGATGAATAGAACATGTGAACCTTGTATGGCTTTATTTTTAATTGGCAGCATGCATTTAGCCAAGTATTTTTTGATTGGGAATTTCCGCTCGAGTTGGTTGAAAATTGAATCAGGTGCCTTACTAGCTACTTCGTTTTTATTTGAGTTAACCTTCATTTAGCCGAGTATCTTATTAACTGGCAATTAGGTTATTATTTTCACTCGAGCTGAGTAACCTTTATTTTAGCCGAGTATCTTATTAACTGGTAATTAGGTTATTATTTTTACTTGGGCTCCTTACCCCAGTGTTACGTCGAGGCTCACCACAACCATACACTTGGGTCCCTACACATGTCACCTAGGACGTCTCCTGGTTTTGTCTGTGCAGGGGTTTGCCAAATTGTTGGGGTAGTACATACCGGCCAACACAGCTGCACATCTCACCAGCCTTTCTGGTGGCGCCTCGAGCAGTTTTCCAGTTACTCTGGTGCCTCGGGTTTGCATTTTTACTAGGTGGCGCGTTTGCACCATCCTAACTGGACGGACATGTTATTGCAGCTTTTCCACCCCTCGGACACTATCCATCCGCTCTATCACAGTTTCATGGCGCCCGATTTTTCAATGTTTGAGATTTCTTTTTGGCTGACCACCCTATTCTCAGGGAAGGTCTTTGTGAGGGAATCTTCGGTCTTGCATAACTGGATTGGACATGAATTCTAGCAAACAATATTTATTTATTAGAAACTGAATATCCAAAAACTAAAGCCTGGAACATATAAACATAAACTGCAGAAGACTTGAAAAATTTTAAAGATAAGGGGTTCCTTTGGGACAAAATATCTTCAGGTATTGCGTGTTGCATGGTTGGGGCACTAAGCCACCCCCTGGTCGGGCTATCAAGTAGGCCTCATGTCCTACCATACCGTCGATGATGTACGGTCCTTCCCATTTGTCGGCGAGGGACCCTGCTACTCTGTCCTTGGTGTTCGGGGACACCTTTTTCAGTACTAGATCACCGAGTTGAAATTTACGCACATGGACGTGGGAGTTGTAATACCTTGCAGCTTTTTGCTGGTATGCTGTGTTCCTTATTTGTGCTCTGTCTCTGTCTTCTTCCAGTTCATCCAAATTCTGTAGCAGTGTATTGATGTTGTGATCTGGATTGTACAACTGGACTTTGAGGGAGGTAAAAGTTGTTTCTACTGGGATGACGGCTTCGGTTCCGAATGCTAGGGAAAAAGGGGTTTCTCCTGTGGACGTCCTTGCAGTTGTTCGGTATGCCCATAAAACCTTTTGCAGTTTGTCCGCCTAGTTACTCTTATTTGAATCCAGCTTTGCTTTTAGCATGTGCTTGATCACTTTATTTACTACCTCAGTCTGACCATTGGTTTGAGGATGGGCAGGCGAGGCGTAGTAGTTTGTGATCTTGTGTTCTTTGCACATCTCATTGAACTTTTTATTGTCAAATTGGGTCCCATTGTCTGTTATGATGGTGTTCGGGATCCCAAACCTGTATAGTATGTTCTTTTTGACAAAGTTGGTGGTGTTTGCCTCAATGATGTGTACGAGTGCTTCTGCCTCTACTCACTTAGTAAATTAATCAACTACCACGATAACATGTTTTGCTCCTCCTTTGACCCTCATAGGCATTGGTCCTATAAAGTCGAAGTTGAAGCCCCACATGGCGAATGGCCAAGGGGACGTTAACCTCCTAAGCAACTCTGGAGGTTGCCGAATGTCGTTAGCGATCCTTTGGCATATCTCATAACTTTCTGTGAATCGTTAAGCTTCGGCGAACAAGGTTGGCCAGTAGAACCCTTGCTTGAGTATTTTATGTGCTACGCTCTTACCCCTAATGTGATTTCCGCATACGCCGCTATGGACGTTCTTTAGGATCTGATAGGCTTCTTCACCAGCGATGCACTTTTGTAATGCTTTCGAAAATCCTCTCATGTATAGTTCACCATTTAGAATTGTGTACCGGGTCGATCTGTACTTGATGCGCTTGGCTTCCGCGGTGTCTTCTGGTAGTATATTTTCTTCCAAGTATCTCCTAAGCTGAGTTGTCCAGTCATTCGGACATGGTCGGATTTCTACTATCATGATTTCCACGGGTTCTGCTATGCTTGGCTTGGTCAGGTGTGCAACTGGTATTGTTTTGGATCTGATACAAGTCGTAGCTGATGCTAGTTTGGACAGGGCATCCGTCTTTTCGTTTTATTCCCGAGGGATCTGAGTGATTTTGTATTTCTTGAACCGTCTGAGCAATCTCTTTGCTATGTCCAGATAAGTTATCATGTACTCATCTCTCACCTGGTATTCATCTAGCACCTGGTTGTCCACTACTTGTGAATCACTGAAAATTTCTATCTCGTTCGCTCCCAATGCTATGCACACTCTTAAGCCACCCAACAGAGTTTCATACTTGGCTTGGTTGTTAGTTGCTTTGAAATTGAACCTTATGGCGCACTCTACAGCGTCCCCTTCTGGGGTTGATATGACTATTACTGCCCCGCTACCATGGGTGTTTGATGACCCATCCACATGTAACTTCCATTGAAAATTACTTATCTGCTCTCCTTCCATCATTCTTCTTACCTCAATATTTGGCTCGGTGAATTCTGCCACGAAATCCGACACCGCCTGCCCTTTGATTGCTGCCTTTGGGGTGTATTTGATGTCGAATTCACTCAGCTCTACAGCCTATTTAGTCAGCCTGCCTGACAGTTCTGGATTTTGTAGGATAAGCTTCAATGGGCAGTTAGTGTATACTTCTATCGTATGTGCTTGAAAATATGGCCTCAATTTCCTTGCTGCCATGATCAGTGCGAGGGCTACTTTCTCGGTCGGTGAGTATCTGGTTTCGGCCAGGAGCAAGGCCTTGCTTGTGTAGTACATTGGCTTTTGTATTCCTTCCTTCCTCTAGCCGAATTAGTACTAAGCTTGTCGTTACCTCTGTAACAAAAAGATACAAGTACAAGGTTTCCCCAACTATTGGTTTCGAGAGGATAGGTGCTCGTCCTAAGTATTCTTTCAGCTTCTGGAAGGCCGTCTCACATTCTTCACTCCACTCGAGCCATTTTCCTTTTTTTGTTTTTTATTGCTTTAAAGAATGAGGCACACCTGTTTGTTGATTTGGCGATGAATCGGTTGAGCGAGGCGAGACACCCTGTCAGTCCCTGCACTTCCTTCAACGTCCTTGGCAGGCCATTTCTTCTAGGGCTTTCATGTTTTTGGGGTTTACCTCGATTCCTCTTTGATGAACTTGAAAACCCAAGAACCATCCCGACGGTACTCCGAACACACATTTGTTCAGGTTAAGCTTCATCTTATACTTCCTCAGGACATCGAAAGTTTCCTTCAAATCCTCTGAAATTCCCTTTAAGCAATATAGTGTAAATATACCTAGAGGGGGGGGTGAATAGGTATAGGCTCCAAATTCTTCCAATTAAAAATAGTGCGGAAAATTACAAAGCAAAAAACACACTTGATAAGATTTAGCAAATGAATTGATTTCACTAAGACAAGAGTTAATCAATTTACAAGATGTGCAAACAATGTAATATATGGAAGATAAAGAAAAGTAAAAACAAAAATGAACACAAGTATTTTTTACGTGGTAAAACCTCAAAGAGGAAACATCCACGGGTTGATACCACAACCACCGGCAAAGCAATCCACTATACGAAAAGGACTTACACACTCAAGCTATCAACACATGATATCCGCTCAAGCTATCACCTCCTAATCTACCCTCGGGCAAGTGAACTACCAAGCCTACTTCCTATCCGAGATGTGTCCTACACCTCTAGAAAGCAACTTCCTATCCAAGACGCTCACGTCTCTAGGAAGATTTCTTGCTTGACTATCCGAGTCCTCTCGACTCTAATCAAGACTTCTTGCTTGGCTATCCGGAACACTTTCCTAGCCAAGACTCCTTGCTCAAGACAAAGCTTCACTCACTTTGCAAGAGACTTCAACCTTTCACAAGGCAATGATCTAAGTGATGCAAATGATGCAAGCACAATCAAATTAAGCTAGATGATCAATCAAGCAAAATGTACATGTTCAATGATAGTCTAGAATATGATTTCAACACACAATCACAAAAGTTATCTAGAAATCAAGACATGCAAATCAATAAGAACAAAGGTATCAATATTCAATTTAGCACACTAAAAACCTAGTTCTTAGATCATGAAATAAAACATAGAAAATAACATGAAGCACATCACACATATATTTTCTAGAATCAATTTCATGATAAATCAAGTTTAGCACATAAATGTTCAAGAATAATCACAAAGCTAAATCTCAATTAACAAATGATCAAATAACCCTAGCATGTGATCTAACATACTTCTTAACAAATTTCATCAATCAAATGGAAAGAATCAATAGTTGATCAAAGATGAAATTGAAAAAGAAGAAGTTGAAAATCATACACTGACCACGGACTGGAAATGGACCAGCTGAGAAAAATGCCGAAGTCAAATGCCTCTGGAAATTCTTGGGGTTTGTAGCTCTCTTTGAGACCAACAATTTTGGTTTTTGAATCGAATGATTTCGAGTTCGTATGAGAGAGATATGATCAAAACAAGTAAACGAAAATTGTTGAAAAACTGATGCGGGAAATGAAGTGTTCTTCAAAAATTGCACAAGTGTGGAGGGAAGGAGGTTGGCTTAAAAGGAGGGAAAGGAGAGAATTTTTCGAGCGAATCACGTGCTGCCACATCAGCACCCCGTGGGGGGCGCGTGGGGCCCACGGGAGCAGAGGGCTCCCTTGCCCGTGGGGCCCACGGCCTCCCACACGGGCTGGCCAAGTGGCCACACGTGATTCACACTCCTCTCGCGCGCTCCCTCGGTTCGTCGCCCCATATCTTGAGCATCCGACCTCTGATTTCGAATCCGTTTTCGGATTACGAACCGTGACTCCCTCATGCACGACTAAGACTACTCAAATTTGAAAAATGGTTGAGAAATCATCTCGGAATCCGATGATGAAATCAACACAACAAATGAGAACGAAAAGTAGCATAGTCAACTTGTTTGGACTCGAAACCTTATGAGTGAGTAACCGAAACGACCGGAACTCGATAAGGCATTAAATAAGAACATGTTCAAGTTCTAAACACAAAATACAAAAACAAATAAACACATATTCACACAAACATGCCATATCAAAGAGATAGTCACAAAGCATGCAATTTCACAATGTTTGTCAATACAAGATCAATGCATGAGCATGCTATGAAGTGTGTGAATGTGTTATACCAAATGTTTGAACCACGATGCAGGGACACACATGTATGAATTATGTGTGTGTGCGCTAACGCCTTGCAAGAGGATGGAAGTCAAGATATACCTTTGACGCTTTTCACCTCTTGAAGACGACTTTTGCACTAGACGTTGCTCTTCACTTTTTAAGCTTCCTTTCTTCAAAGAATATACTAAGCAACAACTAATACAAATATGGAGTGTTTTGCAATGGAATCAAGCCAATACAAATCATAAACCTTACATCCTCATAATGCTTATCCGCTGTGACGCTTTTGGTCAGCATGTCATCTACATAAACTTCCATGTTTCTCCCAATCTGCCGAGTGAATATCCTGTTCACCAGTCTCTGATATGTTGCCCCAGTGTTCTTCAAACCGAACGACATTACTTTCTAGCAATATAATCCTTGATCTATGGTAAAGGCCTCATTTCCTCATCTGCTTTGTTCATCCGGATCTGATTGTAACCCGAGTAAACATCCATGACACTTAGCAATTCATGTCCCGCCGTAGCATCTACCAACTGGTCGATTCTTGGCAAAGAAAAGCTATCCTTTGGACAGGCTTTGTTTAAATCCGTGAAGTCTATGTACATCCTCCATTGATTGTTTTTCTTTTTGACTAGCACCACATTAGCTACCCATCTCGGGTAATTGACTTCCCTTATTGATCCCGCAACAAGCAGTTTTTCCACCTCTTTCCAGATGGCCGCACTCCTTTCCGGGTTAAACAGCCACCTTTTTTGTATTACTGGTCGGAATTCTGGGTCAACGGATAAATAATGCGATATCACTTTTGTATCTATCCTGGGCATATCTTCATGACTCCATGCGAACATGTCTTTGTAATCTCTTAATAGGCCAGCCAACTTGGTTTGATGTGTTCGTGTAGGTTCGCACCTATTTTGACTATCTTAGTCGGCTTACTAGGATCTAGAATTACATCCTCCGTTGGCTCGTCTTTTTTAGCTTCGGGTTCCTCTTTGGAATCGAGTTCAAATTCTTTTGGTGTTTCTGCCTGTTCTTCCACCCCTTTAGTGGTTTGCTCAGCCAAAACCGCACACACTTGGTGTACTTCCTTGTCTTTGTAGACTGATAGGTTCGCTCTTCGTGCCATATCTTGTGACCTTTTAACCACTCCTACTCTGTATTCCGTTGGGAATTTCATCATTAGGGCATAGGTAGTCATCCCAGTAGGGCGTTGTATGGCCAATTTTTCGTATCCACGACCACGAAATCAAGTAGTACTGTCTTCTGACACGGGTTTTTTCCGATTTTAACCGAAAGTTTCACGGTGCCGAGAGATCTTACTTCTAGTCCACCAAATTCTTTGAGCGGGGTGTGAAAGGGTTGCAAGTCTCTTCTATCCAACCTTAGTTGGTCATACACCTCCGCACTTAAAATATCCGCCGAGCTTCCGTTGTCGATCAAGATTCGGTGGACTTCCCTATGGCCGATCCGTGCACTAATGACCAGTGCGACATTCGACTTGACATCTACACCATGCGAGTCAGCTTCGGTGAATATAATTTGGTCCCAGCCTTCCTTGATTCTCTTTGGGTCTGGTTCGATAGAATTAACATCGAGATCTCTTCGGGCCTTCATTGCCTCTCGGATTTCTTGGGTCCTTTCTCTGTTGCTTTTTCCAGTTACCAATCCACCAAAATGGTGTTAATTGCTCCTTCATCCTCGGCTTTCTTTGGACTTTGCTTCCTCACTTGGCTTTCCTACTGGCCTCGGCTTTCCTGTTGATTATCTTTCTGTCCATCTGTTCTATTGGCTTTCTTTAGGACAATATCTTTCAAATGCCCTTCTCTGATAAGGGTTTCAATGTGGTCTCTGAGCTGGAAACATTTGGACGTCTTATGTCCATTCTCTTTATGGAATCTACAATACTTAGTGGTGTCCCTTCAAGCGTAGAATGACTGCTTAGGAGGTTCTTTAGACATGTTCTTCTCTTCCAAGATTACTAGTACTTCTTCTTGATCCTTCTTTAGTGGAGTGTAGTTCGTGTATCTACCCTGGAATTTTTGGTATGACTGATTTGTTTTCGGGTCATAAGCCCAATTACCATCCCGGCCATCCCGAGTTTTGTTCTTTTGCTTGTCACCTTTATGTTCTGTGTCTTGGGCACATTATATTTTGCTTTTGATCCTTTTGGATGCCCACCATGTACAAAATAATCTCCCGTTGCAATTTCTACTTCTTCGGCTAAGGCGTAACCCCCAGCCATGTCCATCATATCAGCATAACTGGTCAGGCGAGCTCTCCTTAAATCAAAAGATAGTTGGCCATTGTTAGGTTTATAGTTTGTGTTGGCATTAATTCCATATCAAAACGTGTTTCTCTTGTATTGTTTAGTGGTTCTTATATTGAAGATTTGAGAAGACGAAGAATGTCTCGACCACAAATCATGCAAGAAGCCGGCTTTAAAGAGATTGGTACATCATTGATCACCAAAGGTAATATAAGACCTCATATCTCTTACAAGGCTAGGCACACACTCACACATGGCATTCTTGTGTGTTCCTTCATGATTAAACATCACTTATGTATCACTTTCACACACTTGACAAAATATGCTCATGCATTCATACTATATTGGTAAAACTTTGTTTATTGCATTTTCTAGGACTATGTCTGGAAATTAGCATATGTGTGTGTCTTCGTGATTGTATGTTTCCGTATTTTTGTATTTGGACTTGAATATGATCTATTATGATTCATTATTGAGTTCCGGTCGTTTCGGTTACTCATTCATTTAATTTCGAGTCCAAACGATGTAGCTACGGTACTTTTCGTTCTCATTCGTTGAGTTGACTTCATCGTCGTTTTTCGAGATGATTTCTCAACCATTTTTCAAAGTTGTGCAGTCATCGTTGTGCATAAGAGAGTCATGGTTCGTAATCTGAAAACGGATTCAAAATCGGAGTTCGGATGCCCAAGATACGGGTTGAAGAACTGAGGGAGCGCGCGAGAGAGGCAGCAGGCCGTGAGGCCACTTGGCCCAGCCGTGAGGGAGGCCGTGGGCCCCACGGCCAGAGGGGCTCTCTGCCCCCGTGAGGCCCATGCGCCCCCCACGGCCCGGGGTGACGTGGCCTCACCTCATTGGCTCGGAAGCCTTCTCTCTCCTCCTTATATTTCCCTCCTCTCTCTCCATTTGATTTTTTTTGAAGAAGAAAATTTTGCAAAATCCCGTCAGTCTTCTCCTCTACATTTTCTCATCTTCCAAACATCATATCTCCCTCATCCGAAGTCGGATTTGAGTCATTCGAATTGGAGAACGTTCATAATTGAGTCCTCTATCATTTCTGAGTGATTTGGTAGCTGATTGATCGAGTTTTCTGGTGCTTGCACACTAAAATCCGAACCAGCTGTTGAGTCAAAGGTATTGGACTAATCTTTGGGATTTCTTTCTTTTTAACCTTCAATTTGCTTGGGGTTTCTTCTTCTATATGTATTTTTATGTTTGGTAAAAGCTATTGAGAAAGATAGCTTGATTATCATTCCAATTGAAAGTCAATTTATCGACTAATGTGGACTAGTTTCTATGATTCTAGGTTTTACATATGTTTGTGAGTTGTATTGTGATTAGAATGGCATCTTAGGTTGTTTGTAACTTGATTGAATCAATTTTGTGATAAATGACCTTGAGATTTGATTTGATTTGATCCTTTGATTATTGAAATCTAGGATTATTGAATTTTGTTTGTGTTTTAGAGCTATCTAGGATTTGATTGATTTATATCTTGAATCCTTGCTCTATATTTTTGGCTAGAATATTGATTGATTTAAATCTCATATATCTAGCATTTTATTGTATATTGATAGCATCTTGAATTTATACTTCATGAATATATTTTGATTTAAGTGTTGTATGTGTGAATGAGACTTTGAGCTTATGTGTTTGATGTTTCACATGCTTTAAGTTTTATTCTTGTATTTTGCATTTAGACTTTATTACTTGTGATATCACATGTTTAGGTCTATTTGTACCATAGAATGTATTGATCACATGTTCTATGTTGATTTGATTGTTTGCATCATTTGCATTCACATGATCACACTATGAAGTCCTTGTAAAATGCATGAAGTCTTGGTTAGAGTCGGGGTGACTCGGATAGCCAAGCAAGAAGACTTGCCTAAAGTCGGGATGACTTGGATAGGTAAGTAAGGAGTCATGGCTAGAGTCGGGAGGACTCGGATAGTCATGCATGGGAGGCTCCCTAGAGGCATGAGTGTCTCGGATAGGGAGTTGACTATTGTATTGGTAGGCCTAGGTGTATGGTTAGACATAGACTCCGATAGAGCGAGGTACACGGGAGGTGTATGCACTCTTGAGGAATTTCTAATCTACCATCGATGTTGGTTTTGTGTGGTGTCCAATATATGATGGTTTCGCATCATTGAGGGATTTCACACTTTCCAATAGGGTTGGGTAGGCTTAGACTTCACTAGGTTGGGTGAGCTAAAGATTGGTCACTTTGTGAATGTTCTATGTTTACTTTCCAATAATATAGTACCCAATGGTTGTAGTTCAACCCATGGATGTTTCCTCCTTGGAGGTTTTACCACGTTAAAAAATCTCTTGTGTTAATTCTTCTATCTCTATCTCTTATATTTTATTTGTATATTTTTATTATCTTGTTTCATAGTATTCACTTATGATGTATTGTGAAGCAAGACTTTGTATAGTGTGATTAGTGAACTCATTTTATTGATCAATTTTATTTCTATGATTCTTTTGTATATTGTATTTGTGTATAGTGATATTTGATCACTCTTGTAAGTCATTGAACATATAGTGAAATACAAGTATTCTTTGTTGTTATACTTATTTGTTTGTTTACCTCATACAACTTGATGATATATGTAGACCATGCTTATATGATTACCTATTCATATTGTCTATGTATGTTGTCTTTTCTTAGTGTATTTGTTGTATGTAAGGCAACCTTGAGGGACAAACGAAAGTTTGTTCAAGGGATTGAAAAAGGTGTAAAAACCTATTCACCCCTCTCTAGGTATACCTTAAGCAATTTAACTGCGTTTGTATACTTTCAGCCATTTTGTAAGTTGTTGATGAATGCTGCAATGATGGCTTCGTCGTTCGCACTCCCAATCTCTGATACCTCTTGGCCAAATCTTCCCAAGTATTTCTTGAGCGACTCATCGTTCCCCTGTTTGAGCTGGGACAGGTGGGCTACTGACTTCTTTCTATGCACGTTCCCAAGGAACTGTCTCGAGAATGCCTTGCTCAGTTCTCCGAAGCTGCTAACAATTTGCCGAACCACCGAGAACCTAGATCCCCAAGTGTTTGCGAGAAATTTAGGCATAGCAAGGCATCATTGTGGATGTACTGGGCCATAACACTTTTATATCTCCTAACATGCTCCTTTGGGTCGGTATCCTTCTTGAATTGCTCCACATATGGCATCCTGAACCTTTCTAGGAAGGGCATCCTCAGAATTCCGTTGGTGAAAGGGCTGCCTGACTTATCATCTGATAGTTCGTTACGTCCGTAACGCCTAACCAAAGTGTCCATCTACTGACGATTGTTTTGAACCTCTCTGGTCAAACTTTGTATAAGTATGTCCCTGTCTCCTTCCGGTTCTCCCATTGAGTTAAAACCCTGATTGATAGTCAACTTCTACCTTCTCCCTTTAGGTTCCTATACTCTGGTTCCCCGGTTCAGGCCATGCAATCGGATTGTGCCCCTTCGTTTATGACCATGGTATTGGTCGCTTTCTCCTGAAGTCGATGACTGGTCTCTCTATTGCGTACGTCTTTTTGGTTGATCCAGATCTTCTGTTTGATCTGGGTTATACCTTCTGCTAGAGTAGTCTTCCCCTCTGTGCTCCTTATTGTCCCGGGTTTCGTCATCTTTAAGGGTGCGACTGGTGTTGGGGTGACTACTACGGAGCATAACCTCCTTGGCTGCTGATTTGGGGTAGGCAGGTTATGGGGCGAGGTTAAACCCTCTGTGGTGGAAAGGTTAACCCCTTGCCTGGCTGTATCAGATATGAGCTGCGATAAAGACGCCTGGAACCGTTGTGCGATCTCCTCGCTGGTTGAAGGGAAGTGCTGAATACTAGCTATGGCGGTTGATTGATCCGCGGTTGTCAGTATAACATCTGTGGCATTAAGAGCGGTGTCTTCCTCCAATTCGTTATCTGGCAGTCCTTGACTATATCTGTAATCGCTGCCATCTCCTTCGCCAGCCATTGTTTCCCAAGGGTTCTCGAAGTACATTAAAAAAGGTATGAACTAGCCCCCTCCTTTTAGCGTCAATTATTGACGGTGATTTCTCGACAGTCAACCAGTCAATGATTTAGGTTAGCAGAAACCTACAAATATGAATGAAATAAAAGACGTAATGATAGTTAGTAATGAAAGATGCGAGATACGTGGTAAAACTCTGATGATCGGAGAAACATCCACGGGTTGTTGCCTTAACAACACAGCCAAATCCACTATAATTGTTGTAATGATACACACTCTGATCTCTCTCTTACTGATTCTCACATACCCCTCTCATTGTGTTTTGCAGGGGTATTTATACATGGTAGTACTAGGGTTTCTCGGTGCTGCTAGGGTTTTGGTGTTGTGACGTGCAAGCAAAGGATTACAGAGTTGGCTCAAGGATCCCTTTCCTATTTGGAGTAACCTTGTATTAAATGCTATTGAGTCCGACTTTGTCTAGGACTCTGACTTGTTCGTAAGGCGTTTGTTTCCTTGTTGGATTCTCGGTGACAGTGTTGTAGTTAAGTTGGGATTGCTCGTTGTTGCTATCGTTGTTGGTTCTGCTTTTGTAATAGAAGGACAGAGACTTTTATGTAATCCTCTTTGTTGATACCGAGTAGGGCCGAGCAGGTTTTATTGCCCGAGCTGGCTCACTCGGCTCTATCCGGTTTTATCCTCATGTCGCTCTACTTGGTGCTAAGTAACTTGTTTGCGTGAGGATCTGCTCCCATGGTTGACTAATCTTTTGACTTTTTGCATACATGGCTATGCTGGTTTGCTCATTATGATGACGTGTCCTTTATGACGATTTTTACCTATAACAAGTTTAATAAGAACATTGGCACACTAAGGAGTCTTATACACTAGCCTCGGCTGGTCTACCTTACTAGATATGCATAGAAGACATTTCATCGAACACGATGTGTGTGTGTCTCTGATCGGTTCATAACACACAATTGAAATTCAGTCAATAGGAGATCAATCTATTGAAAGCATTAATTACTCTAAAACATCTATACAAACTACAATTGCACATAATGGATTAAAATAAAGGTCAATATATATATATATATATAGTAAAAAGTGAGGTTTCATCAAATCCTAGCACTAGAAAATTAGCTCATATTACTAAAGGAAGCCATACAATATATATGATCAAATGATTACATGGCTATATAAAGAACATGAAAGAGATAAAGTATAGAGAAAACTATGTAAAGTAGTGTAGGAACCTAGGGTTACAGATTGCGCAGCGGAAGGGTTTTAAATTTTTTAAAAGCAATCATAATATAACCCATTTGTACAGTAATAATCAAATGCAATAAGAAGGAGATGAAACTAATTCATACCAACGTTTGTAGGCTCCTTCTTTCTTTTCGATCTTCTTCCTAATTTGAACCACAAGATCTTCCTGGCTATGACCCGAGATTGGTAACGGCATGTGGGCGTGTCACGGTACTCAGGAACTTGAATGGAGGTTGAAGAAGAACACACAAAACAACTCTTGCTTTTTGTGTATGTGAAGTACGGCCACCCTATATAAAATAAGAAGAAAAACCTTCTTTTTTTTTTTTTTTTCTTTTGCCACACCCTTTCACAATTTCTTTCTTTTGTTTCTATTTTACGTGCACCGTTTGTTGATTAAAAAACATATATATCACATATATATATTTTAAAATAAACTAATCAATTAAATCATTTTAAGATATCTGATATCTTTAAAGATATTAATTAATTAATTAATTAATTTGATTTGATTTTGAATTCAAACTCTTTTAAATTCAAATTTAAATATTTAATTTAATGAAAATAAAATAATCAAATTATCTTATCTTCATTCAAAATTAAATATCAATCAACACCCTCCATCTAATGATTAATTACACAATTAAATAATCTAATTATTTAATTAACATAATCATTAATAATTATTAATATTCATTAATTAAATAATCTTATTATTCAATTAATTCCCGTATAGACATGTGTCACTTTCGTAACACAATTAATTGGAAAATCCAATTAATTAACCGTGACCCTTGTTACCTAAATCGATTGAGCTAGTAAGGGGACCTAATGGACCCATAGTGTTTTGAGCTCCAATAATCATTAGAAATAATTAATTAAACTCTTTAATTAATATTTCATGATTATTAACTTCGGTGTTATTCCACTAAAAATCCGAAGCTGCACTCTCTCAACTGTAGACGTTTTTACACAAACCAATAACTCTTGGTGTCCATTGATATAGCTATTACATATGGTATGATCCTCCACAAATAGTTCATAATTAGAGTTGGGTCATAATGTCCGTTATACCCCTATAATTATATATTTCCATTAAATACCATTGATTATCTAATGAACAATAAATCCTACATTCCTTACGGAATTAGGAGAGTGCTCATATTGTTCAAGCCCCGAATCAACCCTTAAGGGAACTACTATCTACTTCTTGCAAGAAGGAGTGGATTCCTCTATTGTGTACAAACCTTCCCAGCCACAAGCCAAACCGTGATTCCAACATACGAAGTTATTGACCGGGAATACAACTCTGATCTCACCCATGGCATATCAAAAACCACGATCTAACCTGAAGGAGTCGATAAGACACTCAGGATTAAGATCACCCATATATAGCCATCGTTTGTTGATATATATGAATCTCATCTTGTAACGGATCTTGGTGAGAGATTCATATAGATCATGGCCCAGTCCTATATGATCACATCATATAAGGTGCCTCCATTCTCATATCACCATATGAATAGTCTAGGTTAAGACCATCGTACATTACAGAATGGACCGCAGCTGTAGATTAACCACAAATAAAGTACCTAACTCTATTTGCTATCTACGGATTCCTTAGATTGCTCATCTCAAACTGAATACCTCATATATGACACTCATATACTCAATTAGTGATTACATCCAGCAATCTTGGATGTTAAGTACACATGATATAAATGTATGAGACAAGTATATAGAATGAATAAACTACTTCTTTTATCTATGTTCAATTCACATTTACAAATTACAAGCTTTAGGGCAAAAACCCCAACAAGTAGATCTTCTCTTCTTCCTTTGCTTTTCTTCTCCTCCAAACTCCTTCAATTTCCTATCTCCCAAGAACAAGAAGTAATCATGGATTGGTGTCAAAGTGTTAGGTGGATTGTGCAAGATTTAGTATGGTGATGTAGGAAAATTATTTAGTGAATATTCTTAGGTAGGTAATTGGTTCCTTTGTAGAAAAAAAACAAATGAATACACAGGGAGGAAAATTAGGTCAGGGGCAAGGGAGTGATTTCCTTGGAGAGAGTAAAATCTGGGCTAAAGGGCGACCTTAGGGCGATCTTGGTGAGCTCATCCTGAGGTCGCCTTAAGGAATGATTTATGAACCCGAGTGGTTAGCGACCTTGGGCGACCTTGGTTGGGCTCGTCTTGAGGTCGATTTCTTGTCTGTTTTAGGGGGCTAAACCCAAGTTGTTAGCAACCTTGGGGCGACCTTGTTTGGACTCACCTTGAGGTCGCCTCTGAGTGTGTTGTGGAAGGTTGGACCTAAGGCCAAAGCGACCTTGGGGCGACCTTGAGTGGGCTCGCCTTTGCCCTATTTTGGGAAGGCTGAACCGAGATGATAGCGACCTTGAGTGCGAACTCAGGTGAGCTTGCTTTGAGGTTGCCTTTGTGCAATAATTGCCTTCTTGATCCTTGATGAGGTCGTTTGTGTACTCAACAAAATAATGTTTTAAATGTGTTCGTTTTGAAAACCAATTTTCACCACTAAAAAATCCACTTAGATGTAAAATTAGTAAAGTGGTAAGTAAGGATTCGTTTCACAGAGAATTAGAGTAATAGTTGAATAAATTAACAATTCCTAAATGCGATAAAGTAAATCATAAAAAATGGATGGTTGTATGGTTTGTCAAGCCATCAAACATACATGTAAAATAAACCTAATAAACCTAATAAAACTAATAAAATAGAATGCTCAACAAATCTAGATAAGATATATGGAATAAACAATTAAGAGAATTGCTAGGGAATTGATGAGATCGCAAGTGGATTACGGGCTATGCTTCTCAAGCTACCTTAGTGAACCAACCTCACAAATGTTAACCAATTGTATTCTTAAATGTGTTTAGACCATTACTATGAACCCTAAACAACTTCTCATCGCAATGCCTAACCGATTAAGAAGAGGGGGTCACGACGGGATCGGTTTGTTACAATTAAAGGTTTAGATTATCACGGTTGATATACTCTTCAACAATCTATCCTACTCACTATGTTCTCAATCCATCAAGGGTGTCAATCCAATCAAGAATATATAACAAATTATCCTAAACAAGAGTATAATCAACTAGTAGGTATACATGTCAATTATATAATGCATAGAATCTAGTTATAAAATGAATAGAACTCAAAATAGAGATTCAATACATATTAAAGCTTAAGCAAAACCCAATCCAAATATTCTCACATCAATCCCCCAGAAAGGGGGTTTAGTTACACATGTTACAATCAAAAGGAAGGCAAGTAAAAGATTAGGAAATCACCCTTAGGCCTCCTTTTGTAAGCTTGATCATTTCCTTGCCTTTTATACTCCTTGTGCAAAGAGTGGATGATGAGGATGTGTCTAGATAGGTTAAGTCAAATGGGAAGTGACTAAGGAGATATGTGGAGAAGATGGGAAGGAAGGAATGATTGGGGGAAGGTAATCTAGATGTTGAGTTTGGGGTAGAGAAGAAAAAGTGGGATTAGGAATGGTAGAAGAAAGGAGGTTTCTTGGTTGTTAAGAGTTGCCAAGAGTTGTTCAAAAGAGGAAAATAGTGATGAATTTATAGGCATTTCAAATTAGGTCACGGATGGCTAATTACCAAAACACCCTCCTGAATGGTAAATTACCATTTAGTCCAAAAGAGGGGATCATTACGTAATTTTCCTACCCAATCACAAATGTACAGAAAAGAGGTCGCAGCTTGCTTCAATGGCGACATCTTTTGGAGCCAAAATCAACTCTCTATCGCCGTGGCGACATCGAATGAGCAAACCGCGACATTGATTTTCACGGTTTTGTCGCGGTTTGGGAAGTGACGACATAAGGGCGTGAAGGGGACTTTGAGATTTCGACCGATTGGAGGTCTGAAAATGTTGTGACGGGGCTGCCGTTGTCATGGCCGTTTGTTTGGATCGAAAACCGACCGACGGTAGGTCGAAAATGACCACTTTCAGGCGACGGCAGAGGTTAGGGTTTGGAGGCCATGGCTGTCGCTGCACGCGTGAAAAGGAAGAAGAAGAGGTTGAAGAAGATGGGATGCACTCAGCATGCGACTGGGGTGCTCTTAGACGTTGATCTTTTTGTCTTTTTTGGGGTGTAATCAGCAGTGTTTTAGGCTACGCTTAGAGGCTGCACATGAGTCATTTGGGCCACTATTTGGGCTGCAATGTGGGTGCACAAAAAGATGACGTGGGTGCGCTAAGAAGCCCACCATCCTTCATTAGCCAAAACGCATCGGATCATTATTCCCACGTGGCGCTGTTTGTTGATTTGCTTGGCAAATTACGGACAGCCCCCTAAATGCTTCTAAAATCACAATAACTTCAATCCTAACTTCAATCCTACCTCCAATAATTACACTTTTACCCCTAATTCACCAATATTACTCCAATGCCCCTAAACGTAAGAAATACCTGAAAACACTTAATTCACACAATTAAATCATGGGATATTGCCCAAGAATCAAGCGAAAAGAGAAGGAAATGAGGGTCAAAATCATACCAATTTTGGTTCGATCAATCCTCATTTCAGCTCTGTCCAAGACATTTGTGCTTCAAAACTAACTTAACCCTGCATAACTTGTTTAAAGCATTAGAAACATGGTTTTACCCAAGAAATGAACACAAAACGATATGGAAATGGGGCTACATAAAGTGTAGAAGTGAAACAATCAAATACCCCCAAACCAATCTTTTGGTCGTCCCCGAGGAAAACCAAAACAAACAAACAAACAAAAAGGAAAACAAAAATAAGGAAAATAAAACACCATTTTCGCGGGTGACACGATGGCAGTTGGCACATGCCATAAGCTTTTTAAACTCTTAGGTGATCCCTAGTGGACGAGTGAAGTCTTGTGAAGGTTTACAGTGTGACACCTACAAACGTCTTTCCTACTGAGCCAACTAAAGACAGAGATGCAACAAGGGGCGGATCGGATTGAGCCACATACATGCTAAGACCCCTAAGATAAAGCTTGGGAAGTGCAAGCTAATGTGCTACAACAAGATAGATTGCAATTTCATACTTCTTAGTGAACATAGCTTCAAAAACATCAAACACAAGAGTCTTATGATAGCATTTCGCCTCGACTCTATACCTTCAGGATCTCTCTCATTTTACCACTCAGAACCTAGGCTCACTCAACAAACATATGCAGTTGGAGATTGTGCATGAGAAATTTTCAAATTTTACACGCATATGACAATTTTTGAAAAACCGCTAAAGTTTAAATGCAATTGGACCATAAGAACAGATTTGAACATTAAGAACAAGAGTAGAGCACCATTTGATACCATCATCAACAAGCTAAAACTCCTCAAGATCAATTAGGACTTCTTTAAAGTTTAAGTGAGGTTATGGTGAATTAGTGGTGGGGAGGCTAGGTGGGTACAAAATTATGGGCTAGTTATCGATTATGCTTCAACTTTTATTTGGAACACTCTTCACAACAATAGCGTCTAGGCATGAATTATTCAATTAATCATTTTGTGCTATAATAAGTTGCTTTACATTTTAGCAACTTTTACACTTTTAAAGATTAGAAGGCTTTTTGTGTTATTCTTTTTCTTTTAGCACTTTTTTAATTTGTCATTTATTTTGAGCCTTATTCTTTGCACAGATTACACATCTAGCCTGAGTACACGCTATTTTTACAATTTTGATTTTTTTTTTTGAGGAAATTGCAAGAAATGATCAAAAAATTTATGGACTTATTGTTTTTAGCCATAAATTTATTTTTGATTATATTTGTCACTTTTAGACTTGAACTGACAAGTATACCCTTCCTTTTGTCTTTACTTCATCCAAAATTTCCCCCCAAAATTTCCCTCTCTCTTATTTCTGAAACCCTCCATTTTGTTTTTCATTTAAGATATTCTCTCTCTCTCTCTCTCTCTCTCTCTCTCTCTCCTCTCTCTCTCTCTCTCTCTCTCTCTTTGTGTGTTGAAATCAAACGAACTGGGTAAGAGCAGAGTAGCTTCATTTCTGGGCAAGATGAAGTGGCAACGACGACGACAAGATGAAGTGGCATGAACTTTCCCATAAATTTCTGTTGAAATTTTCTGCTGTGAAAACAAAGAAAACCACCGTGAAGAAGATAGCCACCATTTGAAAATTTCTGTTGTGAAGAATAAATTTCTACTCGTCAACATTTATGCTCATCTAAATTTCTTCTCACCGGTGCAAATTTATGCTCGTTCAACAGATCGAAATAGAAGCTTTGTGTGTGTGTGTGTGTGTGTCTCTCTCTCTCATGAATTAGATCTCTCTCTTGTGAAGTAGATCCGGAGCCAAACGACGTTCTTGAACGGTATATGTCCCTTACCCACTTTTTTTTTTTTTTTTTTTTTACAAGGATCATTACATTTGATATGAAGAATAAGAGATCGATTTTGATTTAGAGTGAAACCCAGCTATTGTGATATTTTGTTCCCAGGTTACATACCAGTTTATTTTAAAGTTACATGTATGTTATTGTAGACTTTACATGTAACTTAAAAATGAACAGGCATGTAACTTTTAAATGACACTGGCATATGACTTCTAGCAAGTAAAACTAATGAAATTTTGTTTTGAAATCAGTCTTCCAAATATGGTAATTAAATGAACTAGCATGTAACTTATTATTAACTGGCATGTAACTTTTGAATGACACTGGCATGTAACTTCTAGCATGTAAAACTACCGGAATTTTGTTTTGAAATCAGTCTTCCAAATATGGTAATTAAATGAACTAGCATGTAACTTCATGCATAGAGATCATAAGCAAAAGAGGGGCATTCATGAGAGAGAATATTTCTAACTGCGTACTTGTAAAGTGTGAGTCTTCAAATAAACTAGGTGTGTACTAATATATTAATCTAGAGGGGGGGGGGGGGGGGGGGGGGGGGGGGGGGGGGGGGGTG